>CM034708.1:214104982-214122355 GCA_020142125.1 Phrynosoma platyrhinos | reverse complement strand
ATTATTATTATTATTATTATTATTATTATTATTATTATTAATTGACATCTTGGGGCACAAAACAAAAAGTTCCATAACAGTTAATACAAATAACAATGGGCCTTTACAGACTGCCAGAAATAATGCAGCTTGAAGCCACTTTAACTGCCCTGGCTCAGTGTTAGGGAATCATGGGAATTGTATTTTTTTCTGGGACATTGAGCCTTCTCTGTCAGAGAGCTCTGGTGCCACAATAAACTACAGTTCCCATGATTCCTTAGCACTGAGCCAGGGCAGTTAAAGTGGCCTCAAGCTGCATTATGTCTGGCAGTCTGTAAAGGCCCTCTAGCACTTGATCCTCAACAGGGAGGGGCGGGATACAATTTATTTATTTATTTATTTATTTATTTATTTATTTATTCATTTCTAGGCCTTTCTACTCTTTAATTTACAAATGCCAATAGAATATCTTTTTTTGATAAACATAGGACGGATGGAAATAATCATTACAGCTGAAAGTAGAGCTGGTTAACAGAGCTTTTTATTTAGTTGAACCATCTGCATGGGCTTCTGTTCTTTAGAAGTCCATTTTCTCACACATTTCAGTACTCTTACCCTCACTCCCACCTCAAGATCAACTTATAGTGATCCTATGTATGAGAGACCTCCAAGATTTCCTATAATCAGTTGCTTTGCTGAGGACTTGCAAACTCAGGGCTGTGGCTTCCTTAATTGAGTCAGTCGAGTTATAGTATGGTCTCTTTACTATAGTGTGGTCTCCTGACTGCGTTGTGCTTTACCAAGTGTTTCCCGGTGAGTCTCATGGTATGTCCAAAGTATGCCTCCTCAATTTAGTAACAGAATCATAGAATCACAGAATTGGAAGAGAATTGGAATTGGACCATGTCAGACTAACTGGGCAATAGTTTTTGGGATCCTCTTTTTTTCCCTTTTTGAAGATGGGGATGTTTGCCCTCCTCCAGTCTGTTGAGACTTCTCCTGTTCTCCAGGAGTTCTCAAAGATTATTACCAATGTCTCTGAGATTATATTTGCCAGTTCTTTTAATATATCCTTGGATGTAGTTCATCTGGTCCTGGAGGCTTAAATTCATTTAGATTAACCAGGTATTAAAGAGGTCATTTTGGCTTTCAGAGAGAATTTGGACTTTGGATTTTTTCTAAGCCTTATTCATTTATCTTTTTAGCAGTCCATGGTATCCACAGAAGTTTCCTCCAGCACCACAGTGCAAATGAATAGAACTTCTTCTTGTCAGTTTCTTTTACTGTGCAACTTTCAAAATCATACATTGAAACTGGAAATACTGTAGCCCGGATGATTGTATTTAATAAACACCTCTTTACACTAGAGGATCTAGTGCTTTCAGGCATGTTTAGCACCTGTTTAATCAAAAGCAATATAAAACAAAAATAAGCCCAAAGAGGAAGGAAGGTAAATAAAAGGCACATGAATTGCAATTCAAAAAGGGATTAATGCTGAAAAAGAAAATGTTTTATAACAGCAAAACATGCCCCATCTCACTGTAAATTTCTGCTAAGGTTTTGTTGTTGTTGTTGTTGATCATTGTGGCCATGAGTTCTTCGGGTTAATTGTGCATTTAATCAGTTTCAGTATTGTTGCTTTTCAATTTCACTGTTCACTGATTATCCTTTTATTTTCATCTTAACATAAAGGGAGATATAGAAATGTTTGATCTGGCTTCTTCTTGTCCTCACTTTAAAACAGTGTAAGCTCTTTGAGTCCATTTAAATCTTGGATTTGTTCCATGGGACTGATGATAGATAACTTTTCATGAGGTTTTCTGGGGCTAAAAGTATATGACTTGCCCAATGGCCAAGCAGGGAATCGAACCCTGGTTTCAAGTCTTAGTTTAACACTCAAACCACTACACCATTTCTCATAATCAAAATGGTCACAGTTTGTTTATTTGAATTCCTGTGTGTAAATATTTGCACTCCTGACTACGTTTTGTGGCCAATATTCCTTGCTAGCAGGACTGGTGAATTCTTCCACCTAAATGAAATGGCATTTGAATTTAGTGCATCACATTTAGGGCCTGTACAGACCGTCCCAAAGGGTTGGCTTGGAGGCATAGATGGGGCAGGGCAGCAGCACGCCAGCCGCCCCAACCCCACGCCAACAGCGTCCTGACGTGCTGCGCTGGAAGGGGCAACGAAGAGCCGTGCACCAGCTTTTAGGATGCCCTTTTGCCACCCCTGAAAGGAGTGGCATTTTGCCACTCTTTTTGGGGTGGCAAAAGGGAGGATTGGGGCCATGGCATGGGTAGCCATGGCCCTGATCCGCCACTTCCTGGGGCAGCTCTGGTGGCGCAGTGGTTAAATGCCTGTAGTGCAGCCACTCACTCATAGACCACAAGGTTGTGAGTTCAATACTAGCCAGGGCTCAGGCTAGACTCAGGCCTGCATCCTTCCAAGGTCGCTAAAATGAGTAACCAATTGTTGGGGGGCAATGAGCTTAAAGTTGCAAACCGCTTAGACATCCCATAGTGCTGTATGAAGCGGTATATAAATGAAGCTGCTTTGCTTTGCTTTTTGCTGCCCGTCTGCAGCCCCCCTTAGTCTCCCTTGTAATTTGCAGAAAATAAATGGATTAGAGCAGGGGTAGGCAACCTTTCCCCTTTAAGGGCCGAGGGACTTCAACTCCCAGAATCCCAGGAGCTATTGGCCAACATGGGACTATTGGCCAACATGGCTGAGGCTTCTGGGAGCTGAAGTCCCTAGGCCCTTAAAGGGGAAAGGTTGCCTACCCCTGGATTAGAGCAATGAGCTACTGTATTTTATGAGCAACAAAACATTTATTTATTTATTTATTATGTCATTTATATCACAGTGATGGGACACAAGGTAGCTAACAACATACTTTAAAAAACACAAATTAAAAATGATACAAAGACATTAATAAAAGCATAAATGTAAGATTTAAAAAGCGATTAAACAATTTATAATGCTAAAATGTTAGAGATTAAATATTAAAATACATGAAAAGATTGTATACAAACATTAAAAACAGCACAGCACAGCATTAAAAGTCCAACCTGAGTCAGTTTGCAAAAGCCTGACAGCATAAAATTGTTTTGACTTGCTGACAGAAGGAACCATATTGTGGTTCTTGTACTGATGTGTTGTATGGTCTTGACATTTTTCTGATTGCTAGACTATGGTTTATGTGCTTTCAGTGCTTCGTTTCAAGCAGAATGAAGGTGTAACCTACTCTTTGGAGTGTTCTGAGTTCTAAATTGAAACAAATAAAAACACATTAATATTATTTTTTCAGTTTTGATATAAAAATGTTGAATGTGAAGAAATAACAGCAAAATGTACACAGACATACCCAAACCCAGCTCCTCTAAGGTTGTGGATAACTTTGGTGGGTGACTTGTGGAGAATGCATCAATGAATTCAGCATAGCAGATATTCCCATTATGATGCTAAGGTCAAGGATAATGCCTCAAGAGATTGCTTTCTGCAGTGTTAAATTGCATTTACTAATTTCAATAGTTGATCCACAGCATTCTTTAATATAGTTTTTAAAATTTAAACTATATTTAATATTTATAACTCATCAGGTGTGTTTTCTTTTAAAGCCGAGATTTCCAACGAGGTTGAAATTGGTGAAGCAAAACCTTAAATTTTATCTGGATGCATAGCCGTCTCTTTAAAAAAAATCAGTGTGAACAGATAGAAAATCAAAGGAGATCAGTAACCCTCAGTTGTGGAAAAGTGACTTCTGCTTCATATTGGATCAGACCACTGGGCCACATAGTTTCAGACTGAACAGACTTCACACACACAGATTTAGTTTTTATGTTTGTTTGTGACCCATCTCATGCAAAAGAATTAAAGAATATTTGAGGGTAGTCTGTAGTGTAGTGGTTTGAGCATTGGACTACAATTTTGGAGATTAGGGTTCAAATTCCCACTCAGCCATAGAAACCCACTGACCTTGGGCAAGTCACATGCTCTCAGCTTTGGGGAAACCTCCTCTGAACAAATCTTGCCAAGAAAACCCCATAAAAGATTTGTCTTAGGGTCACCATAAGTCGGAAGTGACTTGAAGACACACTACAGCAACAAATGACTTTTTTTTTGTATTTTTGTAAATCTGGCTTGGACCCTGTAAAAGAAAGATGGGATATAAACAAAAAAATAAAAATAAATTAAAATTAATGCATATCTCTCTCTCCCCCCCCCCCCCCCCCCCCCCCCCCGCTTAGTCTTGCACCCCTCCCCACAAACTGAGAAATGAAGATGACCATGACTCTTATTAAAACATTGGGAAGTAGTTTACATTTTCAGACCTGTGTCATGGGTATCAATCTTCTTGCTTGAGTGTATATGTGGTATTAATGCTTTGAATTTTTTCCTTGGAAATTTGTTACCAAGGAAGCAGCAGTTTCATTTGTCAGTTGCAAGAAGTGTTGCTGTTACTAGACACAGCCTGGTTCATATCCATACAGTCTGTTCCTATTTTTTTCAACATGTGCATCTCATTTCTAAACATTTTAAAGAGCATATTAGAAGCAACTAGGTGGTCCATTAGGAATCATAAAACTGGCAAAGACATAAGACACTGTAGAACAAGGATGAAAAAAATTGCTGTTTTAGATTTGATTCCTGTTATAGTGCCATCCTTAAGTTGCTAAAAGAATGGGATGGGATTGTAGTGCTTTGAGAATATAATGTAGTCATTTAAAAGCTCCTGCTTATTTATGTAACTTTTAGTAATTCCTTTTTGGCTCCAGATATGGCTCTTCATGGGTTAACCATAATAGGAAGTAGTGTGGCTTTCTGGCCAAAAGTCTATGATAACATCCTTACAGATAGAATGTAGTGTTTACTAACAGTTTGTATTCATATTGGAAATCTCTGATTAAACTGAAGCTTTCACATTTAAGGTCAACCTGCAAGCTGTTTAGCTGCAACGATAAACCTGGTTTACTTTAGAAGCAACAAACTGCAACAAGCCTTAGGTCTACGTACTCCCTCCTTTCGTCCTCTTCCAGTGTGGGCATGAGCAGGGTGACCAGATGTCCTCCTTTTCCAGGACATTTCCTACATTTCAACCTTCTGTCCAAAAGGAATTCCAAAATGTCCTCCATTTTGGACATGCCTTTGAAGCATAAATTTATTTTTATATCAGTGCTCTTAATTTTTATTTTGCAATGACCCACATTTTTCTTGAATGTCCTATATTTTGTAGTGAATTGTCCTCTTTGCAGTTAGGACATTTGGTCACCTTGGGGCATGAGGGAGAGTTCAGATGTTTTTGCTTCCATTTTTGATTATCTGGCCGAACAAATGGGGATCAGTCTAACTACAGCATATTAATGAAAAAACAACGTCAGACTACGATCTACAAAACTGTCTTGTTGCAATAAAATGTGACTAATATTGACCAGAGTGTAGGATTCACATGTTATTGTATGTTGTTGTTGTTGTTGACTGCTCTTGAGTCAACTTTGACTCATGCTGACCTCATGGATGAGGCATCTCCAAGTCCCCCTAACCTGCTCTACTTACCGTATATACTCGACCTCATGTATACATCAAGGGCAGGTTTGGGGGACAAAATTATGGATTTTGATATGATCTGTAGATAAGTTGAGGATCAAATTTAAGGGCATGTAACAAAGGATGTAAAGGATGAAGCAAAGGGAAAACAATGCCAAAGAATTTATAGAATTCCAGCAGGCGTACTTGTTTGTGCTCATACTAAATGTTGGATGGTGAGAGAATAGAAGCCATAAATGCCTTTAGGACAGATAACACTCTTGCCTTTCACAAAGGGATGGTTCCATGTTTTATATAAGAATTAAAGTACAGAATTTACATCGACCTGTGAATAAGTCAATTCAGGTTTTTTAGGTCAATTTTTGACTAAAGTTTTTGGACTTATACATGAGTGTATACAGTAGGTCCTTCAGGTTCAGGCCATGACTTCCCTGATTGAGTCTGACCATCTGCTATGTGGGCTTCCCCTCTTCCTCCACCTTTCAGAGCATTATTGTCTTTTCTGTTGACGCATGTCTTCTGATGATGTTGCTGAAGTCTGTCCATGGTATCAGCGCTCTTCTCAGTACCACATCTCAAATGAGTTGATTTTCTTTTTGTCCACTTCCGTCACTGCCCAATTCTCACATCCGTACATAGTGATGGGTAATACAGTGGCTTGGACGATCCTCACTTTAGTATTCAGTTGTACATCTTTGGGATCTTCTCTAGTGTGTTAGTTAATAAAATAAAAGCGTTTTATCCCCTCTTCATGAGTGCACCCAAGGAAGAGAGGTTTAGTTTGTTTCCCCATCTCCACTCTGACCTGTTTTACTCCCATTCATTCTGTTATAGTGCTTCTAGAATGGGAGCATCACTTAAGATACGTTATGGCAATTGCAGATCTTGTTGTTTTAAACAATCTTACCTTCAGACTTTCTGCTGGAACTTTGTATTCCTCATGCTGCGCAAGTCCTGTGCTTTAACAGCTGCTCTCTTTACCCTCCTTTTAAACATTAACCTTCCCTTTGAAGCACAATACAGCGCCTGAAGGCCTGTAGACTCCTTACGACCTTTTGCTTTATTCAGTGCAAAAAGCTCTTGTTTCGTCACTTAGCATTTCATCAGGTAGTCTTGTCAAGTCAGTCTTGACGGACAGATCTTTGTTCTCTTTACAAACATGAGACATGTCAGTTGTCGGCCATTTGAGCAGAGTCCCCCCCACCCCATTCTTTATATGATCTACTTGTCTGTTTTTTCTCCCCTTTGGGAAACACTATGGAAGTGGCTTAAGAAGCATGGACAGAATTGTTAGAGCGCTTCCAGGCTGTTAATATAATATGGTAAACATAGTGATGGTTTTCTATCAGATGGCTGCTTATGAATTAGATCAGGGGTAGGCAACCTTTCCCCTTGAAGGGCCGAGGGACTTCAGCTCCCAGAATCCCAGGAGCTAGTGGTCAATATAGGACTATTGGCCAACATGGCTGAGGTTTCTGGGAGCTGAAGTCCCTCGGCCCTTAAAGGGGAAAGGTTGCCTAGCCCTGAATTAGATGATAAAAACCATTTTTGGGGAGCTTGATAAATATCTAATAAATTATTATGTATCCTTCATATTACATTTTAAACACTGCATGGTCCATGTGTTCTCCAGGGCTAGAGATCAGTTTATTCCAGGGACTCCTGGAAATGTTTTTTAAGATGGGGGGAGAAGACTCTCAACATTGACAAGTAGGCCATTATTAATTTTGACTACTTACAGGTATGTTTTTACAAAACAATAGAAACACAGTGTGTGTGTGCATTGACTTAATGGCAGTTTTATTAGTTTAATATGGTTTTCTTAGGCAAGGAATACTCAGAGGTTGTTTTGCCAGTTCCTTCCTCTGAAGTACAGCTTGTAGCATCTATTAGTCATTGGCGGTCTCCCATCCAAGTACTAAATAGAGCTGACCATGCTTAGCTTCCAAGATCAAACAGGATCTGGTAACTTAGAATATTTAAAGACTAGAAAAATAATACATTGCATTAAAACAATCATCATCTTCATTATCCAAATGAAGCTGTTAATAATCTGAGTACTGTGAGAGCAAAAACAATGCTAATTAGTATGGTCCTGATTAATAATTCTCAAGAGGTTTAATTTTGCTTGATTGTTTTTGGGGAGGAGATTTGGAAGGGATTTGAGCCTCCTTGCCCCCCCCCCCCCCAATCTTGGGGTCCCTGATTTATTCTATGTTGTTTCAGACTCATATGCTCTGTGTGTGTGTTTGTGTATGTGTATAAGACAGAGCAAAAATGGCCCTATTAAGTCAGGCTGTGTTGGTTGGTAGGGCATAATGGTGAACAACTTTTCCCCAAGCTGTACATTATAGTGCTGAAATAGAGGGGAGGGGATAAGGTTGTGATAAGGAGGAGTGGATTTTCATATGAAAATACTTTGAGCTTCATTTAGTTTTAGTACTCATTCCAAGGCTCTGAATGGTGGTCTTTTGCACTAGGTTCCATTTTTTGTCTATCTGTGTTTTATTAGCAATCTAAGTGAATCCTGCAAGCATGAAGTCTCTTCAGGGTTGGACTAGGTCGTACCAAATTGCCTTGCATCAGTAAGACCAACTCTTTCTGCTCTAAGTATCACTAGCTTCCTCAGGTCTTTCCCAACACAGCTATCTGAGATCCTTTCAACCAGAGATGTAGAGAACTGAACCCCAGACCTCATCAGTGTAAAATATGTACTCTGCCATTGAGACAAGCTTTTAACTAGGGGCTTCTTGGTTCATAGCACATTCCGTTGGCCATGGAGCTATGCTAGCTCTGTCAGTGATGTGAAGAAATTAATCTCGACTGTAGCAAAAGGGATTCAATGACAACCAAGAAGTAATGCCTTTCTTTTCTGTGAGAAGGATTGCAGGAATTGCCAAGTGCATAAATAATTCACACAACAGTTTCCACCAAGTGGCTAGTGACAGTAGTATTTTCTAAATAATGCAAAGCAAGCACAATAAAATAAAATAAAATAAAAAATCCATATACAAAACAGAAGCCCCTGTAACATTTGTATGAGAGGCTGCATAAACATGCCACAGTCAGGGAACTCAGTGCTGATATACACCCTTGGCAAGGTAATATTATATTTATGGGGCTGCAGAACATGATCTCAGTGAATATCAATTAGCCGTAACAAAATAATTAACAGTAACCATGTATTCAATTAGCTGAATGTTGCACTTTATTTGTAAATGAGAAATCGTATAAGGTTCATTGCTTCTTTTTCAAAATAGTTCAGATGACAACACTGAGCTTAGGAATGCCTTGGAGGGGGAGGTCACTTCCAAAACTGTCGCTCTGTGCTCACAGATACCCCTATCGAAGCTAACATTAAATCAGGCATGACAGTAAAAACTTTGAGGGTCATTTCTGGGACTACATCCAATTTAATGTTGGCTTTACTAAGAGAGATGTATAATTAGAACTCTTCTCCCTCCACCAGCTCACTTTCAGAGTCTTCTTCTGAATGGCAGCCATCAAGATGCAGAGAGAGGAGCTTTGTCCTTTATTCTCTCTGGGCAGTAATAGATGAGTGGCATGGATTCATCTCAAAGAAGGAATACATCAAGCTGTTAGCAAGGAGGAATCTTAGCACATCGTGATAAGAAACTTTTTAAAAGACCCCGGAAAGATGATAAAAAGCCTACCACCTCAAAAGTGGAGCATCAAATGCCAGCCCACGTACATCTGAACGACTCACATAAGAAGGATTTGGGATCATACAGCCAAGAAGCTATGATGCTCAGCATTCTGAGGTTCAGTGTCATGATATTTAAAAGAAGAGAATGAAAATAATCTCTAGGACAGAAAATGTTGACCAAAAGATTTCATTGCAGGTCCAATCCTGATAGATGTTCCAAGACATCTATGTTGAGTGGGGTGAAAAGGGCCTATGTAGCTAGGAGTGTTACATGCCTGGCTAATTTTAGTTGCCTACTCCGAAGTCTGGGAATATACCTGTGGAATACAGAGTATAGCCTGTAGAGTATAAGATAGAGGAAGATAAGATACACAGGAAGCTCCCTCTTATCTGATGGGTTGGGACCAAGCATCAAGAAATGGAATTAGTTGAAAATGTTGTATCAACCTTAGTCATACAACTAAATATCTTTTCTTCATTCTGGCCCCAATACTTGAATTTTGAGGAAGGTACATCTTAATAAATAAGAATAATAAATTGATTATTATAATTATAACTTTTCTGGGATGGAGCATGGGCAACAAATATAGTCCATCCATTTTAATGTCCTCATGCCTGTTGCTATGCTTGATGATGATGATGATGATAATAATAATAATAATAATAATAATAATAATAATAATAATATATTTATTTATAGCCCACCCAATCACAAGGAATCAGGGCGGGTTACAGCAATAAAAGTGCATGGAATACAATAAAATTCAAAATTAGTCCCTTCCCAACCCCCTCTCCAACCCAATACTAAAATTAAAATAAACAATCACAATTTAAGAGCAAAAATACAAATTGTTTTTGAAAAGGGGGGCAGATAATTGGTGGATAGAGCGACGTAGGCCACCTTGTGCAGGGAGAGGAGCTAAGTTGGGAAGGCCTGCAAATAGTTTGTTTTAGATAAATTAAATGTCAAACAAATGTATTTATTGCTTTGTAGATCTTATTTCTTATGAGATCTCAGTAATTCAGTTCTCTATTCTTCATAGGAGTGGATGGGTTTTCAGGGACACATATTTTGGGACGGTGTAATGTGTCCCTCAAAGAAAAGGTGAGCCTTAAGAGCTCTGAATTTCTTCTCCAGCTTAGATTTTAGTTTGATCCAGAGAATAGCTCCCTATTCTCTAGCCGGTCTCCCTTTCTATTATTCAGATTGACTTCCTTCAACTCATTTGTCTCTCCCACTACTTTCTCTGGTGTTAGTGACAATAGCAGTGGGGTTGCTAGTACTTCTAAGTAGCTTCTTCTGGACTGCTCTGGTACAAGGCAGGTTATTGGATGCTAGAAGAATTTTTTAAATTAAAAATAGTGCTGGGAAATTCTAAATGAAACTGGAACAAGCTCTTCTGATATCTGGCAAACTTTTATTCTCCCCATCACCCCTTCTTATCAGTTCATGATCTGCTAGGTACTCCAGTCAACGTACTATATTTGAGCCACAGAATAGGTTGAGAGAAGCCCAGTTTAGGAATATTTAGCTGATCCTCTTCTTAAATGATGCTTACATAATTGCAGGCCAAATATTGGTACTGATTCTCATTCCTTTTAAAATGGGAAATCGTATTTAAATAGGCATGCAAAATATTGTAAATTTTACCCAGGAAAAACTTTTATTTGTCACCAAAGAGGATATGCCTTTTATGCATGTATGGCGTGTGTAACGCGTATACTCTTTTTGTTTCTCTAGTTTTGAAGTATTAGGCTAGCATTATTCCATGAGCCTGAAGTTCTTTGTAGAGCACCTTTTCCACAGAATCTCATGATTTTCCTTTAGCCACTGTACCAGAATATGTACCATAAATACCTTCTCATTTTGTCTGGCAAATTAATTCTTTTGTTATTGTTTAGCAGTATCTCCTGGCTGCTATTACACAGTTGCCTCATTAGATAATGGTGTGTGTATGTGTGCCGGTGGTTATGCCTTTTAGCTTTTGTATATTTTAATGTAATTTTATACTGTTTTTAGATTATCTTGACAGTTTTAAATTTTGTTGTAATTTAAAAAAAAAATGTTCTTGTCTGTGAGCTGCCTTGAGTCCCTTCTGGGAGAAAAGCAGCGTGCAAATAAAATAATATAAATAAATGTACATGCATACACACAGTCAAGGTGATAGAATTGCAAGAGCCAGAGCTAATGTAGTCCAACTTGTATTTTTATGTTTTGTATGAACTCTGTTATCCAAAGTGTACTGGGTCTGTGTTATGCTGTATTTAGACCAAGAGTTCCAAGTGCCTTGAGCTTGTTTAGCATTCAGAGAGATGATCCAGCATTTATATTTTAATGTGTGACATTCCAGATTGTTTCCTAAATAAGCCTGATCACCGTGCCCTCCTTTGGAGCAACCTCTGGTTGTGATGGGAGGAAAGAGTGAAATTTATGGGTGGTTCACACATATTTGTTCATTAGTTGAACACCGTAGCATTGAGGGCTGACTTGCATTTGCAAATGGGTCATCCTGGATTAAAAAAGAGAGAGAGAGAGGACTGAGAAAACCAATGCTTTTCAGTGGACTCAGTGCACAGACTTTGTGAAATGTTGAATAATCAAATGAAGCTGGGATCAAGCCAGGAGAATGTGTTGATGAACCAATTTTATGCCTTATATTTAAGGACAGAACACAGCGGTCGCTGTGTATGTTCTGCTTCTCAGAGTTGTGCAGTCCTTTAATTTTCTTTCCTTCTCTTCTCGTTCCACAGCAGTGAGTCTGTTAATTTCCTGCTTTTGTTTTCCTTTGGTAAGGTCCAGGCAATTGCTTTTAATTGATCTGTTGAAGTCAGCCAGGAGAATTTGTTTGTGATTAAGTCCCTTGCAGCCTCCCTTAGTCACTTGCTATGCATCGCTGACCTTTTTCTTTCAGTGTGTTTTTTATTTTTTTAATACTCTTAAATTTCCTAAATGTTAAATGATAGAATTCAGAGTGCTTTGAGACTTTTTTCCTGCCACTTTCCAGTCTATTGACATATTGAGCACTTGCTTGGGTCGAGGCTGGAGCTTCACATTGATAGAAGCATGTGAGATCTGACATTTTTGTGTGCTTTAAGGATTCCCATTTACTAGAATGGTTCTGATCTTATAGCTCTTATATTCCTGTTGGGCCTCTGCCATATTTTTTTGAGGAGGGGGAGGAGTACAGTACCTTTTAAAATGGTTGTTAGTGTGAGTTGTTGAAAGTTGCTGTTCTTCAGCATCCATTTGCTTTTCCAGAACTCTAGAAGTTAAAGCTGAGCAAGGTAGTAGATATATCTTGACTCTGTTGGACATGCATGTACAAGCATACTAAAATACTGGATCCCCATCTTTATTCCTCCAGATGTAATTGACATCAGCTTCCAGAAGCACAAACTGGCATGACTAATGGCCATAGATTCTAGGAGTTGAAGTGCTTCTGGAAGTCCAGAAGCTGAGACACTAAGACAATATGTTGTATACAATTTAGCATTTCAGATGGCTTACATTTTAGGATGTACACAGTGAAGTTTATTGTGTGCAGATGCAGACAATATGCACACAATATGTCTGCGTATTATAGGATTATTACATTTGTCAGGTGTATCTGAACCAAAAGTTCAGTCACCACCTTTGTTTCTCAGTCAGTCTAGAATAGTAAATATTCCTATATGAGGAACCATATGAGGGTTGCAGACTCTGATCTGTGGTTGAAGAACAGGATTGATATAAATGCATAACACCCTTAAGAGCTCTCCTAACTTTGAAGAAGAGAAACTCCCTCATAGTCCACTCTTCTGTTTCTAACTTCAGCTAGCCACATGCCACTTGGGAGCAGATGGAGGTATGGAAGACCAGTGGGTTATTACATAGATCTCGTGTTCGCTCTTATATTAGCTCTAACATTGAAATCTCCATTTATTGTTCATGGTTGGTGTCAACTGTACAAAGGGCTTTTTTGTGGCAGCACTTTATGTCTGGCACATTCTGCTCCTAGAGACGAGACTTTCTGCCTCCTTGTTCTTGTTTCATTGCCTTATTGCAAATGTTTCTCGCCCCAACAGACTGTTCCCTGCCCTGCTTGTTTGTATTATTTTGCTGAATTGCTGCATATTTGTGACCTGTTTTGAACAGGAGATTGTAAGCTAGAAACGTTATTATAAATAATAAATATGGACCAGTCTACAAGGATGTGCCTGTGAAATTATGGAGGTTCTTGAGGTGATCTTAA
Source organism: Phrynosoma platyrhinos (assembly GCA_020142125.1). Lineage (NCBI taxonomy): Eukaryota > Metazoa > Chordata > Lepidosauria > Squamata > Phrynosomatidae > Phrynosoma > Phrynosoma platyrhinos. Next base: position 214,108,927 of record CM034708.1, on the reverse strand, counting down.
AAGGAATTGAAGAGAGAGACAAATGGACAGAATTAATGGCAAAACTTGCCCTGAGTTGGACTAAATTTGAAATACTTTCCTGTTATCTAACTTTCATTTTGCTACACCTTTGTTGATTTACTAATTGCATTATTATCCCCAGATACCAAGATTAATTAGTTTGACCTTTTGTATGTTCAAAAATTCAAGAACCTCGACTATTGATTTTTGTATAGAAGCTGCAGTCTTTGTTATGTCACAAACTTTACTGGAAAAGTGATTTAAACTCTTAAGAGTTTGCTCTGTCCTGCACGTTTTATGGTTCTGTTTATTTTCTTTCATAAATTTATGGCTCTGTTTTCTGGATTTACATGCTTTCAGGAGATGGAAATTAAGGTAAGCCAAATAGTTAAGAGTTTCAATGAGAAGAGAAAAATTATGCATAATAAAAGACAAAGGTTGTGAGTAATTATAGTGGTTCCCAAAAATGTGAGGGTTGTCTGTCCAGGTGGTGGGGATGGTTTGAGCAAAGCAAGGGATCATTAAGCAGAAAAATAGTTCTATTAGTGTCTTTCCTTTAATATAAGAATTCTCAGATGTTGGACTTCCACAAACAGAGAAGCAAGGTTTAATAGCCTTCCCACATGTATTAAAGCCAAAATCCTTGAATCATAGTACAGTGCCTCTAGACAAGCTAGGATGGGCTCAGAGCTAAGCGTAGGCGTGTACAGTTTATTGGTTTGATTCCTTGTTTCTTGAGAAGAAGGCAAGACAAGACTATTGATGTTTCTCCATAGATGGTAGCTCCTTAGTAGAAGAGATACAGAGCAAATCTGAAAGATTTTTATAATGATAAACAAATGAAGAAAAAACCAGAATGGTGCAGGTTTGGTTATGTGAAATGCTTAAAGAATGATAATATGTGTGCTTAGAAGCCCTACATATGTGTTTAGAAATGCATTTTTTTGATAGGAGTGGGATGGAAGAGTAGGTTGAGAGGACTTTATTACTTACTTCAGGAAGCATCTTCAACAATTTGAGAATGCTAGATAAAAAACTGAATTTTGGAGGGGGTCCTCAGCCTGCTGTACATACAACTCAAGGAGAACTTCAGATATTTTAATATTAATTAAGCAATGCTCTGAGAATTATTACTTTTTTAAACCAGTGATTTAAATCTGGCCTTTTCCCCCTTTCTGGTTTGAGTTGTTTTGATTTGGGACATTCTGGTATGTCCCAAACAAGCAATAATGAAAATATATTCAACAATATCATTGGTGACTTCCATAATGTGCTGATTTACACTGGACCCTTTTCATCTAACTAGCTTTTGTGGCAAACTTTGTCATCAGCATATTATCCTACTTGAGTGGTCAAGTAACACACCAGAAACCTAATGTTATTTGTGTTACCTTTTCAGTTAATCTCTGGAATAAGTTAAAGCCATATACTAGATTTATTGAGTTAAATGAAGTCTTTCTATACAATTAAGGAAATTTTGTCATTTCTCAAATTTATATACTACAGTCATCCCTGCATATCCACAGATTCAACTATCCTTGGCTTGAAAATATATATTTAAAAATTCCAAAAAGCAAACCTTGATTTTGCCTTTTTATATAAGAGACACCATTTCATTACCCCATTGTATACAATGGTACTTGAGCATTGACAGATTTTGGGTAACCAACCCGCAGTAGATACCAAGGGTCCACTGTACCATTCATGCATAGGAAATGGAGAAGATAAAATTGTCCAGGGTGTAGGCTCTTGTTCTGCTATACTTAACTTTACATACGTTATGGCTACTATCCATAAGAAAACCCCTATATCATATTATTATTTGAAAGTATCATTTTAAAAACATGCATAATACAGCCAACAGGTGCATGGTTTGGTTATAACAATGAATCAGTGTAAATAATACTCTGGTTGTGAATTTATGTATTTCATTTATCAGATTTGCACCATTATTTAGAAGATATATGAAATAATAGTCACCAAAAAAAGTTTGAAAAGTAAAAAGCATTTCATTTTGTTTTTAAAGAACCACCTTGGTTTGAGATGAAACTTTTATGGCAACTTGCAAATGAAATGCTCCATCTCTTCCTTCTGATCCCTAGATAGCTATTCCACTCTCAAGGATGATTCTTTGCAAGCTTCATTTCTCCCTTGTAACCTGTTCTGGACAGAAGGAATAAAATTGTCTCTTTGATCACCAGTGGGAGAATCTCTTTTCAAGCAAGAGTGTTATTCAAAGATGAAAGTCTACTGCTTTTGCTGAAAATGTGTGAGGGTGTCTCTCTGACACCTACCTCAAAATATTGCAGCTTCTCAAAGCTAATTGATAACTGTTGGCAATTATCTGGGAGCTAGTGTATATATTTAGAAGAGTAACGATCCAGGGAAACACACAGTTTTTTGTGTACTTGCAAAGATTTCTTGTTTTCTTTCTAAGTAGCCCTATGGTACAGCCCTAAGCTGTTCTGTCTGATGTAACTTCTTGCTTCAATGACTGCTGAGAAATAATTGGAGATCTACAGGGGATGTAAGCATGTCTACCTAAGGCCGTGTTGGTGAACCTATGGCACATGTGTCAGAAGTGACACACTGCCAGGTTCCTGTGGGCACGGCAGATGCCAGTGGAAGGGGTGGGGAGTGAGGCACAAGCGCGTGCATGCGGTCCGGTTCCTTGTCTCTGCCCAGTTTGCTTCAGGCCGCAAGAAGCATTCTGGCAGCGCTGGTGTTCCGATCAGAAGTCCTGCCACTTCTGTCCGGAAGACCTGCTCCTCATGATTGGGCTTCTGGGAGCTGTAGTTGTTGTTGTGTGCCTTCAAGTCATTTCCAAGTTATGGCGGCCTTGAGACAAACTTATCATGGGACATGGGGGGGGTTCTTGGCAATGTTTCTTCAGAGCAGGTTTGTGGTGGCAGGGGGGCACGGAGAAGGGAGGAGGAAAAGGAAGGAAGGAAGAGAAAGGCAGGAGAAGAGGAGGAGGAGGCAGCTCTTATGGTGACCTTGGCGAACTTCTCATGGGGCTTTCTTGTCCAGATTTGTTCAGAGGGGATTTGTTGCCGTTGCCTTCCCATGAGGAGGCTGTGGCCCAAGGGAATCCAGTAGGTTTCCATGGCTGAGTAGCCATGAATTGAGCCCTGGTCTCCAGAGTTGCAGTTCAACAACCACTACTTGTTCTCTTTGCAACAACCACTACTTGTTCTCTATGGAGAAAAAACCTAGGCCCAGTTGTTATTGTTGTTGTCGTCGTTGTGTGCCTTCAAGTTGTTTCTGACTTAATGGCAACTCTAGGGGGAACCTATCATTAAGGTTCCTTGGCAAGGTTTGTTCGGAGAAGGTTTGCAATGACCCTTCCTGAGGCTGTGACTTGCCTGGGAAAGGGGTTGGGGGGCATCGATCCACCCTTCTCAAACCTCTTTCCTGGGTGGATGGGTGCCAGGGAAGACAGGCACCCATCCGTCCAGAAGCAGGACTTAGGTGGTGGATCCATCCCCTCTCCTTTCCTGGCTCGATCAGTGCCTGGGGAAGGCACTAATCCATCGGGAAAGGAGTGGGATTGGCACACCCCCCCCCTTTCCAGCTGCTCCCTCTGGGCTTTTTCTGATTTAATGGCAACTCTAAAGGTGAACCTATCATGAAGGTTCCTTGGAAAGGTTTGCCATGACCCTTCCTGAGGCTGAGAGAGTGTGACTTGTCCAGGATCATTTCCATGGATGAGCAGGGATTCAAACCATGGTCTCCAGTCTCACACTGAAACCACTGCACCACGCTGGCTCTCTGTATTACTTTTGTTGTTCATGTTGTTGTTGTGTGCTTGCAAGTTGTTTCCAGTTTATATCTATATGAATATATTTGTCTGTGGAGGCGTGTGTGTATGTGTGTGAGAGAGTTATATATAAATATGTTTGTGGGTGTATATATTTATGTATGATTGTGTGTGAATATATATAT
>CM034708.1:214061931-214072605 GCA_020142125.1 Phrynosoma platyrhinos | reverse complement strand
AGGTGTGCTGCAAGAGCATCCTCGATAGTCCAGTTGGCCTCAGCTCAGATGAAAGGTCCTGTTGTGTCATAAGGGTCTTTGGAGCTGTGCTTAATTTTGATAGGTCTTGGTGGAACTCAGCTGCATCTCTCTGAGTAGCATACTTCTGATTCCCCCCGCCACCATCTGTTGAAATTCTCCCTAATAAGTTTTGTGTGTGTGAATATCCAGTGAATTAATAAACATGTTAAAAACATTGATAAAATCCCCAGTAAGTGAATATCAAAACTAGGCCAAGCATCTATTTATCCAGAGAAGACCTCCTAATCTTAGTAATTTTCTGTTCATCCTGGATTTTCTTCCATGCAAGACTGTTTGGGAATGCATAGCAGTTGTGATGCTGATTGCTTTATTTTGGAAAAGGTAATCTGTTATTCTGTTTTTCTACAGCATAAATTGTTATGGGATTCTGAATGTGTTCATTTTTCATGCCATACTAAGTGACAGAAACAGATCTGCAAACTCTTCTCTCTCTTGTGAACGGCTCCATATGTAGAGGTGCTTCTTGTTGAATTCAAATGAAACTTGGGAAGGTTCTTGCTGTGAATTTGAGAAAGAAGATTAAATGCCATTTAAAAAAATTGTAGTGGATAAATAAGTGGTGAATGTATTTGGACCCTTATGATATAGCTTTATATTGCATCTCCTGCATAATCCCTTCCTTATGAGTCATCCTTTGGTTTACAGATTTCTTCAGTCATTATTCTTCATTAGTTCCCATTTTTCCAAGTGTGACATTCCTAAATTCATGGGCCTTTTTCCTGGGCTGTTGTACAGCCTAAAATAAAATAGATTATTCAAATTAGAAAACGAAGAAGGATTTGTGAAACAAGAACCACATAAAGAGTTCTGTGTCTGTGGTTTGGTTTAATTAGTTTGGGATAGGCAAAGTGTGATCTTGTGGTTTTGTGTCTGTCACCTGCTTCAGACTCACTGGGACCACAATTATTCTGGCAAAAAAGAGTAAATTGCCTCTCCTGAAATTCACCTATATAGCCACTTTTGCAGTGTTCAACATTTAAAGATACTTTTTTTTCTAGCCCAAAGTGGACTTCCAGACAATTCTTGGATCTTTTAGAGGGCATTTTTGTCAAGCTGTGGAGCATTTGGAGGGTCCCAACAGCAGCCAGTTGAGGCATGGACCCATCTAAGATAACTCCTCCTGATTTAGCTTCTCCTTGCTAGTCAGAGTTCAGGGGCATCCTGTAAAACAATATATATTCCACCATGCCTAGACCTAGAAGCACCTGAAAGGCCCTCTGTCTATTCTTGCTGTTACTGCCCTGGCTTTGGAAAGGGGGGGGGGGAAGAGGCAGGAACAGGTTCATCATGCCTGGGCACAGAAGCAGATGAAAGGCCAATGGGCTCCTTCCAACTATGATTCTACATCTACAGCATTCAAGAAGACCCAGTTGAAAAGGTATCAGATCATGTGTCAGGGTGGAAAGCTGCTGCCAGGCAAGGTGGACTGGTTCTGGTGACCATTAATACAAGGCAGTTCTACTTACCTATTTTGATCCAATGAGCAAACAGACCTTTGTTTTTATGGCACATTCACTGTTGCCCTTTTTAATTATATTAATGAAATAAGCCCTGGCTAAATCTTTCCCAGATCCTAATATCTGCATCTGCAGGAAGAGGTAGAACTGAATGACAGAAAACATTTTTTTAAAAAGGCTGGCCAGCTACCTGCTGGGAATGCTCTAGCTCAGGGGTAGGCAACCTTTCCCCTTTAAGGGCCGAGGGACTTCAGCTCCCAGAAGCCTCATCCATGTTGGCCAATAGTCCCATGTTGGCCAATAGCTCCTGGGATTCTGGGAGCTGAAGTCCCTCGGCCCTTAAAGGGGAAAGGTTGCCTACCCCTGCTCTAGCTGGAGTTTCTGCACTTATCAGGGGGTTGGGCACGGTGGCCGATGGGCCCCTTCCAATGCTATGAATCTAGGGAATTGTGCCATTCTTGTGATCATAGAATCATAGAGTTGGAAGAGACCACAAGGGCCATCTAGTCCAACCCCCCTGCAATGCAGGAACTCCCAATCAAAGCATCCCCAACAGATGGCCATCCAGCCTCTGCTTAAAGACCTCCAAGGAAGGAGACTCCACTACTGTCCGAGGGAGTGTGTTCCACTGTCGAACTGCCCTTACTCTCAGGAAGTTCCCCCTAATGTTGAGGTGGAATCTCTTTTTCTGGAGCTTACATCCATTGTTTCGGGTCCTAGTCTCTGGAGCAGCAGAAAACAAGCTTGTTCCCTCCTCAATATGACATCCCTTCAAATATTTAAACACAGCTATCATATCACCTCTCAGCCTTCTCTTCTCCAGGCTAAACATCCCCAGTTCCCTAAGTCATTCCTCATAGGGCTTGGTTTCCAGACCCTTCACCATTTTAGTGGCTCTTCTTTGGACACGCTCCAGTCCTCTTCTTTTGGTTAAACATCTCAGGATTCTATGGGCTTTCTCTGTGTATTTTCATTTTTGCTGGATAACTGCGGTTTATAAGATAGCCCCACAGCAAAGATATATGTGCATGACAGATTTCTGACCATGCACTCCTGGGAGTGTGTAGTTTTCAGTGCTTAGAAAAAAGAGCATGAATGGAAATGCTAGCTTCACAGGAAGATGACACCGGGGAGGAGATATGTATAGAAGAGAGCAGAGAGGATTTTGGATGAATTACAGTAAACAGGTAAGCGTGGAAATTATTGGGTGGATAAAGTGACAATGGAAGCTGAAGGAAAGCTTGAGCAGGGAGGGGGAGATAATTGAGTAGCTGAGTGAAGAAATCATACTGAATACTGAATAGGAAGCTGCCATAAAGATTAAGGGGTTTTCTTTTATTTAGAAAGAAATCAGAGAAATGAAGACAAAGAATGAAAGAAGCCTAGATATAGGTGATGGTTGAGTAGTGAAGAAAGAGAACATGAGAGCTCTGAAATAGAGAGCAGGGATTCTTGAGCCAGAAAGGTAGGAGAGGGAGTTAGATGTGAATTTAAGCCATGTAGATCTGGCATGGGTTCTTAGAGATGGATGTCAGACAGAGTGGACAAAAAGAGATATGAAATATTTGCACAGGTTTTGAGAAGACTGACCTTGAAGCAGTGCACAGCTGCTCATCACAGAGTGGGTCACAGAAGTTCAGGAGCTTTGGTTGCAGAGACTAGAGTCACAAGTTTTAATACCTTCTTGAAGCTGTTGCCCCATACTCTATTTCCTTGCTATCTCTTTTCCTCTTCACTAAGCACAAACAAGCATGAGATAGATTGCAGACCTTTGATTCTATCCATTCATAAGTATAGGTGTACAGTGGACAGAATCAGAATGGTCTAGACAGTCCTTGTGAAGGGTGTGCAAGTGCACCAGCTCCAAGGGCTGATTTTTTGACTGCCAAAAATATTGAAAGACAAAAATAATTATCTGAAACTGGCTAGAAATCTACTTTTTTGGGGGGGGGGAATAGATATTTGTAATGTTAAACAATGTGGGTGGGTGAAAATTATTTAAAAGATTAATTGCCACTCCTTGTTACTTCCAGAGACGAACTGGTGTACTGTGCCACTCTCTTCCACATTTTAGTTTACCTTGAATCCTGCACCTGACTAAAACAGCGAACACCATACATGCTTCCAAACTATGCCTGGCCAAGGTTTCTGAATTAAGTTGCCAGGATAGGGTGTTCTTATATTAGAACTCTATGCCTTGGCTGCCCTGCTATGCTACGTGGGTGGCAGCATGAATAGTAGGACCCCTGGTGATGTGAGAGAGACCAGTGAATGAAGCAAATTTGAGCTATATTGGAGGCTAATTCTATGTGGAGTAATGTTCACCCCAAAGGTGACTTCCTATCATCATTAAAAATCAGCCGGTGTCCTGTAGGAGAGAATTAAGCAAATTCCTGGCCTTGTTATGGATGTGCCATTGTTACTAATGTGTGCTCACAGTCTGGTGCGCTGGTGTTATTGGAGAAGGAACAACGCAGTTTATTGGTGTTATTGGAGGGGGAACAATGCAAAGTTCGCTGATGTTATTGGAGGGGGAATAACACAAAGTTCTCACTTGCCAATTAAGCATCCAGAGCTTTCTTAAAGCAATATGTTGTGACAGAGAACCCTCCAGTACTTAAGAATCATAATTATTAGGAACTTAGTAAGAATGGAATTTGTAATATTGGCATCATAGATGCAGGACACCGAGGAAGAAAAAGGTATAAATAAAGCTGTCTTCCGTTGGATATTTAAATATTGTGCAGGTGAGCATTAGCTGAAGACTGAGAAGATTGTATTAATAAAGAGTGTTTCGATTACATGCAGATTAGATGGCTGAGTGAAATTGCTATAGGGTTTGTGAAATAAGTGTGTGCTTTGATTAAAGGTTTTAATTTTCTTTAGCATCTCTAGATATTAGCCAGTGAATGTTCTAGTGGTGAAGTGAAGCAAAAGTACCTTTTCAGAGAGACTGCAGACTGTTTGGGATTTTTTTTACTTGCTTCTGCTTGAGTTGTGGACTTGGACACAGTCCTTAGAATGTGTTCACATCCTGAAAGTAGAACATTTCCCCAAAAATCATGGGAAAGATTTTTATTTAGTACTGGTATGGATTAGGATGGGGTGAGTGTGGCTTACATGGGATGTGCATAAGCTCATTCCTTATACGGAGGAAAGGACTGGTTGAGAGGGAACAACTTAAAACTTAATCTAGAAAAGATAGAAATGCTGTTGCTCAGTTGAAAGACAGGTCAAGGAATGAAGATTCAATCTGTTCTTGAAGAGTTTACATTCCTCTTGAAATGAGAGGTTTCAGTTTGGCTCTACTTCTAGATTCAACCCTGAACCTGGATTCCTAGATCACAGGGCTAGTCTACACAATTAAAATAATCCTCATTCCAGTTGAGTAGGGTGTGATCCAACTATACATGGTTTGCAGGAATTGGATGTTTTGTACCCCCCCCCCCAATAAACAAACTCTGTGGAAAAAGGCTTCATGGTTTTTCTGGAGTATCCACTGAATTTTGCAGAAATGGACGTTATTGCACGTGTGGCCATCTACCTGGATTCACTTGGATTCAAGTGGCTGTGCACTTTTGGCAGAGGAATGGTGAATAGATGTGAATAGATGAGAATTTTCTTTTAAAAAGTGCAGGCAATTAGCTATTGATGTGAAAGTGCAAACCAGTTCACAGAATACACTTACTTGTAGACTAGCCCTCAGTGGCAGCTTTAACACAATGAAATGTAATGCACTGTTTGTGCTTGTTCCTGTTTGATCTGGCTACTGTGACACTTGCCTTAGTTAAACTGTTTGAGTTCAGTAGCGTGGTCTATATGCAATAGCAAGTACATTTCTATATCACTTACTGATGTAATAAGTGGTTTACAAAGTGTAAGCTAATTGCCCCCAACAAACTGGGTACTCATTTTAGCGACCTCGGAAAGATGCCAGGCTGAGTCGACCCGGAGCCCCTGGCTGGCATTGAGCTCACATGTTTGCAAAGCGCATCTGGTCCAAAATGCAACAGCCAGACTATTGGCTAGGCATGGCAACAGGGAACATGTAAGTCCCCTCTTGCTCCACTTTCCAGACAGTTCAAAATGCTGGTTATGACCTATAAAGCCCTATAACCTTGGGTCTAGGCTATTTGAAAGGCTATGTTCTCATGTATAAGAACATGGCGTTGCAATCTGCAGACGTGTCCCTTCAGATATATGTTTGATGCAGGCCCAAGGGAAGGCCTCAGTGGTCACTCCTAGATTATAAATCTCCCTTATGAATTATTTTGGGCTAGCTCTCTCCCTCCTATCCTTCTACCATCAGGCAGTTTTTTTCTCTTCTGTTGGCCTGATGTAGTCTGATGTTTTCAAAGGGTTATGCCTGCTGAGTGTGGTGTAGTGGTTTAAACATTGGACTAGGATTCTAGAGTTCAAATCTCCGCTCGGCCATGGAAATCCACTGGGTGACCTTGAGCAAGTCATACTCTCACAGCCTCAGACAATGGCAATGACAAACCCCCCTTTGAAGAAACTTGCCAAGACAACCCATGGTAGGGCCACCATAAGCTGGAAACGACTTGAAGGCATACAGCAACAATGCTGAACTTTTAAATATGTTAGTGCTTATTTATAATTAGTCTGGCATTTTAAAACTTGATTTAATTGGTATGTTAATAGTATAATTGGTTTAATTTATATTTTAATTTGTTGTTGGGGTTAGGGAGAAAACTAAAGTTATGTTGCCAGCTTCTTTGCAATCTAACCATGGGAGAAAGGCAGGGTGTAAATCAAATAGATAAATCAGAAGAAAGTGTGGCATGTTCATTGGGATGTGGGAAGTTCTCATAGCAATAAACCTATTAATGTTGCAGACCCCTCTCCTTCGAAATGGGGCCTTATCTTTGTGACTGATAGTTACACTTGGGTTAATGTTTTTCCAGCCACCCCAGCTTCACATAATATAATAAAGTACATATTTTTGAGAATATGATGCAGCAGAACTTCAAATTAAATTTCCAGAACAAAATGAAGACACTGTCCCTTTCTGAAGTTAGGTTTACTCCACCAAATTTGAAATGGGATAGTTTGTGTAGTGACTCCTCTCAGATTCTTATTTATAGTGATAAATAAGCTCATGGGAACTTTTAACCCTTCTGCTGACTGAACATTTTCAGATTATTTCCAATTTAGGATAGAAATGTAAATGTCTGCATGCATGTATGCATAAACACACAGAGACTTTCTGATTTTCTATAAACTGACAAGACAGCTGACCCTGTAACATTGTGCATGAACCTATTTTCTTACACTAAGGTTTTACATCATTTCTGTTGTAGGCTTAATACTTAAATTCCTGACTTTCCTGTTTGAAGGACTGATTTCTTGTATGGGAGCTATAGAAAAATGGAACTATCTTGGGTGCATGTCACCAGGGTTGGCTGGTTTAAACCAAATGACATAAACCAAACAAGTAATTGATTACTTATTTTTTTTAAAGAAATGAGTAATATTTTAAAATAAATAAATATATAAGTAATAAAAAATATTTTCCAACATTCTTCCTGGAACAACAATGACTGTTTGAATTTAAACATTTTAATGTTAATTGTTTATTGGTAGTTGTTCATTGTTTGACCAGTATTCAGTGTCATTTGCTTTTTTTTAACACTTTATTTTATAGTGCCAAAAAGCCATTCAGAAACAAATCCCCTCTTGCAACTGGTCATACTGGATGCACAGAGGAGGATTTCTAAGAGTTTTATACCAAATACCATTTTCCAAAGCTCTGATTCCATATCAGAAACTGGTTGGTATTGACTTCCCCACATATTTTTAAACTATGCCTTACCTCACCTTGAAAAAGAGGAGCCCACTTGCATATAAAGCATTATTTGAGTAGAAACAAGTAGTTGAGCATGAACCAGTATTGACCTATTGGGATAGTGTAATGTGGCTGGGAGTGATGCTCTTGAAACAGATAGGAGAGAAGAACAATGTGATGGAACTCACAAAGGTGATGGGTGCAAGAGAAGAAGAAAAAGAATAGGAGAAGGAAAATGATGGCTAGACAAAAGAGGTTTAGGGTGATGACTTAAGAACTTCTCTCACTAAAGTTAGTCTCTTTTCTCAGACCAACTTGATCTAAAGATTTTTATTGGAGTTTAAGAGCGCCAGCATGGCATAGTGGTTTGCGTTTTAGACTATGACTCTGGATTCCAGGGTTCAAATCCCTGATGATCCATGAAACCTGCTGGGTGACCTTGGGCAAGTCACATACTCTCAGCTTCAGAGGATGGCAATGGCAAATCCCCTCTGAAGAAGCTTGCCAAGAAAATCCTGTGATAGAGTCTCCATAAGTCAAAAATGACTAGAAGGCACATAGTAACAAAAGAGTAGCATATGCTTCACTGTGACCTCTGGCTGTTAAAACATACACCTTTCTGATTTTGTGGTTTTTCCTTGGAGTTCCCTTCTAGAGCTTTGGCCAGAGATTAGTTATGGATGTGAGGTGGAGGAGTAGTCTTTGCCTGATGCCCCACATGTTCCAGGTTCAGGAATTGTTCCATTTTCACGTCCCTACAGGATGAAAGAGAGTAGTTTATTTAATTGGTTGCTGTCTCACAACATCCTCCCAGCTCATGTAGAAGAAACATGGATTTAATATTCCACTGCAAAGGCATTTGCAGTAACTGCATGCATCACATTTCCCTCATTAGTTTTGCCTTTATTGTGTCAACATACAATTTTGTAATGTACTATAAGATGAAAATTGCTATAAAATTGGCTCATGCTTGTATTTATAAGGCATAAACAAAACTGCAGCAACTGTGAGGGATGTTTTTTCCCCCACACAATTTTTTCCTTACAAATAAGAAGACCCATGTAGTTCAGTTTTGTGATGGCTTTTTCTTGTTGTTAACTGCCCTCAAGTCGATCTCGACCCATGACGACCCTATGGATGAGACATCTCCAAGACTCTCTTGTCCTCCACTGCTCTGCTTAAATCCTGCAAACCCATCCCCATGACTTCTTTATTAAAGCCAGAGTCCATCCATCTGGCATGTGGCCTTCCTCTCCTCCTACTTCCCCCCATCTTTACCAGCATTATTGTCTTTTCTAATGAGTCTTCTCATGATGTGTCCGAAGTACAACAGCCTTAATGTAGTTATCTTGGCTTCCAGACAGATTTCTGCTTTGACCTGTTCTAGGACCCATCTGGTCTTTTTGGCCATCCATGGGATCCTCAGCAATCTTTGCCAGCACCACATTATCTCAAATGAATTGACTTTCTTCCTGTCTGCTTTTTTACCTGTCTAGCTTTCACATCCATCCATGATAACAAGGAATACAGTGGCTTGTATGATTCTAACTTTTGCGCTGCGTTGTATATCTTTGCATTTTAGAATCTTTTCTAGTTCTTTCATGGCTGCCCTCCTCATTCTTAGTCTTCTTCTTATTTCCTGACTGCAGGCCTCATTTCTATCAATGTTTGATCCCAGGTATGGGAATTCTTTTACTACTTCTATTTCTTCATTGTCTAGATTGAACTTGTGAAGGTCCTCGGTGGTCATTCTTTTTGTTTTCTTTATGTTCAGCATTAAGCCTGCCTTAAGCACTTTCTTCTCTGATCTTTCTTAGTAGGTGTTCTAGGTCTGTGAGGTTTTCTGTGCGTATATTGGTGTCATCAGCATATCTTGGATTGTTGATATTCTTTCCTCCTATTTTCACTCCTGCTTCTGTGTCCAAGCCTGCTTTTCTTATAATATGTTCTGCATACAAGTTGAACAGATAAGGTGAAAGTATGCAAACTTGTCTGACTCCTTAGCCAATTAGGAACCATTCTGTTTCTCTGTGTTCTGTTCTGACAGTAGCCTCTTGTCCAGAGTACAGATTCTTCATTAGAACTATCAGATGTGTTGGTACTCCTATGTCTTTAAGGGCATAGTCTATACAACACGTGCTGATATTCTTTTGGAATTCCTTGTTGCTCTCCATTAGCCCTCGCATGTTTGCAATGTGGTCGCTAGTGCCTCTTCCTTTCCTGAACCCCTCTTGAACCTCTGGGTTTTCTCTTTCCATGTATGGTTGGAGTCTGTATTGCAGAATTTTGAGCATAATTTTGCTTGCATGGAAGATCAGTGTTATGGTCCTATAGTTGCTGCTGTTGTGATGGCTGCTACAATGCAAAAGTAGATTAGTAACTGGGCCCTGGACAGTTTCCTCTTCATTTCACCAAAATATACTTTAATTCAGTGATTCCCAGGCTCTCTGATGGGGAGAACTGGCAGTTTTTTCCTCCAATGTGCTAGGGACTGGCACTATATTTCTGCCAATTGGCTACTTTTTTTCTTTTTCTTTTGGAGACTCACCAGGGACTGGCAGCTAATGTCTCTGGGACTGGTCCTAGTCCAGGGACCACTACTTTGAGTATCACTGGTCTAATTTATACTGTGCACTATTTGGGATGCCAGTAACTCATCATGCAAGCTACACATCTAAAATTTGGGATAGTACAAAACTGGCTTTCAACACAACATGCCAAAGGTGATTTCAAAAGACTGGATACACATAGTCTATCACTGTGATGCCTACCATGGCACTATTCTTTTGTTGTGGTGGGATTGTGTGCTTTTGTGAGGCAAGGGGCTATGCAAATGCTGCTGGTATGGTGTCCCACATCAGACAGGCTTTTGCTGAGGAGCCAGGTCAAATATACCAAACAGGTACTGGAGTGAATCAGTTTCTCTCCGTGTGTGTGTGTCCTGGCAAATGATATCTCCAAAGCAATGCAGTAGCACTAACACACTCTAAAGAAGTCAGTACTATGCAGAGAGAGAGAGTGGTAAACCACATACTTAACACTTGCTGTTTTTGTGTGCCTTCAAGTGATTTCCAACTTACCGTGACCCTCAGGATCTTCTTGGCAAGATTTGTTCAGAGAGTTTGTAATTTCCTTCCTCTGAAGCTGAGAGAATGTGACTTGCCCAAGGACACTTGAGTGAGTTTCCATGGTTGAGCAGGGATTTGAACCCTGGTCTCCCAAAGTCCTAGTTCAGCACTTAGGACATTACATACTTAGACTTACACCCCACTCCTGGGATTCCTTGCACACTGAGTTTTATTTTTAAAATTAACAAATGGAAATAACCAT
>CM034708.1:214035499-214047884 GCA_020142125.1 Phrynosoma platyrhinos | reverse complement strand
CCTGCATGGCAGAATGGGGTTGGACTAGGTGGCCCTTGTGGTCTCTTCTATGATTCTATGATTCTATGATTGTGATCATGCTAAGACAAGGACAGTTGTATAGTACAAATGAAGAACACAAAAGAGATCATGTATGTAGAGAGATCTTGTTGCACCTTTGAGGATAACTGAAAGAAAGAAATTGGCAGCATGCGCTTTCGTAGACTTCAGTCTACTTCCTCAGATGCTTTTGGTGGAGTGGAAGCCAGGGAGATCATGTCTCTGGATGTTCTTGCACTGGGTTAAGCAAAACATTGGAACAAGAGTGAGTAAAAATGTCCTTGGTTCTTTGACTGAATTTGCTTAGTCACTTTGTCATTATAAAAGCCATGCTTCCAAGGGGCAAACAAGCTGTGCCTAAATGGTATAGCTTGAAGTGAATTTGGTTCAGGGTTGAAGGCTGTTTCCCAACAAGACTTCAGATTACCCATTTGAAGTTAACCTTGGAATGGGATTAACATGCTGGTGACGTGATATTGTGGTTGCATCTTTGCCATCACCTTTTCCTAGCCAGCAGGTAATCGCCATTTTAATTTCTTTCATAATATAGACTCCCACTGGGGTCACTCCCTGAAGTTTGAATGGTGGGAGATTCAGGACACACACAGAGAGAAAAAAGTACTTCTTGACACACCCATAGTTAAATTTTGGAAATCATTGTCACAAGATGTGATGGTACAAACATGGCCTTAGGTCAGTGGAACCTCTGCCTTAGGGGATTAGACAAATTCCCTTACTCTAGAAATGGTGCTGTATGCTACATGCCGAATCAAAGACAATATTTTTCTGAATATCAGTTGCTAGGGAACATGAGAAAGAAAGGGTTGCTATTCCATGCATGCACTCCTTATGAGTTTCTGTAAGCATTTGCTTGGCTACTCTGGCAACAGACGGCTTGGCTAGATGGGCCTTTGGTCTAATCTGTCAAAGCTCTCTGATGTTTTTGGAAAGGGGGTTTACATGTATCTGATATTCTCATGCTTTGCTATTGAGTGTGTTACAGTAGAAGATACCTTTAAGTTCCTTGTTGTTGTTGTTAACTGCCTTCAAGTCGACCCTGACTTATAGTGACTCTGTGGATGAGACATCTCCAAGACTCCCTATGAAGATCCTCCATGGTCATTATTTTTATTTTCTTTATGTTCAGTAGTAGGCCTGACTTTGCACTTTCTTCTTTGATCTTCCTTAATAATTGTTCCAAGTCTATGATGTTTTCCACTAATAGTATGGTGTCATCTACATATCTTAGATTGTTGACGTTCCTTCCTCCTATCTTCATTCCTCCATAAGTTTATATGATATTTTCTGAGTACAAGTTGAACAAATAGGGTGATAAAATGCAGCCTTCCATGACACTCTTGCCAATTGGAAACCATTCTGTTTTTCCATGTTCTGTTTTACCAGTATCCTCTTATCCAAAGTACATATTTCTCATCAGGATTCAACTTCCTTAGGTGCTAGCAACTCATTTTTTGCCATCTGGAACATTTTGCTCCTAGCTTTCTTTAGCCTTTTCACACAGCCTCCTGAAACAACATAAACAAGGTGTTAGGATGATACTGCAATGTGTAAACCCTCTATCATGGATGAGTTTCTCTACATCACACAGTTGTACTGGGACAAAGGGAGGGTACGGACACCATTACTTGAGTTTCAAGATGGCCGCAACTTTAACTCATAAAAATGCATAACAACCAGTCATAAATGGATCATAAATGAATTAGAATTCCATCACAAAACAGTCATAACACAGTAGTCAATCAATCATATTGCCATCATAAAATAAATCAAAATACCATAATAAATTAATTATTGTTGATGAATGTACAGTCAGGTAGAGGGGACACAGGGCCTGATGGTTCCATACTTACCCAGTTGTTCAGTGGGGGTTTCCCCTGCTCCTGCCCATTAAATCCCTTTTTAGGGTTGTACCCTGCCTGGTGAGGGGAGTCCTGCATCTTCCCCATTGCAGGTTACCCCCCCCCCTTCTGTCAATTGCTATCTTCCGAAGATCCTACCCATCCACTTTATATCAAGCCCGATGTCCCCACTTTCTTCTGATAACCGCCAGTTGTGACAAAGCAGCATGTGTGAAGTAGAATCTGGTACGTATAAATCCAACTACCACATGCATTGATATCCTAAAAGGAGGTAATAACAAAGCAAAGCAAAGCAGCTTCATTTATATACCGCTTCATATCGCACTATGGGATGTCTAAGCGGTTTACAACTGTAAGCTCATTGCCCCCCAACAGCTGGGTACTCATTTTAGCGACCTTGGAAGGATGCAGCTGAGTCTAGCCTGAGCCCTGGCTAGTATTGAACTCGCAACCTTGTGGTCTATGAGTGAGTGGCTGCAGTACAGCCATTTAACCACTGCACCACCAGGGCTCCTTGTGCGAAAGCAAGGAAGCTAGCAATACACCAAACAGCTGGAGAGCAACTAATAGCAACTACAGAACGTATAACAGACAAATCTGTATAATCAAGTCAATAACCCTGGGAGGGGGGGGATGCTCCAGTAACAAGGGAAAATTCCCTCCTGACCTCCAAAGCTGAAGCCTGGGAGTATGGTGTGAGCACAAGAAATGTAATGCAATAGATGTTGGGTGAGTGGGTTACGCTGACAGCCTGTATAGCCCTACCCAGTCTCACAAGATTTGTGGTCCCACGAGATCTGGCGTAAGGTCTGGAGCTAAGTCTCACAATGGTTGAGGGCCATAGTGAGACTTTGCCCATGTTACTCTGAGCAGCTACTCAGAGTGGAGGCAAAGCACCCTGGCTCTGACCCCCGTCAATGCCTGGTGCAAATGCACCCCTCTGTGTAATGTTGGGGTAAGTCTTCATCTCCTTTAGCTTTCTCTTCTCTCTGCTAACTCTCTCTTCCCTTTAGAATTTTTAAATTACATGAGCTGTAGCAAAACAGTTGCAATGGCTGCTTCTCTCTTTTCAAGAGGGAAGGGAGGCACATTGCATATGCTATCTCAAATATATCTGACATCTGCAGGCTCACTGTATATTATCTGTCTGTAATACTTACCCTGATGTCCACTTATTTCGGTGCTGCATAAATTTGTTTTACTATTCCAAAATGCTCCTGATGTGTGTTATTTTTTAATATTTATGGGGGCCTTGGATCACCTTGATCAAATCCTAAATTGTCAAATGGTTTATCTCTCTTTTAGACACTAATTCGCATTGATCGAATTCTAAATGATCAGGTTGAGCTAGTTCCTGCAGTACACAAATTATATTAAAACAACATTACCAGACCCTGCTGCCTTTTTCTAATGCGGGTGTTATATTATCCACAGTTGCATTAGTACCAGTATGATTATATTACAAAGATGTCTTGTTCATAATGAAAAGTTTACATAGGCAAGAAGAATTAAAATACAAGGGCTCAGTATTACAGGAAGAGCTTGGCTTTGGACAAAAGCATTTTGGCTTTTATTGAGTAATCGTTTTGCATTTGTCTTGGATTCTCTCTTTTTTTCAGTGTTGAAAGCTGCAAGGAGGAAAGTGAGTAGCTCTCGAGATTACATTTTCATCTCCTGTGATACTCCTGCCCAAGTATTTGTTTCGGCCATTTGGATAGGGATTCAGCATGATCCTGATTGATAGGCTTGTCCCTAACAAAAAGTGTTGGGGGAGGGAATTAATCTGTATCACCTGACTAGCATTTTGTTTAAGCATACTTTGGATTCCAAAGTATGATATGACTACTTGCTTTAATGACCATTGTCTGAATAGCCACTCCACTTGCAGTGAGATCAGGAATGTGCATGTAGCTCTTAAGCCCCCTTTACACACAATGCACAACTGGGATGATGGCTCACTTTGGTTAGTCTGCACAATATGAGATAGTGTCACTTTAAGGGCTTACTACTTTTCATTTAGCTTTCTGTGTTTTGGTTTACTTTCTTGTACACTGAGCTGAAAAAGTCAGCAGGAGTGGGAGCTTGACTCTATAGCAGGGGTAGGCAACCTTTCCCCTTTAAGGGCCGAGGGACTTCAGCTCCCAGAAGCCTCAGCCATGTTGGCCAATAGTCCCATATTGGCCAATAGCTCCTGGGATTCTGGGAGCTGAAAACTTAATGCCAGCTAGCCAAAATGTAAAAACTGCTGCAGACACATATGCATCACAAAGGAGAAAAATCAATATTTATGCATATCCTGAAAAAATCAGCTTTACATAGCTTTCTTCAGTATGTATATGGTATTATATATGACCTTTCTTTCTTTCTTTCTTTCTTTCTTTCTTTCTTTCTTTCTTTCTTTCTTTCTTTCTTTCTTTCTTTCTGTGTTCTGCCTTCTGGGGATGGTCTTTCAGATGCACTTTCTCTAAAAAGGCAGTTTTATGTTTTAGGAGGAGTGCTTCTAGATCCAGCCTTGTTCTAAATGATCTTAGAAAAGTGGAGCTGCAGCCATTCCTAGACTGGGATAGTGTGGCCTTGGTGATATATATGGGGTACTTTTAAAGATGACTTGGAGACTTCACCTACTGCCAGAATTTTAACTGGCACAGTTAGGTTTGTTCTTGTAATATTAATCTTGGAATAACTACACTGGAGTTATTCCACTCCACTCCAAAGGAGAGGGCTTTTCTGTAGTAGTGTGCTATTTATGGAATGCTTCTCCTGGCATGTTTGTTATTATTGGCTGCCAAGTTGATTTAGCTTACAGCAACCGTATGAATGAGAGACCATGTATCCCCAGTCATACACTGCCCTGTTCAGGCCTTGCAGACTCAGGATGATGACTTCCTTGATAGAATCAATCCATCTGTCATATGGTCTTCATCTTTTCCTGCTGCTTTCCACTTTACCAAGCATTGTTGTCTTTTTCCAATGAGTTATAACATCTAATGATATATGCAAAGTATGACAGCCTCTATTTTGTCATCTTGGCTTCTAGGGAGAATTCAGACTTGATTTGCTCTTATACCCATTTATTTGTTCTTTTAGTGGTCCGTGGTTGAAGTCTTCTCCATTATCACATTTCAAAAGATTTGATTTTCTTTCTATCAGCTTCCATTACTGTTCAGCTTTCACAACCATATGGGGAAATTGGAAACACTATGACCTTTCTGGCATCTACGTTACAATATTTTTGTGCCAGTTTAGGACTCATGTATACACATACACACACACACACACACACACACACACACACACTGCATACAAATATTTACTGGAACTTTTTAATTTGAGAAATCACTTAGCTGTCTCAATATACTGTATTTTTTGTTGCTTCATTTTATTGATAATGTTATAATTTAATTGCATACTATAGAGTTTTGTGATATATCATTAATATATTGCTCATGTTTGCTGTTTGCAGCTCCAAAATCCATATGAAAAAGGATGCTACACAATAAGTATAATAAACAGTTCTCTTAAAATGTGTGGTTTCCTTTGCAGGGCAAGGGAGAGGTTGCCTAGATTTTGCAGAAGCTCTGTTCCATGTCTTAAACCTTTGAACATTGATTGCTTTATAACTGACAGCTTTAGTTTTCCCTCTAGCAACATGGACATTTTCCTTTCTTCCTTTGATCAATACAATCCATTAGGCATGTAGAGTATCCAACACAGCTATATGAAATATTAATTAAGCACATTTTAGCTCGGTAAATGTGTACTTTGAATACAGTGAAAACAGGGGATTTGGAAGGAGAGAGATAGAGACAGTTCTACTGAACTACAGTTATTTAAATGCATATTTACATATTCACATGAGAATGGTACATAGTCATTCTGTATCTGGTAAATGCTCAGGCATAACAATTCAAGAGCCCTGGTGGAACATGTAAATCATCCATATAACTTGATATCCTGTTTCCAGCAGTGAACAGATCAGACCATGAAGCCAACAGAATGCCCTTGTTGCTGAATACTCTCAACAACTGGAATTCAGTGACACTTGGTTCACAAACAAAAGTCGTTCTGTAGATTTCTCCTCCTCATCCATGAATTAATCAGTTTCTTTTTTAAACCATCAGAGCTAGTGGCCATCACCACATTTTGTGAACTTGAATTTCATAAGCTAATTCATCTGTTGCAAATATGCTGCCTGTCAGTTTCAGTTTATAGCCTAAATATCCTAGTATTAAAGAGGAAGAGAGGAACAGCTCCTTGTTCTGTTTCCTGCATGACTTGGAAGTTTCAACTCATGCAGTGGTTAAAGGGTGGTATACCATTAGTCCTCAGTTGTAGGATGGATGTCTCAGCTCCAGCTTGCATCAATGGGAACTGGTCCACACTACCATTTCTAAGAGTCTGTGGATCTATTGGGTTGATTGAGCTAAGGGTGTGTTTAGAAGAGATGATTAAGAGGAAATCTTTAAATTTCTTTCGCTTCCTCTCCATTGTGGGAGGAATAGAAAGAGGTAGAGCCAGGCACATTCTCTCTCATCCACCTCATGGCACATAGTAGCCAGATTGGTTGTCAACATACATCCCAGGACTAAGTGGAACCTCTGAAAGTAGTAGTGGGTAGAATAAAATAAATCATGGCTTTTGTGGAGCTCATGGGTAGGTGAAACACTTGCAATACAAAACATTAAGAAAGTGTAGCCTATAGCTCCCAGAATTTCCAAGAACCCTCTGGAAGAGGAGGAACCATAAGTTTGGTAAGGGATGGAGATGACTATGCAAAAGAGAAAATGGAATAAGTTGAATCCAGCCTGCATAAGTACTGTATGTCAGGAAACATCTGAAAAGTGTGTTTAACTTTTTTAAAAAAAGAAAGTTAAAAATTGTGAATGTGCCTTATGAAGATGGGTGTAGGAATTTGCAAAGAGAAAAATCAAGACAATAACTAGAGAGCTGAAGTACTGTGAAAGATAGAGGGAGAAGGTTTGTGTGGGAAGTACTCTCCATTAATGTTTAATGGAGATACGTGTGTCTCAAAATGTATAGAGGGTCTTTCTGAAATCCTTTCCTTCTCATTAAGTCTAGGATTTAAAATTATCTAGCTGCACCACTTTTTTAAACAGATGTCTGTGGAAAGTAAAGTTTCATAACACCATGTGTGAGATTGTCTCTGTCTTTTCCGGACATGGTGAGAATGTGCTTTCTTATTCTAATATCATGGTAGATGCGCCAGAAGAATTCCCTTGTGCCAGTGAAATTACATTTGCACAAGCCATTTTGTGCCTGAGGGTACGTTTATTCCAGATGGGAGTCTGTGCCAAAACGGTTATGCTGAAAGAACAAGGGAAGAAAACCTGTTCCTTGAGACAAGTACAGACAAGCTGGCAAGCCCTAAGATATGTATTCATTAAGAAGGAAAAGGTTCAGTCTGCAGGGAATATGTTTTGTGTATACTTTGCTGAAATATATGGGACAGACAAGAGGGCATATTCCCTATTTGTTTCCTTGGGGTTAGCACATCAGAGCATCAACCTTAATTGAAGTTCCTGCCTCCGATACTCACTTCCCATTAAAAGGTAAAATGATAGAGTGAGCAGTTCATTTTCTGTTTCAGAAATACTGATGCATAATTGATGTGCTCGATCAGTGGCTCCTAAGCTTGAGTCCCCAGATGTTGGGTGACTGTAGTGCCTATTATCAATACCATTGGCTATGTCCATTGGGGGAAGACTGGGGATGCAAAACCATGAATCTAGATCAGAGATGGAGAAAGTAAGGCCCCTCGTTCTTCCCAGGATCCAAAGCTGAAACCTTCATAATGTACAGGTCAACTTTGGCTCATTTCCTTTTAGAAAAGAAAAAATGGCCCGGGGAGCTAAAAAGTCATGTTGAAATTGCCCCCATCCTGAGGGCATTTGGAAGCAAATGTTTGTTTTTTGTTTGTTTGTTTTGCAAAGTATGTGACAGAGATGTGGCCCTCTAAGGTCAGCACTGGAGCCAGTGGGACTCCCCCTCCCCAGCTTGTCTGTCCTAGAGTCAAGGGGGCAGCATCATAGAGCCATTTCCCCTTCATCCAGACCCACCTGTGGTACTGCTGGTTCTTTACACTTGCTTCTACTTTCTCAAATACAGTTTGGGACTTCAAAACAACTCCATCTTGTTTACACAAGAAATGTACCCCCTGAGGATTTTGAAGCTGTGATTCTCCCACTTTTCCTGTTTTTATTCCAAGCCATTGGCTCTGAAGGCTCTTAGGCCTACACAGATGGCATTGAGGCACATTGCTGTGGATTCTACAGCATTTCCCTTAGCAACTTTAGAGGACTTTTTTTTTTTTTTTTGCACTGACTTGTCACAAAATCCTTATGGAGATTAATAATTTTTATTTATATCCCGCCCCTCTGCAGAGCAATCGGGGCAGCTTACAACATTACAATTTCCATACATTAAACAAAACATAAAATCCCGAATCCCACCCATCCTTTAAGAAGTAAGGGTTCTTCTTATTCTAGGCCAGGTGGTGCTGGACTTAATGTCTCTCCCCCAGATGACATCGGATGGTAATGGAGGGAGGGCTCTTCTTCTTATTCTAGGTCCAATGGTGCTGGGCCTACTGTCTCTCCCCCAGATGACATCAGATGGTAATGGAGGGAGGATTCTGGTTGTTCTTCTACAATACAGCATTTGCTCTGTTACAGGAATGGGCAGATGTGGCCCACAAGCCACATGTAAGCCTCACATCCATTTTTGTGGCTTTAAGGCAGGGGTAGGCAACCTAAGGCCTGGGGACCGGATGCGGCCCCCTGAGGCCTTTGGACCGGCCCCAGGCTGGTCCTGCTGCCACCGCCGCCACCCCCGCCATGATGATATTGATTATTGTTGTTATTACTTGTTCCTGGGGTTTTCTTGGCAAAATCTCCACAGGGGTTTGCCATGGCTTTTCTGGGGCTGAGAGAGTGTGCATGCATATTTTTTAATTTTTTTAATTTTAATTTTAATTTATTTATTTATTTATTCATTTTGGGTGCTTCGGCCCCCCAGTTGTCTGAGGGACAGCAACCCGGCTCAAAAAGGTTGCCTACCCCTGCTTTAAGGGGTCAAAATAAATTGTCCCAAATCATTCAAAACATTCTCCTGGGGCCATGGGGCCAATTTCCCCACTCCCCCAGGTTGTTTTAGGCCCAGGATATGCCTTTTATAAAAATAGGAAGTGAAAACCTTTTGTGGCTTCCAACCCGCCCCGTCCCCCACAACAGTTTCCCACCCCATCTCTATTGGGACTCCTTATTTTTCTTTATAATTTGGAGGTGTGCACAAGGACATAACTTAATCTTTCCTAGGTTTGTGGATTATCAGTTATGGTTGTCAAACCATCTTTCGATGAAACTGTCCACTTCTACTGATTGTCTCAGACACACCTCCTCATAAGCCTCCATTTATTGTTTTGTGCCTTCAGATCACTTCCAGCTTATGGTAACTCTGAGGCGAACCTCTCATGGGATTTTTCTTGTCAAGGTTTCTCCAAAAAGGGAGTTGTTTTCCTCTGAGACTGAGCGCGTGTGAATTGTCCAAGGGTTCTCAGTGGGTTTTTCTGGCTGAGCAAAGATTCAAATCCTGGTCTCCAGAGGCAAAGCACTAAAAACAAGCTGGCTCTTACTTTCATAGAAATCTTGTGTTCCTCAGAACACAGGTTTAAGCCCATTGTTGTGGATATGTGCTAATCTTCAGTAGGGACTGAAGTATTGACTTGAGACTCCACTGCCTTCAATTAGTGACCATTAGAAGAAAGTGTACCTTATTGATCATCTTAGATCATAGAGTAGCCTGATATAAATGGATGCTGTATTGACAATGCAAGTGTCAGGGAAACTTGTTAGTCAGTGTTTCCATTTGTTCCTTAGGCAGGGAAATGGTTAATCTGCTCTTTGTGTTCAAAATGCACAGGAAGCCATTATATGACATCCTGTGAAGATGTGGGTCAAGAGCCATCATGTAAGTTTATGTGCCTGAACTTTCTCGTCTGGCCTAAGTCATACAGTCCAAATTTTGACTCAGTATCTGGTCACACGTGGTACCGGCATTCAGGCAGAGTCAATCTAGACTGGTTTACACATAGTTGTATTATGCAGATGGTTGCAGATTTTTGCAAATTTTTGCATAGAAACTTAACTTTCCTGCGCAAATTTATATCTAGTTGCCCTCCCTCTGCCGAAAATGCATAACAATGCAAATCCATGTGAAACACATGGATGGCCTTACCTTTGATTATGCACAGACTCACAGATACACTGGTAAAAACAATTAATCCCTTTACAGCAGAATTTAATGAAGTTTTTCAGGCTCACTCAACAAAGAGCCCGAATTCCTCTGAATTGTGTGTGGCCAGATCACAGTCTGTTCTGTACAAATGAGAGTATTTCAATGTTGTAGAGGAGCCCCTGGAGAGAAGCTAAGTAAGCCAAGAGCAGTAGAAAATATCATAGCCATCCATCAGCTATTTTATTTTCAACATTTGGTGGTGCAGAAGATTTACTCCCTATCCCTGATGGAAAGTCTGCAACTTAGATCTTCATGCAGTCA
Organism: Phrynosoma platyrhinos; assembly: GCA_020142125.1. NCBI lineage: Eukaryota > Metazoa > Chordata > Lepidosauria > Squamata > Phrynosomatidae > Phrynosoma > Phrynosoma platyrhinos. The sequence goes on along the minus strand of CM034708.1, from coordinate 214,037,391 downwards.
TCCATGCATAAGACTGGTACAACATACTTTTGTGGTGTTTCCCCTTGAAAATTGCTAGGGAATCATAGCTGGTACATAATGTGACCACCTTTCCTCAATAGGTTGGAGAGAAATTTCCACAAGCATTTTACAGCAAAGCCCTGTAGCATAGTCTGGCTTCCACAGTATTTCCTATCACTAACAAAGTGTTGGTTTGATTTGTGTCCTAAATCATTTAGGTTTGTGCCAGTGTTGTCACTATGGATATGCTCCTTGTTACATACATCGGCTGGCATCCTGTTTGTGATGTGCATTTATCTAAGTGCAGTTTACTAGGGATATGGTGACTTAGTGGTTAAGACACTGACTTTGACGACTGCAAGGTCGACAGATTGGCAGTTCAAGACGCAAGCACCGTGTGACAGAGTGAGCTCCTGTCACTAGCCCCAGCTTCTGACAACCTAGCAGTTCTAAAGCATGTCAAAGTGCAAGCTGATAAATAGGTACTATTTTGGTGGGAAGGTAACAGCATTCTCTGCAGTTATGCTGCCCATATGGCCACGGAGTCATCTTTGACACTACTGGCTCCCTTGGCTATGTAACGGAGATGAGCATCGGCCCCTGCAGTTGGACACAACTTGACAATTATGTCAAAAGGGAAACCTTTACCTTTAAGTGTAGTTTATGCATTTTCTTGAATGGCACAGAGAGATGTTCTCTTGCCTTGCACTTGGTCCAGAAACCTGCCACTGTGAGCTCCTGTGGATAGGAAAATGTGGGGCCATTTGAAATTACACCCTCATTTCTTCCCCTAACCAAGCTGAGACCAGCTGGGTTGAATGATCCCCAACCTCCTTTCTTTCCCTACCAATGAGGGATAGCAGTAGGATCTCATCCCAGGGCTTCACATCTGTAGGTCAATAGGGGGAGTTAGAATTGTGCATGCAGAGCTGCACACACATGTAGGATCTTGGCCATCATTTTACTCTCTTAAATAGACACAATAACATACTAGAACTAATTACAAGCATGATATGTTGAGGGTTGTATCTCTCTCTTTTTTTATTTACTCTACAGCTTCTATACACAAAGCATCCTCTTGTTTGCACTATTCATCTACAAAGAGATCACATATGAATTCTGTGATAGCTGCTCTAGGATTATGAAATTATTTTTTCCTGGAGACTGGCTGAAGTCTGTGTTTGATCATTTTCCACATGTTGCTATGAGTCCTCTGTGTACACTGTTGACTGGATCCTGAAGACAGGCTAGCAAGCTTAAAGGTGTAATTCTATTGCAGTTTCCTGCAGTTTTGAAGGATTTCATTGTCACTCTTGCATTTGTACTGGAAATTGGAAGTGTTGATGCTGTGCAAGTCTCAGCAGGAGCACTGGGTTAGTATTGTATTTTAAAGAAATACATATCTTGTATTTTAAAAGACCTGAATTAGTTAGGAAGTGGAAACTCATTACAAGTATACCTAGGTTAACAAAGTAGATAGGCATTACTTTAACAGAAAATTTGGTACCAGAGGCAAAAATAATATGGAAAGAATTGGCATAGGTACCTATACCACAAAGAACAAGAGCCATCCAAGATGGTTCAGCAGACTTTTTGTTCAAAACTAGCAATATGCACATGTGAAATGAAACATTCTGGTCAGGTAAGGCTTGCATATGATTGCCATTTGTCCTGGAAAGCCTGGAAAATCCTGGATTGAAGGGACTTAAAATTGTTCCAGCTGGCCAGGCCAATTGAAGCAATAAATTCCAGATTTCTGCTTCATAGCAGGCTGATGAGTGGGATAAAATGTGGCAGTGGTGATGAAGCAGAAAACTCTGAAAGAAGACCTCATCCTCATCCCACTTTGCAGGCTCCAGTTGCTAGTGCACAGGTGTAGCATTCCACTCATT
>CM034708.1:213992831-214017351 GCA_020142125.1 Phrynosoma platyrhinos | reverse complement strand
AGCCAGTGGAGTCTTTTGAAAACTGGTGTGATATGGTCTCTTCTAGATGTACCGGAGACCAGCCTGGCTGCCATATTCTGGACTAATTGAAGTTTCCGGACCAAGCACGAGGGTAGCCCCATGAAAAGCGCATTACAGAAGTCTAGACGGGAGGTTACCAGAGCATGTACCACAGTTTTAAGGTCCCTTACTTGGTTTGGATAAAGGCTTGCATTGTCGTACACATGTTATTCTGCTGAGCTGTGTTAAGAGGTTTCCTCCTAGTACAGTGGGCCCTTGGTTTTCGCTGGGGCTTGGTTCCGGGACCCCCAAGAAACCCAAATCCGTGGATGCTCAAGTCCATTAAATAGAATGGCGTTGTGAAATTGTGTGTGCCTTATATGTAAAATAGCAAAATCAAGGTTTGCTTTTTGGAATTTATAGGTTTTTAAAATAACTTCAAGCCATGGATGGTTGATATGGAGGGCCAACTGTAACAGTTAAATGACCATTGTTAAGATAGTCATCAGTAGAGAGATAGATGAGAAGAGTACAGGAAGAATAAAAGGCTGGGTGAGGTTAGACGGCATATGGAAATGAAATGATGTAAGAAAGATGTAAGAAAGAATATCAAAGATGGAGTTGTAGATGGTGTAAGGAGAATGAAGAAGGAATAGGAAAAGTTTGAATAAGTATACCGGTATTTGGTAGAGAAAGGTGGTTTAGAAGATTTAAGGATAAGAAAAAAATATGAATGACAAGATACGATATGGTATCATATGATATGGTATGAATGATGGGATAGTTTTATGGGAAATTGTTGTAATGAAATGGGAGGTTTTATGTATTTGAATTATGTTTTGAATAAAGTTTTCTTTTTCTTTTTTTCAAGAAAAGATAACCATCTATTTTTGTTAGGTTGCCCAGATCTTAGGGTCTGGCTTAAAGGGGCCTGGCTCCTCTTCTCCAGTCCTTGGGTGGAGGGGAGAAGTTTCAGGACAAGGGTACTGCCTTAAAAAGTGCATATATTTGTCTATGCATTCTCCTTTGTTAGACTTGGGTTATATATATATATATGTATGTATATGTGTGTGTGTGTGTGTGTGTATTTTGAATGAGCAACTGTTGTTGACACTCCATGTGCTTAATGAAATAATTCCAGGGATTCCTTTTGTTTCAGGTTTTTGCACTGAAATATCAAGAGCTTGGGATGGAGCTAACCTGGCAACCCTTGTGTTTGTAGCTTTTGCATTTCTACCCTCAAAATACACACATTCCCCCACCAGTCTAGCATATGTATATGCTTATTACCTGCTGAGGCTACAGTCCCTGCTTCTGTTGAAGGGGTCTGCAGTCCATGAAAGCTTATGCCAAATCAAGCAGGTTAGTCTTCAAGGTGTCACAAAACTCCTTTGTTGTTTTTGCTGCAATAGACAAGCCTTCTCACCTCCCTTGGAAATGACAACGGCTCCTTCCAGATAACATGCAACAAATCAAAGGGCTGTGATAGATTTCCGTCAGACAATACAGCCAGATGTTTTCATGTCCTTAGACCTCATAGAGTTTAAATAAAAAAGCTGTCAAGATCCTGTCTGACCCTGGAGTTGTTGCAGGTTGCTTCGCTTTGTGAAATCCTCCACATAAATCAGTCTCCTCTTCTGTAGTGATTTAGTAAAATTTATGGGCCTTCCTGGGGTGATATATGCCATCGTAAGTCAGATGTGGTTTATTTGTTCTTTTGTCAGCAACCAAGCCTTGTTCCTATGGATACATGCCAGAAACAAGTTAAACTAATAGATATGACAAGTTCCTTATCAGTGGTTTAATTGACCATTGATTCTCCATCTCACTAGTTGTATATTTTATTATTTTGAGAAAAGAGGGACAGATTTTTCTGTATTTTAGTCAGTCTTCGATATTCAAAGCATCCAATATTCACAAATATGCTTTCAAAGCTAATGTTGAATTGATGGGGCAGCATCATTGGTGGAAACGCTGATCCCATAATGAATTGGTGCATAAGCATAGTTCGGGCTATTGTTTTGGGAAGCTTTGTGAAGTGGGATGGAAATATTAGCCCATTCAGTATGAAGATAAGAACATTCCACCTTACCCAAATCTGATTATTTGACTGGCTCCAGGAAGCCAATTCAGAATAAGGATATCAGTTTTTTGCTGTCTGATCTAGCTTTATGATAATGTCATCCAGTCTGATCTGACTGGCTGTGTGAAGTGCCTCTGTGATCCCCAGTTGACTGGGATTTTCTAGGAGTTTTTAGAGCCTTTTCATAAAGAAATAAACATATTTGAAATGGCCAGTGTGTGAATAAGAGAAGCACAAAATGGAAAAGTACTATGGAAGCAAACTAGTTCTGTCCAGCATCTGCAATGCAGGGTGCTAATGCTGCATTCTTGACACATTCAGACTACAGGAAAAGAGATTCCACTTAAAAGTTAGGAGTTGTTTGACAGTGGAAGATGCTCCCTTGGAGTGTGGTAGAGTCTTTTTCATTGAAGGTTTTTATATATAATTGTTTTCATTTGTTTTATAACAACAAGACAAAACAAACAATTAATACATAAATAACAGATAGCCTTGGAGGACGAAGGCTTCCACGGCTGGCATCCATAGGTTTTTGTGGGTTTTTCGGGCTGTGAGGCTGTGTTCTAGAAGAATGTATTCCTGGCGTTTTGCCTGCATCTCCTCTGAAGATGCCAGCCACAGATGCAGGCGAAACATCAGGAATACTTTCTTCTAGAACACGGCCTCACAGCCTGAAAAGCCCACAAAAAGCCTTGGAGGACTTTGAAGGTTTTTAAACAGAGACTGGATGGCCATCTGTTGGGAGTAATTTGACTGTGCTTTCCTGTATGACAGAATGGGGTTGGATTGGATGGCCCTTGGAGTCTCTTCCAGTTCTTTATTCCACATGGCTGCCTTCTGCTTAAATACCTCGGCCCATCACCTCTTGAGGAACTCTTACAATGAGAAGATCTCTCTTAACACTTAGCCAAAATCTACTTCCCCATAACTTTCACCTATTAGTTTGTTCTCTGGAGCAATGTAGAACATATTTGCACCTTTCAAAGATACAGCCGTGTTAGTCTGTAGAATCAGTATGTAGAAGATCTTGTAGCACCTTTGAGACTCACTGAAAGAAAGAAATTGACAGCATGAGCTTTCGTAGACATCAGTCTACTTCCTCAGATGCACCTTTTTTTGCCGGATTGTTGCTGTTGTTAGCTGCTTTTGAGTCAACCTAGCCTCATGGCCACCCTGTGAATGAGACATCTCCAAGGCCCCCTATGCTCTACCTCTCTGCTCAGGTCCTGCAGGCTCAGGCATGATCTCCCTGATTGAGTCTGTCCATCTGGCATGGGATCTTCCTCTTTTTCTACTGCTTTCTACTTGCCCCAGCATCATTGTCTTTTCTAACAAGCCTTCTTCAGGGGTAAGTCTCAGAAAATTCTGGAGTTGCAGTCTGCACTCTATAGAAGTGGCCTTCCTCCTAATACTCAAAAGATCTACTTCTTGGGAAAACGGCCAATTACATCTGGAGGGTTAGTGGCATAGAATATGGGATTCCCTTTTAATGGAAAAACTTTCTGATAGAATGAAATCCCCCACTGGGGGTATATCAGGGGTCAGCAACTTACAGCCCGCGGGCTGCACCCGGCCCGCCGACCGGCCCCTGCTGACCCCTGCTGCCATGCGCTCCCGTGCTGCTGCACTCATTTACGGCCGCCATTTTGTTTGCGTGGCGGCAGCATGAGCGAGCGTGCTGCCAAGCCCGCCAGAAGACCTGGGCACCAGCGACCGGCCCCAGGTGAGGTAACATTGCTGACCCCTGGGATATATCCTTTAAAGAAAAATGGTCTCCTTTTTTGATTTTTGTAAATTCCATTTCATATTTAAATCTGTTATCAGGAAACATGCACACCTCTGGGGGGATGCGTTATAGGAAATCATGCCTTATGAGGAAAGACTTAGGGAACTGGGGATGTTTAGCCTAGAGGAGAGATGGTTAAGAGGCGATATGGTTAGCCCTGTTTAAACATTTGAAGGGATGTCATATTGAGGATGGAGCAAACTTGTTTTCTGCTGCTCCAGAGAATAGGACTCGGAACAACGGATGCAAGCTAAAGGAAAAGAGATTCCACCTCAACATTAGGAGGACCCTCCTGACAGTAAAAGCTGTTTGACAGTGAAATACACTCCCTCGGAAAGTAGTGGAGTCTCTTTCTTTGGAAGTTTTAAACAGAGGCTGGATGGCCATCTGTTCAGGGTGCTTTCATTGTGAGTTCCTGCATGGCAGGGGATCGGACTGGATGGCCTTTGTGGTTTCTTCCAGCTCTCTGATTCTATAAGTTTGTTTGAACTTTGTGATCTGTTTACAGACTGTTCTTGGGTTGATCTTGTTGTTTCATCTTAATCTCAATCTTTTTATGTATTTTTCAATAAATATTTTCAAAAGGTCTGCTTCTTCCACCCAGAACTGGATACAGTACTCTAGTCCCAGTCTCATTATTGCAGAATAGAGTGTGAGGGGGAAGACGCATACAAAAATGTGAGCAGGACATCTATCTAACACATTTCACTCCTCCCTCAAATTCCCTGCATTTGATGGGTGGCAGGCGTGTGTGTGAAATGCTCTCATTGCCCTAGACAAACAATTTACAAATCAACCACAAAAATAATTTTTGCACATCCCTCTCCATAACATTTGTGTGTGTTTAAACCAATCCCCAAATAAAATGACACATACACACACTTTAAGAAATCTTGAAGACCCATTAAAGCCCCAGGCTCATTCCCATGCTCACATTAGGGAAAGGCTCACGAACTATGACACAAGCCTTTTTTTATACCGGAGCACATTTATGAAGATTGATAACAGGCAGGGCTCCGTGTTAAGTTTTATTGTCAAACAGGCTGCAGGAGAGACTGCCTGCTATTGGCTTTTGCTTTGATTTATGAAAAGATTGCCAAGTGAAAAAGGCATTGCATAAAATAACTCTGCTGGTAGCAGAACTATAAAATGGGCCTATATGGAGACCAAACAATAACTAAACATAATTATGTTCATTATATTCTCCTTGAATTCTTTGCTTTTTAATGGGTTTCTCTCAATACCTACCGAACATGGGCTGCAGTGTCAATGCCTTTACCCACAGGTGCAGACAAGAGTCTCTTTATTTGGTGTCCACAACCCTTTTCTTTGTTTAAAGAAAAGAAATGCTTCCTAGTAATGGCCAAAGAGACAACTACTCTATCCTAGAAAAGGAGTTATTGATAAGTCATTCAGTGATGGACCTGGAAGGAGTAAACTAAGAACTGAGAAACAGAATACTGTGGTTTGACAGGGCTGGGCCAAGATTTAACCTCCTGACCATTTTTAGCCCATTTGTAGCAGGCCAAGTTGAGAAGCTATTTCAGTGACTTTTGAGAAGGCAGAGGGGAACTTCTTAGGATTTGGAGCCAGTGTGGTATAGTGTTGAACTGTGGCCAGGATTACTCTAGGCCATGGAAAGAGTGGACAAATGCCCCCCAATTCTGCAAGGCTGAATATTCAAAATGAAGCAGAGAAGCTAAACCCATGACCTAACTACATGACAGTCCAGCAACCCTGTAAATTTTTTCATTGCCACTCTTTCAGGAGGAGCTGCATAACTCACTCCTGGCTCAGTAGACCTGGGAGTCATACAGCCATCTCAGACCCCACACTAATAAAATCTTTATAGCACTTCATTCTACTGCAGGAACTGTGCTTTCCTTTTATATCAGTAATATATACTGTACCATCCTTAAATGCAGACAGGTTCTCTCTTTCTCTGTGAGGTCAGCTGTGGCACTCTGCATCAAACACCTTTAAGGAGCACATTGCTAAATTTCAGCATCATTATCCCCCAAGTATCATTCTGTTGTGAAATATAGAAAAAGTACTCTCCCCCTGCCTTTCCACAGAGACTAACAAGAATTAGTATATTAGCTCCAGAGCCTTTGATCATCTTCTGAAGAACGAAATGTTCTGTGCAGCAAGTATAATATAGAACAAAGCACCCTGAGACTTAATATTTAGAAACTCCTGCCAAGTGAGGGAAGTTAAGAAGAGTCAGATTGGGGAAAGGAGCAGGAATGTACAGTCAAACTTTGATTCACTGGCGCATGATGTAAATACTGAGTGATGCTTTCTATCACCCACCAATTCTTGAGTTATATCTTGACACACTTGCTTTTGTTCTGTCATGGTGAATTATTATTTCAAGCTGTAAATGTTTCTCAGCTAAACAACTCGTTCCTGCCCTGCTGTTGTGCCAAATTTCCAAAATAACAAAGGAGTCCCTTCATATGTGATTCTAAAACTGTGTTCTAAGAGCTGAACTACATATCTAGAAAAAAAAATTAACCCCACCTGAGAACATGCAACTTTAAAAAGTGTGATGGCATGCTAGACTATACATATGAGGAGCAGGAATCATCAGTGAGGAAGTCTTTGCAAGATTCATAGGTGATTGACCTATTTTAATGGTTATACCATCAGGACCAAACAGTTTGTTAATCTTATAGTGGTTTGAGCATTGGACTATGACTCTGGAGAATAGGGGTTGAATCCTCATTCAACCATGAAACCCACTAGGTAAATCACACCCTCTCAGCTTCAGAAGATAGTAGTGGCAACACCCCTCTCAAGAAACATGCCAAGAAAACACCTTAGGGTCACCATAAGCTAGAAATGACTTGAAAGCATTCAACAACAACAATTACAACAATATTCACACAGTAGTAAGCCAGAATGCACAGCACTCATGGCTTTTTTGGCTAGTCGTAGTGACTAAGCAGAGACTGCAAGCTTAGCATGTTATCCAACGAGAGTTCCTGGCTTGTTGTGCCACTTACAAGCCAGAATCAGAAGTCATCTTTTGTCCTTTGTTTTGGAGAGAACACTTCAATTTCAGTTCTTAGTTAGTTTAATTGCAGGATAGATCTGGCTGCATGCTGCAAACCTTCAATTCACAAATGATAAGCTAGGGATCTCCAGAATTCTGGCTTACCCTTAGTATGGAAATGTTTTTGTGGCTATTGTGATGGTACAAGAAGACATTAGAGACATTAGAGAAACGTAAATTGCTAGCTTTGGGGGTTTTGAATGTTGTTCTTTACTGGTCTAGTAGTAAATCATTCTATTTGTGAGGTTGATGTGAAATGTCTAGCAGGCCTAGAAGAAGATATTAATGAACAGATTTTAAATTAGATTTTTGAAAATGTGCAAAGAGAAGTCTACATCTTCCATTTGGCATGGTCTGTCTGCCCCATGGGAGCTGCTTTATTCCAAATGGGAGTATTGTGTGTGGTAATACAATCGGCCCATACATTTTTTAAAACCACCTTCAGAGTTTAATTGGAGGGGAAATGCCTTGGTCAATCAGAATTTAATTTGCAGTCCAGCAAATCACATTGCTCATGCATTAGAAAACTGTTTTCGATTGACAAGCCAGTTATTAAAGCAATACTGCAAGTGCTCTGTGATCAGACATACCGGTCCTTTCCATAATCCCTTATGAAAACCTTTTACAAAAGTGTGATTGAAAGAACTTCTACACTTATAGAGATTCTAGGAGATGCCTTTTTTGAAGGGCCTAGATTTTTAATATTACCAATTATGAAGCCCTTGTTTAAGATGTTAAAGGCAGGCTTTGGGATACAGTTCTCTGGTATGCATGCACTTACATTTAATGTGGGAAGTGGAGAAAGACCATCTTGCCAGTTTGCAAACTTTGTAGAAGACAACCTAGTTGCTTTTGTTTTCTACTGTTCTGGAAAATATTGTAATACCTTGGAAGCTGCTTTATCAGTCAAGGACATTATAAATAAAGACGAGGACTACCTTTACAAGATCAGTAAGATCCATGTAAAATGTCTTCTCCACTGCAATCAATGGGTAGCCACCTGAAGATGTTGCTGTGCCATACCATGCAACCATAGAAAAGTTTTGTTATAGGACATCTTCTCAGTTCAAATTAAAGGATGTTGAAACTCAATGGCCTTGGCTAGGTCTACTCAGGACCTAATGCTATAAGACTCAGAATTTTCTGCAGTGGCAAGATGTCAGTGGCAGGTGCTTCAAGATTCATTAGACCTCAAAGCAATGAGGATAATATCTCCTGAAGGCAGAAGATTTTGGAAATCACAATCCTACTGTAACAGCTCTTAAAAGTTTACAGGTGAACCAGAAATTGGACATGGATTTGTATCCTCATATCTGTACCAAACTAGAAGATGATACAGAGCTAGACTCTCATGGATGTGAGTTTATTAGCACAACCATACATCTAGCAGAACCCCAACTTACATTAAGGAATCCTCTGAGTTTTCTTATACAACAGGCTATTTCTTGAATTTCATATGCACCCAATGGAACTCTCCTCATTCTAGACTTCAGGAGGTCTAGACAAAGTAGATTATTTCTTCAAGCTAGAGAGCTAGGAAAAAAATTGGGAGTCCTCTTTAGACATTGTTTCTTCTGCCCATCCTAATTCTCTCCAAGGGGAAATAGAGAATCCAATCTATGCTGGTGCATTTCTTAAGCTTTTACCTACTATACTTTCTGTTTGACCATTCCTTAGGTACACCACAATGATAGCTTGTGACTGAGCCAGAAATAATTTTTACTTTACAGTGATTTTATTATGAAACACCTCAGATGTGAAGCTTCTGTGCCAGGTGTGTTTCTGGAAAAAACATTCTCTGGTTATCCAGGATGAGATTTGAAATACTTTTGCCCAGGCAAAAGTTTTCTGCTGAGACACAAAAGTATCATGTTAACCTTAGTTACTAGAAGGGCATCACAGAATGCAAAAATAATGAAATTATATATATATATTTTAAGCAATGAAAACATCTCATTGAAAGGCTGACAAATCTGAACATCAGAGACCTGAGCATTTTCACCCAGGTTTCTCCTCTTAACTCTGGTAGATAATACTTAAGAAGCTCCAGTCTTACAGGATTAAATCTAACCATTTCACAGCAGGTTCCTCTTCTCTTCATTGTAGAGAAAGGTTGTTTGGTTTACTAGGATGGTTCTCAGTATCCTTTTGGGCTGATTCTCTTTTCTCCGAATGTTCTAAATAAGGATCTTTTCCCTAGAAACCCAGGAAATATAATGAGCAACATCTAAAAAGGAGTCTGTGTAGCGATGTTACTTTTATTAATTCTTTTCCCTCTGCATCTTCTTGGAAAATAAAGTTCCCTTTCACATACTTCATTCTCTTTACCATGTTCCTGTCCAGTTTTTAACTAAAACAAATGGCAGTTGATGCTATTATTAATCATCTTTTGACATGAGTAATATGTCCATTTGGTTTCATGGGTAAAAATGGGCAAATATGCTCCTTTCCCTTTCTAGTTCTCTTCATTTAGTGCCAAGTCACACTACGATAGTGACTTAGCTTGAAGGACATCTGGGAAAGGAGAACATCATCATAATCATAATCTCATCCCGAATCTCCATAGCTGCAGCAGAATCAAAGAACAGGTCCATCAATGTGCTTTGGTGGAGCTGTCCATTGACAAGGATACAGCCTGGTTTTCATTCCTTCCCCTGTGGCATTCTGCTTAAGTCAAGATTACAGTGGGGTCTGACCCTCTCTTCCATGATGCCTTTCCAACCATAGCAACAGTGGTAGCTTAGTTCAACTTATTGTTAGAAGGGTGTGGGGAAAGAAAAAGTCTCTCCCAGCACCTATTCTCCTTGGTGCTGTGTGTGACCCTCCATAGATCAACTATTGTTCACCAGCACTGACAACTTTTCCTTCACAAGAAGTCTTGTGCTGATTGTAAGGTAAATAGTCCTATAATGTGCTTGGCATCCTCTTCGCAGCATCTCCTGAACTGGAAGGTGCTTTTCCATTTATATTGTATGGCTGGCTAATGATAGCCAGTTAATGTCATTTGGCCTTTTCCCAAAAGTATAAACAGCACATTAGGAGAGCAGAACTAATGGATCATTCAATATGTGGCCAGGGTTGCTTTCTCGTGGGCTAATACAGTGCATTGTCTGCAAAGGGAAGTGATCCTATGTACACAACAAGACTGATCAGTACTTTAGACAGAACCTATTTGCATGCACTGATTTGGGGACTTTGCTCTGAGGCTGGGTAAAATCCTGCTTTCACTTAAAAAAATAAATAAATAAACAGCATCTACGGATCTATGAAAGCCAGAGATTAACGGACAAGATCAAAGCTCCCAGTCCTGTGGTAATGATTACTGGTTTAAAGATATACTTTTTTGCTCAGCAATTATCCATAGGATATGAATCATTCTGGGTCTTGATTTCTCTGGCATCCCTGCCCATGGAACAAATCTTCCATGCTCTTTCATATATTTTTTAGACCAACTCCTGTGATCAGAATGATCAATAACAATCCAATTTGCTCATGTTTTCTAACTGCATAGTTCTGCCTTGAGGATTTATGCAACTTGGAAATATAGACCTAGAAGAGTAGCAGTTGGAAGAATTAACAAAAGGAGGTGATATAGATGAGAATTGGAATAGTAGTGAGAACACATTCTAGACTGGGTCCCATCCTTAACAGTGTTGCTGAAATCAACCTTTGGATTTAATCCTGGCTAATGATAGCCAGTTAATGTCATTCTCCAAGGCCTGTCTATCTTCTCTCCAGAATTACAGTAGCAAAATACTTTCTTTAAAAGGTAGATACTTTACTTCTGAGGATCAGCACTACACCACAACTCAAATCTGCTCTTGGATAGCAATAATGCAAATATATAACAGATATTTGCTGGGATTCCCATATCCACAGGGATCAGAGCTAGTTACACTTAATGTTGAGCCATGAATTAAAGATTCATGTGTCCCAGCAGCACTGGACAGATACTCCACAAAACGTACAACTTGCAGTTGCAGCTGCTGAATAGAACCAGTGTAAGTGTTGAGAGCAATTAATGTTGGGAGGCAAAAGCTCCCAGAATTGTCTGCTGTGTGCTATATTCTGATACTGTCTGCTCTGTTTATGCCAATAAATCTTAGGCTACATGTGCTAGGAGGAAAGAGTGAACAGGCAAGATTCTCCCATTCATAAGAACATACAAAGAACTCTGCAAGGGCAGACCAAAGGCCATTCTGGTCCAGTGTCCTATTTCCTATATTGGCCAATCAGATTTCTCTGGGAAGTCCCCAGGTATAGCCTACGGCAGGGGTAGACAACCTTTCCCCTTTAAGGGCCGAGAGACTTCAGCTCCCAGAAGCCTCAGCCATGTTAGCCAATAGTCCCATGTTGGCCAATAGCTCCTGGGATTCTGGGAGCTGAAGCCCTTCGGTCCTTAAAGGGGAAAGGTTGCCTACCCCTGGCCTACGGGCTTCTTTTGTAATTGGTCCTCAGCAACTGATGCTCAGCAACATAGATCTGGTTTGGATGTAACACCAATCCATAGTTTAGTGTTATGTACATGAGCTGTCTCTCTCTATTCCCCCAACATAGCTATGAGGGTCTTTAAGAAGCCCTGTTTCCTTTAGTGAGGTTGACCAGGAACACATCAGGGGCCTGTTGTTTTATCAGTGGTTATAAATATGTACCCAGGGGAACAAACCTGAGAAACTGTAATTCTATGTGGCTCTTCAGAATGTTTCTTCCAGTGCTGAGGAAGGAGGGAGAGTCAAATTCCTAGGAGCCAAGTTAAAATAATTTGGTATGTATGATGTTTAGCCTTTGTGTCAGCTTGCGTGCTTGAATGAATGGAACCTATCTGGTCATCCTATTTTTAGTTGATTCCTACTTTCTGCCTTTGGCATTTTTGTCAGCCTGATCCCTTTCTGGGTCTGATCATCTTTGTGGTTGGCAAGTAGAGGATCTTCAACCAATACAAGCAGGGAGGGTTTTAAAAAAACCAAACAAGACTATAGTAAATAAACATGCCTCAAACAAATAATGTAAATAGTGTATAATATTTCAAGCAATGTTAATTCCAATTACCCATGCAGATAACAAGCAAACCACAAACATGCAGGCTTGAATAGAATTCCAGCAAACCATAACATACATTATAAACACTTATGGAAAACATATATCCAATCTTAACTTGTTGAAATGAGAAACAGAAAGAAATAAAGTTTTCCTGTATCCATTCTATACGTGAAAGTAAAGTCTGGGCATGATGGCAATATGACCATACCCAGGAACTTTTGTTGGTCTTGTTCAGTGATTTTTCAGTGGAATTATTTTAATGTTTAACATGTCAGTTTCCAATAGCACAGACACTCACTGCATAGCTCAGTCTGCTAATGTTTTCCAAGGCAGCACAGGCTTTTGGAGTTAACATTATATGAAATATTATAGACCGTGTCTTTTGTTTCAGTCATGATACTTATGTCTTATGCTCTTGTTTAGTATAAGTAGCAGGTCTTGCTGTGATGTTAGGCTTCTTGATGGTTTTTACTCAGCAGGTACCTTGAAGACACACACACAACTGGAGAGTAGTGTTGAAGTTCTTGCCCTCTACAAAGAGCTTTTGTTGTACCACCTTCATGTTGTTTACTCCAGTGCTAACAAAATCACTGTAATATCTGTGAATTGGTACTCTTTTATATAAGAGACAAAGTCACCCAGCTGAATTACCTCATCGGAACAGTTCAGGGGCAAACCTAACTTTAAGTTAATTGCTTATCTTATAGCAAATCTCTGAAGAAACCCTATTAGCAGTCTGCTGCAGAGCTTCCATTAGGTTTCATTAGCACTGGTGAATCATGAGAGCAGTGAGTCATAAGTCATACAAAGCATGTGCATGTCGCTTCCCTTCAAGCTTTATTTGGGGCTGATGCAGCTGCGGAGCTGGAGACCTCATGTTTATCAAGTCACTGAATCTAGAATATTGCGCCTCGCATTGTGACACAGTAAACTTCCCAAGATATAGTTTGCAAGGGTGATGCTCTGCTTTCTCAGCTCTGGATCATCAGTTGCTAGCTCAAAACGATGTGGGGATGAGTGGGCTCCATCAGGAACTGAGATGTCTACAAGTTTTACAGTGAACACTCTCTAAGGATGCAAACATGACAATTTTGTGGACATTGCTTCCTGATAATCAAGAAAAAACAGATAGGTGAAATCTCTTGATTACTGATTGGTTCCTGGGATCAACTTTGCAAGTCAATTTGTACTTGAACACTCTTGCAAGCATAAGAGTTGATGATGTTAATACAGGTATAATTGTTCCTTTTAGGTCAAATTCTGAAGATTTGTAGGGAAGCCATCAACATAGCTGTAAAATACTTCATCACAGTGTCCAAGTCAAAGGCCCAATTCCCTGACTAAATGTAGTCAGCCCTCATTTTCCAGATTCTGCATCCACAGATTCCACCATCCATGGCTTAAAAATGTTCCCAAAGAAAAAAAAATCCAAAAAACAAACCTTGATTTTTGCCATTTTATATGAGGGATGCCATTTTACTACACCAATTTATGTAGTGGGACTTGGTATCCATACAGGGTCCTGGAATCAAACCCTAGTGGATACCAAGGACCTACTGTATGGCATCGTGAAGATCAGTTCCATGGGGCGTATAGAAACACATTTTGGACTAGATCTCCTTGCTGAGTGACATCCATACACAAATTGGTGCAAAGATATTAAACTTCTAGTTTGTGCCTTCTTGAGGTTGATTGTACCCATGGAAACCAGTCTAGCTTTGAAGTTTTTGGCTCTTCAACATTTGGTAGTGATGCATTTTTAAAGTGATGTGGAACATAAGGAGCTGCCATATAAGCTGGTCAGACTGTTTGTCCATCTAATTCAATATTTAAAAAAACAACAACAACAGAGTGGCAATGTCTCTCTTAAAAGTTGCATCTGCACTGCAGAAATAATCTAGTTTGATGCCACTTTAACTGCCATGGCTCAGTCCTGTGGAATTCTGGGAACTGTAGTTTTGTGAGACATTTAGCCCTTTCTGTCAGAGAACTCTGGCTCCAAAACAAACTATAATTTGCAGAATTCCATAGCATGAGCCATGGCAGTTAAAGCGATGTCAAACTGGGTTATTTCTGTAGTGTGAATGCAGCTTAAACCATACCTCTTGTTTTTACCTGGAATTGAACCTGAGGCCTTTTGCATGTAATCATGCTTTGCATTTGGCTGTGGGTAGCTCTTCATGTAAAAAATACTCGCTGACAGCAACAATGGCAGTAAGGAAGCTTCTTGTCATTGGGAAGTCTATAATTTCAAAGAATATGGCTATTAGATTAGATTTTAAATTTGGCTTTAATGGCTTCACTGGGATGTAGCAATAACAATCTACTCTGTGGGTCGGCTGTGTTATTCTGGGTGTGTGCTGAAAGGAGATTTTCCAGTCGACCTCTGGTTTGGTTTTGCTTCTGCATCTTCCAAGGCTGTCAAGAAGCAAGCCCCCTGAGGAGCACTTGAGTGCTTTGCATCTCACTTTCATCCTTTCCGTTAAAATATAGCTCTTCTTAGGCCAATCCAAAATAAAGAGCAGAGATATATTTGTTGGAGGACGTGCTCTCTTTGATGAGTATTTCTCTCTGCCTTTTTTGAACTTAAAATAATGCGCTCTGGAAATTAGGTTTGAGCTGCACATTGGATTTATTGGGGAAATCTTTTGGTTCATGGCTTGGTGTTTTAAACAGATAAGAAAAATTTAGAAAGTTATGAGGTTTTCATTCACCGGATAATAATAATAATAATAATAATAATAATAATAATAATAATAATAATAATAAGAACAACAACAACAACAACAACAACAACAACAACAAGAGCCTGAACTTGCCTTTCCTCAATTCCTTTGGGTGGTGAAGACAGAGAAACTGGAGACAAATGGCTGGCAGTAACTAATGCATCATTCTGGTTTTTCTGTTGTGGAATTAATGCCATCATGCCACACAGGAATGGTGGTCTATACCAAAATGCCTTTAAAAAACAAATGTTCAAACACCCCTGTAACCTTTTACAATTAATGTGCAGTAGAGATTAAAACACCAAAGGGGAAAGCAGGGAGTCTCAAATTCACATCCACAGACCAGTTGTTTTCTCTCAATGTTGCATGCAAGACAATACTGGTGTCCCTTGTAGGGGATCTATCCATGCCATACAGTTATGGCAACTGAATCCTGCTTTAACTTGCATGACTCTGTCCTATGGAACCCTGGGTTTGTAGTTTGGTTAAAAACTTTAAATTGTCTGCTGGTCCTCTAAACTGCTCCTCTCAACTGCAAGGTACAACAAAATCTACAAAAGAATGATACTTTTAGTGACCAGCTGAAATGCACAACATACAGCATACAGGTTTCGAAGCTCCATTGGCTTCTTCATTAGGCAATATGTTCCCCTTAGTAGCAGAGAATTTGTCAAAGTACAAATCCCAGGATTCTGTAGGATGGAGCCATTGCTCTTAAGGTGTTCTGAAACTGCTATCATCGTGTAGCGTAGATACTTTCAGGCAGGGGTAGGCAACCTTTCCCCTTTAAGGACCGAGGGACTTCAGCTCCCAGAATCCCAAGAGCTATTGGCCAACATGGGACTATTGGCCAACATGGCTGAGGCTTCTGGGAGCTGAAGTCCCTCGGTCCTTAAAGGGGAAAGGTTGCCTACCCCTGCAGTTTCAGGATTATGGTAAGGATTATAAAAATAGAATGTACACATGAAGCATAAGTATCAAATATGATGTTGACAAGCAACTCATTCAGTATTTGGGGATCAGTGTTTGGGGCGGAAAAGAGGCAAAATCACAGTTGAAAAGAAAGATGAGTTTATTCTTGAAAATAGCTCAACCCATTTTGGCCTGAGAGTATTTTTATGGCCATCTTCATCTTCTGTTAAATGAAAAGGAGACAATAAATACCACCAATTATATCAAGAAACACATTACAATTTGCAGCTTGGATTTCTAATCCTCTTTGCTCATTGAGAGAACAGAAAGCTGGACTAGAGAGGCTTTCACTTTGATTCTTCATGCCTTTTCTTGTTCTTAAGTGTACAAAATGAAATACAAAGTACAATAATGAATATTGCATTTCTTTAAAACATATATGTCCTTCATCACCTTATATGGATGATAGTTCTCAACTGTACTTAAAATCACAACAGCTTGGTGAAATTTTAAGCAATACGGTAAAAAAAACTACCGTAAATGAAAGAAAGAGGCTGGTAGCATGAACTTTCATAGACTTGAACCTACTTCCTCATATGATTTTTCAGACTAACACAGCTATGTCTTTGAGTAAAATATCTAATTCTGTTAAAATAACTCTGATTAATTGAAATTTGTAATTGAGCTCTACTCTCCTGTATTTACTTTTTTCCTCTTCCCCCTGTTTTCCTTCTGTAGTATGTGTTTCAGATGTATAAGCCTGAGGGCAGAGACTGTCTTTGTAAGCTGCTGAGAGCTTTTGATCTTCCCTCTCAGGGAGTTTAGGTTAGCTTTCTTTTTATGGTGCTTTAGACCAGTACTGGTCCATTAGCTAATGGCTGCCAGTCCATGATGAGCTTCCAGGGAAGAACAAACAAAGAATTGTATTCAGTGGGTACAGATATGGTGCCAGTCCCTGGCACATAGCAGGAGGGGGAACCTGCCAGTCCCCCACACCAGATAGCTTAAGAAGCACTGCTTTAGATGTCTTGTAAAAAAACCATACTGTTCTACCAAATATTTGAGAAACCTACCTTTAAAAGATGCTGTGTTTTTATGTAAAGATACTCCCCCCTGTTCCTGCTGATCAGTTATGTATCATTAGCCTGTGGTGTGTGTCTTTACAAATCATGCATTTAGACCATGGCTGATACTGCTATTTTCATCAAGAATTTCTATTTCCCTTCCGTACTCTTATCTATGTGATGTTAGTTGAGCCACAATCAATGTATCCCAGTTTTTGATAAAGATTCCTCTTTGGAAAAATATGTTGTAGGCTGCTGGGTATCTTCTGCAAGCTGATCCAAGCAGTATATAACCACAGTGGCTTATTTTTACAGTCACAAGTTGCCTTACTATCTAAAATAATCAAGGTGACTTACAAAACTCTCCTCTTTGTAGGGTGGTTGTTATTGGGAAAAGGAACCCCAGGGGCAGTTATTGTGCATGATAATAGCTCTGCACTGGTATAACTTGTCCAATTTGATAATTTTCCAATTGGATAAGTACAGTCACCATATTCTTATAAAGAGAACATTGACATGGTGGTTCTTATCAGTAGATACTGGGTATGACAGGTAAACTAGGTCAGAATATGAGAGAGTTTCTTCTTTTGGACTACGCTTCCAGAATCCCCTAGCCTGCATGCTGAAAGGGCCCATAGAATAATTGATTTCACCTTACATCAACCCTATGAATGAGAGACCTCCAAGGGGCCATCAAGTGACTTGCTCATACCTTGCAAACTCAGAGTCATGGCTTCCCTAGTTGAATCAGTCTACTTGCAGCACATTCTTCCTCTTCTCCTACTGCCTTCTACTTTACCAATTATTATCATTATTTTATAGTGAGTCGTATTGTCTCATAATATGTCCAAAGTACGACAGATTCAGTTTGGTTATTTTAGCTTCTAGTGAGAGTACAGGCATGACAATGGTTTTCTTAACTTTTCTTCCTTTTGCCCACATACCTGTCTGGGCAAATATGTTGTTTCTTCCAGTGACACATACAGAGATCCTTGGTTTCCTGTAATGTACTGTGAAAGCATCCATATAATGTTATTTCTTCTCCTTCTTTTTCCCCCCTGCCCCCTGTATCTTTCCAAATCACAGGAGATTTAAGTCAACCCCCGTGTGTGCAGACCTGCAGAGCAAAATCCTGCAGTGCTATCAGGAGAATTCCCAGAAGACACTCAGCTGCTCAGCCCTGGCCAGCGAATACCTGAAGTGTGTCAACCATGCCAAGCAGGTAGGTACAGAAAAGAAGCTCAAGGGAGCAGAGGGATGCTGAAATGTCTCTTTCGAGATCTCTTCAGGTCTCCGTGGTGGTTCCCTGTTTTCAATAATTTTGTCACATTCTGTTATTATCCCCAACATTTTATCACACCTTTACTGCCTCTCTTCAGTTTGTCCCATTTCTGTATTATTTGACACTTCCTATTGTGAACTGTTTGCTATTTGTTTTCTCTCTGATGTGATATTTATTTATAGATTTTGCTAATTTAATTTCTAATAGTTCTCTTTTTGAATCTTAAATTTATAAAACTGGGGTATGAATGTAACTTGTAGTTGTAAAGCTTGGATTCATGTCTCAATTTGATGCATGTATAATCCTCTCTCATCTTTGTTTCTACCCAGACTTGAGTTAGGCTGTTGCACATATTGATTCTTCACATTTTGTTAGTTCTGTACTATATTGCTTGGCAGCCTTCCTAGTAGATATTAGCACCTTCCTTGGCTCCTAATACCAGTTCTCAATTTCTTCAGTTGCTCCACATGTTTTATCTGCTTTGCTTAGTCCAGCTATGCAACAATCATACACATATAGCAGCTTTCCACTAATTTTTCCACTAATTCTTTTGTAATGTAAAACTAGAAGTAAAGGAAGCAAAAGAATTTAACATGCTGATCTTGTGAACATGGTGTTCATGCTAACCTCTTTGTTCCCAAGTATCTGTTCATCTTCCCTGTTCTTAAAGTACCTTTTATAGATCAGATTTTTGTAGACTTTGACCCACCAAGGTGAAGGCAGCCCACTTTGTGATGTAACAGTCTTGTAGGGCCTTGACAAATTACAAATGAGATACCTATCTGAGACTTAAAAACAGGGGCAGGTGCAGTCAAGCATCCATCCAGCAGACCATGATGCACAACATGTATATGGTGGGGAAGTGCAGTTATGGGACTTTTCTGCAGTTGCATCCCATTTGTGGAATGCCTCCCAGAGATCTAGTTGGCACCAGTGTTGGTTTCAGTCCATTACCAAATTAAAACCTGGCGTGTTTTAAAAAAGACTTAGGGGCTGAACAGACTGGCCAAAAGGGCCAGCGTCAGGGTGGAGTGGGGGCATGGCACCTTCATGCTGCATGTCCCAATTGCCCCCAAGCTGCCACCATGCCACCCACCCAACCAGACAGTGGGCAGTGTCGGAATGCTCCTGCGGCACAGGGTTCATACACGCTGTGCTGAAAAAATGGAGGAAATGCACCACCACGATGGCAAAGGTGGCTTTTTGAGCCAACAAACTGCCTGATCGGGGCCGCAGTGTGCAGTTGCTGCAGCCCCCGATCCAGCGCTCAAAGGGGCGGCACAGAGCTGCTCCTTCAGGGCAGTCTGCTTTGCCCCTTAGAAGCCTAATTGATTTATAATAATAATAATAATAATAATAATAATAATAATAATAATAATAATAATAATAAAATTTTATTTTTACCCCGCCCAATGGATACCCAATCCGGGCGGCTTACAAGTTTAAAATCATAATACACATAAAACATATGTACACAAAACCCTTCCCATTATTTCCTCCCATAATGTTCATGGTTTTAAAGTTTTAATCTTTTAAGCTGCTTTAACATGTTACATTGCTGAATGCTTTTAGTCTATCCAAATTGCTTTTATGTTCTTAAATTCTGAACTGTCTGAATTTATTTTATTTGTATAGTGCCCTAAAAAACCATGATATACAGTGGAAGTGAAATATTTTAATAATAAATAAATAGCTATGCAGACGTGTTCTGGAAGTAAAGTACTCTCCTCACACTTTACACACACTTAAGCATTGGGGCATGTTGTTGTTGTTGTTGTTAACTGCCCTCTAGTCAACTTTGATTCATGGCAACCCTGTGGATGAGACCCCCTATCCTCCACTGTTCTGCTTAGGACCTGTAGGCCCAGGCCTATGTCCTACCTGTTTGAGTCTAAACATCTGACATGTGTTCGTCCCCTCTTTCTACTGCCTTTCACTTTTGCCTTTTGTAATTATTCATTTTTCCTCATGATGTGACCAAAGTATGACAACCTTAATTTAGACATCTTGGCTTTTTTTTTTGGCCATCCATGGTATTCTCAGTGCTTGTCTCCAGCACCACATCTCAAATAAGTTAATTTTCCTCCTATTGGCTTTTTTCATTGTCTCACATTTGTACATGGTGATGGGGAATACACTGGCTTGGACTATCCTCACTTTAGTGTTCAGAGTTACATCTTTACACTTTCTGATCTTTTCTGGTTCTTTCCTAACTGCCCTTCCCAAACCTAGTTTTTTTCTGATTTCTTGACTGCAGTTTCTGTTCTGATCTATATTTGAACCAGGGTATGGGAACTCAGGACTATTTGACTATTTCAATTTTCCCATTGTCGAGGTGAATTTTTGTAGATCTTCTGTGGTCATTATTTTTATTTTTTAATGTTCAGCATTAATCCAACCTTGGCACTTTCCTCCTTGACTTTCTTCAGCAATTGCTCCAGGTCTTTATTGGTTTCTGCTAGTAGTATTGTGTTGTCAGCATATCTTAGGTTGTTAATGTTCCTTCTTCCTAGCTTCACTCTGCCAACTCTCTGAACCATTCCTCATTGGGTTTGGTTTCTAGATCTTTGACCATTTAATCACTCTCCATTTGTGAGATTTTTGATTTTTATCTGAGTTCTAACTAGGAAAATTGCAGCCTCTGTTTTTTCAATACCCTCAAGGTTCCAGAGCAAACTTTCTTTTAAACAAAAAACCTCAGGCAAAATATCACCTGAAAATTGCTTAATTCCCACACACACACACACACACACAAAGCCAAAAATAAACCAAACTCAAAAACATCATAGCCTTTCAGATTGCCAGAAACACTTCTGAGTGGCTTGCCACGTAGGCACAGAGATGAAAATTAGCCCTCAACCCTCTTGCCCCACCTGTGGCATAGATGTTTCTCTCTTAAGAGGAACTGGAGAGAAACACTTAAAACTCAGCCATTCTCAAAATGTTTGCAGCTTTTCTGTGGCTCAAATCCCATTCATTCTCTGGATGGTCTGTAGAAGCAATCCATATACAAATGGGTTATTCCCCATGTGCCGCATCTGTTGCAGGAGTTTCCAAGTCCAAAGTTCTTTTCAGTTGCAACTGCCTACTCCTGTTTTTCTCTTGCTCAGTTCCCATTCATTTTCAGCTGGGCTCTGTTGGGAGAACTTCTCTCTGGAACATGTCCAGCGGCTCTGCATTAATACCATCAGCAAAGGCAGCTGCACATCCGCTTGGCTTGCTGAGCATAGTGCTTTATAAATTATCCTCCTCTTCTCTTGTTGTAATTCCATTTCGGTGTACTTGGCTTGCTCTCCCTCTCTTTCTCTCGGAAACATCCCCAGTGGACTGGTAGGACCAGAAGCCACGCTCTAGCTTGTATGGCTATCGTTTACTTGCTTTGCATGTCTCCAAATCCATGGACACACCAGTTTATAATGGCTGTCAAGGCAGCTGGCCAAGTTTACTCTGCAGAGTCTCTCAAGAGGACACCGTAAGCTGGCGTAGACAGTCTGCACAGAACAGAGAGATAGAAAGGGACAATTATGGCATCTTTATAGATACATGATTGTTGCCTGCTCCCCGTTGACTTCTGTGTTTTCCTCTCTTGCTCTCATTTCTGAGTTGCTCACTTTATATTCTGCAGTGTAGCCCCCTTGCAGCCCTCCTGCTATTCTGCTTCAGCTGGTGGTAGAAAAGTGAAGCAGAAGAGAATCGTATTTTATTTGGATGATTCCCTTTATTTTTGCAAACTGTGAGGGGAAGGGAGCAAGATGGAAGAAGATTTTTCTTTATTCTAGGCAAGTAACATGTTCTCAGCCTCAGGGGAAGACAATGGCAAACCTCATCTGAACAAATTTTGCCAAGAAAACCCCATGATAGGTTTGCCTTAGGGTCGCCATAAGTCAGAAATGACTTGAAGATACACAACACACACATACTCCAATAATTGCAATGGTATCCCTCAGACTTCCTCAAGTAAGTCTTATTCTTCCAAATTCCAGTGGTTTTCCCAATTCAAAAGTTACTGTGTTTTCAATATGCACCAACTAATTCTTTGGGGTTAGTTGGTTCATGTAATGTGAAACTCAGATGCACAAAACTGGAATATTCTGTTGACAATCCTTTCTGCTTCAAGGCCTGAGCACCAGATGCTAACTTCCAAGATAGTCCAAAGTTCATTTGTTTAGTTTTTGAGAAATGCCCACATACCTATAATTCTTTTGCTACAGAGGATACATATATTTTCTTTCCAAATCATGCTTTTAATTTGTGGGATGTTGCTTTTCCCTAGACTCAAACAGCACCTCAGTATTGGTGTGAAAATTCAGTTTTTTCTTCAAGGTAACACTTCCATTGCTACAGAGACAACTCTGTGATCCAGACTGGCATTTTTGAACCAATGACAAAGTGCAATTTCCTACCTATGCCTAGAACTCAGTTTCATCCTAGGTTTCATTTTTTTCTCTCCTTCATTTCTTTGCTGAATGCACACTTCTGTGCCATAAGTGCTGATGTTCACTTCATTGGCAAACAAAACTATTTGCTGCTTTGCAGCAATAGTATAACATTTCATAAGCCTTTTATTACTCTTTTTACAGCTTTTTATGAAGAATATGAAAGCCAGTGTGATGTAGTGGTTTGAATGTTGGACTAGGACTCTTGGAGACTAGGGTTCAAATCCCCACTCAGTCTTGAAAACCCACAGGATGATCTTGGGCAGGCCACATTTTCTCGGCCCAAAAGGAAGGTAGTAGCAAACCTCCTTTAAATAGAAGAAAACCCTATAATGGGGGTTACCATAAGTCAGAGCTGACTTGAAGGCACATAACAACAACAAAAGATGGACATGTGTCCTCTCCTCTGCCCTGGAATATGTTTCACTTTTTAGAAGTGAGGAGATAATTCACCCCATAAAGTAAGGCTAAAACAAGACTTCCTACCCACTCACTCTTAACGGTATAGATCTCTTTTTACTAATACAAGAGCAAGACTGGTAAGAGACTGGTAACATGATGTGGTTCTGCAGATGTAAGAATGACCATCTGTGCAAACCATTAAAAATTTAGGGACTTTGAATGATTGACGCGACCCTCAATTCATTAAAATAGATAATCCTCATACAGTTGGAAGTAACCCTTGTTTTTGCAGAAGTTTTTCTTGTGCACAGATGAAAGTGCCCTTTTTTCTTCTGTGACATCCAAGACATTTGCATCCAAGCTAAATGGCTTCTGGGTTCTCAGTTGCTCACTTTGAGAGGTGCTTCTTCCCTGGGTTGGTAACAGGAGGAATCACACAAAGTGGATGAAACCCACACAACATGGATTCCTCCTCTTTCCCATCCCAGAATGCACCTTCACAGTAAGTACCCAATGTGGCATTTCCCCCCTTCTCTCTCATATTCATGTAATAGAGTTAAATATCCCCAACACACACACACACACACACACACACACACACTCATAACTCCACCACTGCCAGAACAGTTTGAATAAAAGGTGAAGATGTGGCTATGATTGATGTGATTGCTATCAACTATAACAGTACCAGACATTTATTTGTCTGTTAAATTTACTCCCTGTTTTTCATTATAAATATCACTCCAAGTAGGGGTATAACAAAGCACAACAAAACCATATAATCTATCAAAGAAAAGCAAGGAAGACATAAACACTTTAAATATCAGTTTGGTAAGGTACAGTGCCCCAGATTCAACTAAAAGCTTAAGGCCAGGAACCTTTAGTAACACACCGCACATGTAAACAGTGTGTTTACACAGGCTGTGCTACTTTGTCAGCATTTGGGTGGGGAGGTGTCAATGGGAAGCCGTTGAGTTGGGGCTACCTTATTCTCAAACATCTGGCTTCCAGTAAGGGAGAGGCATCTATAGAGTGAAAGCACAATGGAGGGGTGACTTTAACAATCACCCATGCCACAGAACCAAGTTATCCTTTCACAGTACTTTGATTCTGTGGACCTCCTACCTGCCCTCTCTAATTTCAAGCATTTGAGAAATAGGCAGCGTGGAGCTGGCTTCCTTCTCATCCTGTCTCCTCCTTTGTTTTCATATCTTTAATTCTTTAGTTGACACTAAAAGTTACCAGTACATAGGTCACAAATCCTGCTGCTGTACCTCTTGCACTTAAGAAAAACCCAGTAGCCCTCCCTAGAGTAGACAGTTGTAAATGGTGATAGCCACTTTTTAATGGGATTTCATGGTAGCCAGCATGGTATAGTAGTTTGAGTGTTGGACTATGACTCTAGAGATTAGAGTTCAGTTCTCTGCTTGGATATGGAAACCCACTGAGTGACCTTCGGCAAGTCACATACTGTCAGCCACAGAAGACACCATGATAGGTTCATTTTAGAGTCACCATGAATCATAAATAACTTGAAGGCACACAAGAACAACAGTCATTTGTTGCACTGTGCACTAGAAATTTAAGCAATGCCTCTTTTCTCTTATGGATCTGTTCTAGAATGTGAATACATATAACATAGACAAATAGGGCTTCTCCCCAAAGAATTCTGGAAACTGTTTTTCAAGACTCATAGAATCATAGAGTTGGAAGAGACCACAAGGACCATCC
>CM034708.1:213953753-213986224 GCA_020142125.1 Phrynosoma platyrhinos | reverse complement strand
GGATGGCCCTTGTGGTCTCTTCCAACTCTATGATTCTATGATTTATGGTTTGAAAGATGGGGGGATATTCAGAGGCACTGTAAGGATCTTGAGGTAGGTAAGGAGGGCTGAACCAGAGTTTGCAAAAACAAAGAAGACTGCAACATACAGAATACCCCAGCTAGTATTGGCCAGTAGCCATTCTGGCTGGAGGATTCTGGGAGTTGTAGTCCAAAAATTTTCAGAGGCACTGTGGAAGGATCTTGAGGTAGGTAAGGAGGGCTGAACCAGAGTTTGCAAAAACAAAAAAAGACTGCAACATACAGAATACCCCAGCTAGTATTGGCCAGTAGCCATTCTGGCTGGAGGATTCTGGGAGTTGTAGTCCAAATTTTTTCCCAGGCTCCGAACAGATCCTATTTGGACTATTTCTACCATTTCGAGTCCAGTCATTTTGTGTTTCCCTTTTGTTTCTACAAGGCCATTAGGAGTTAAAGGGTTGTGCAGGAAACTAGAATTCAAAGCCATTCATTCCTCATGCAGGGAGAGCCCAAGAACATGGCTTCTTTCCCCACTGCATGTTAGTTGTCTTGCCTCCTGCAGTCTTTAATATATGGACAACCAACGTCATTCCAATGACGAGTCAAAACATAGCTTTTTATTAAAACTTTAGGGGGCTGTTTGCACATGTCTTGTGGTTTACATTATTTTGAATTGTTTTAGTTGCTTTTAAATTTTCTTGTTTTTAAATATCAAAGGATTTGTTGTGTATGTGTGCGTGCTTTCAAGTTGCCTGTCGTCTCATGGCAACCCCATGAATTTCATAGGGATTTATAGTTTTTTGTGGGTTTTTTGGGCTTTGTGGCCATGTTCTAGAAGAGTTTTTTTCTGACGTTTCGCCAGCATCTGTGAAATTCTCTGAAGATGCCAGCCACAGATGCTGGCAAAACGTCAGAAAGAAACTCTTCTAGAACATGGCCACAAAGCCCAAAAAACCCACAAAAAACTATGGATGCCAACCATGGAAGCCAACGACTTCATAGGGATTTCTTGGGCAAGGAATATTCAAGAGGTGGTTTTGCCAATTCCTTCCTCTGAAATAAAGCCTAGAGTACCTGGCATTCATTGGCAGACTCCCATCAAAGCACTAAGCAGGCCTGTCCATGCTTACCTTCCAAGATCAGAGAAGATCTGGTGTCTTGTGTTTTTAGTCTTTTAAAAATATTATTTTTGTTTTAAACTGTTCTAAATGAATTTTAATGTACAATACCTTGAGATCCTTGGATATTGGGTGGGAATAATAATGATAATAATAATCACCACCACCACCACCACCACCACCACATAGGATACATAGGTATGGTGGTGCTGAGAGGAGGTCCACAAAGGACAGCATTGTCCTGATATTTTCTGTATTTGTTATCTCAGAGGCTAGAAAACCTTCTGTATATTGGCAGCCCATTCTTTTGACTTGAACCATCTAGATCTCCTCTCCCCCCACCCCCCAATGCAGACACTATCCTGTTGGGCACTAGTGTTCTGCTTTTGCTATGGCACTGAGCCGGGTTTGTGTGGATTGAGTCAGAAGCAGGGGAATGTTTTGGTGCGTGATTGTTCTGCTTTTGGGGGTAGTGTTGGACTGGAAATCTTTGTAGTTCCTTTCTCCATATGTTTTCTGAATGCAGTTCTGCTTCATAGTTTTATTTTCCTGCTTTCCTTTCTCTTGCAGAGCATGGCTGGCCGCGGAGGATAAAGCGTCTACATCCAGTGTCAATCCATCAACTCCAATTCCAGCAGCTGAACGGGGTGTTTCATTCAAGAGCTACCTGGCAGCCCATTTCCAGGGCAGACGGAGAAAGCAAGCAAATCCAGAAGGGCCAAATCATGACTGGTGGACATCTCAGCTGAATCAACATAGCCAAGACCTGTATCTTCCTGCAGTAGAAATTGCACTTCCAAGGGCAGCTAGTAAAACTCACTTACCAATGATTGAAGGAAGGCAAGGCCCAGTACTTCCACTGACCTTAAGAGGGGAGAAAATTTCTGATTTGAATGTTTACCATGCTTCCAGCTGCTTCTTGGAGTTCGCCTTGGCTGCCTGCTGTGTTCTTCTAAATACTGTGTTTTCCTTTGCATAATCATGAGGGTGTTGGTTTAATTTATTGCCAGAATTATGTTGTGGAAAGGGTCATCTGTCTTCCCCCTCTTCTGCTGGAATCATGTTTTGAAAATCTCCACGGCATGGGAGTTCATAGATTGCAAATTATAATTGTAATAAGGCGTTTGATTACGTTGTAATGGTAACCTGTGATAGTGCTGAGCTATCGTCAAGTACTGACAATGATGTTCTCTCAGTATGAGTAATAAAACACATTTTATGAAAGGGAGGTCTCTGCCTGGCATTTTGTGTTGTGCAAAAGGAAGAGTAGGTTCTGTCAGGAGGCATTCCTGCATGAGCCCCACGGCAATATT
Source organism: Phrynosoma platyrhinos (assembly GCA_020142125.1). Classification (NCBI taxonomy): domain Eukaryota; kingdom Metazoa; phylum Chordata; class Lepidosauria; order Squamata; family Phrynosomatidae; genus Phrynosoma; species Phrynosoma platyrhinos. The sequence continues at coordinate 213,983,773 of CM034708.1, read as the reverse complement.
TCCGACTGCTTATTGGGTTGTTCTCCTCAGTTTCAGGCTAGTCTTATCACCTATGGAGTCATCTGTTGCAAAATTAATTACAGGTTGAGTATCTTTTATCTGAAATGCTTGGGTCTGGAAGTGTTTGGGATTTTGGATTTTTTTTAGGATTTTGGAATACCTATATTTTCATAAATGCACATGATGAGATTATCTTGGAGATGGGACCCAAGTCTAAACATAAAATTCATTTATGTTTATATGCATCTTATACTCATAGCCTGAAGCTTTTACATTTTACAATGTTTTTAATAATTATGTGTATAAAATAAAGTCTGTGTACATTGAACCATCAGAAAGGAAAGGTGTCACTAGCTTACCTACCCATGAAAAATGGTTTGGTTTTTGGAATATTTTGGATTTCAGAATTCCAGAAAAAGGACACTCAACCTGTACCTTTTAAAAGACATATTCACATTTCTTCACTATGATCCTAAATTAATTTTCTGAGGAGTTTAATGGGCTTCATGAAAAGCCTCATTCTGGCTCCTGTTGACACCTGTCATCATAGTCCAAATATGACCTGGGAACAAGGTTTCCTTGACAGTGGCCCAACTCTTGTGGAAATCCCTTCAAAACAAAAACCAAGTCATTCAGCAACATCATCTTTCTTTCTCTTTCTTTCTTTCGTTCTTTCATTCTTTCTTTTCACCCAAAATTGGGACACAAAGTGGCTTACAGATTTTACAATTAAAAACATACAAAAGTGAGCATTCTTACAGTCCAGTAGTATACACAGTAAGAAATGCGTAAGTACATGATTGGACCATTCAACTGGAAAGCATGCAGGAATTTGGTGTTTATAACTATAGCCTTAGAAATACCTCTCTGAACTGTCACATAAGCATTCAGAAAGGGTTATGATGATGCCCCATTTTATTTATCAAGAACTCACCAGTCACAGTCCAGCCCAGTTAACATCCTTAACTCTCCTGGGTCGCTCTAGGTTTCATTAGTAATTCCCTTCGTAATGAAATTCTGCACTAGGCATCCAGTGCCTTCCTGGCAATCCTATCTTTTAGATGCTTGGAGGTGAGCAGAGATGACAGTTTAGGATTACCTTTTTAAATAAAGACATCCTTATTCTGCTCACTAGTGTTAGTTCTCATATGAGACACATAAATGACTCTCTTAAACCATATTCAGTTGTGATGGAAGCAGGCTGCCTCAACAAGCAAAGAAAGAGAATGCTAGCCCCAGCTTCCATTTCCAGTTCTGTCACTCTCCTCACATTGACAGCAATGAAGCTAAGCAGGAGCGCTTCCACTGCACATAGAGGTTCTCCATCAGAGGTGTACCTGTGGTGAAGAGGGGCAAAATAATAGCATTGTCTCCCAATGAAATTTTCCTCCAGCCTCCAAATTACTAACTGCAGTTATTTAAAACTTCAGTTGAGCATTTAGGTATAGAGTTTAGACATCCAAAGAAAAGGGGCAGTCAAAGTGACCAAGGGCATGTGAGCACAGCAAATGCAAGCGTTCTAGGTGTGGATGGTTTTCAGTTTCTCTGCAATGCTAGAAATGTGGACTTGAAAAGAAATGTACAATTCTTATGTAGGGGAGGCAAAGTTCTCACTGCCACCCGCACCATGATATATAACATGGTATAATTTGGAAACTTTGTGGGGTTTGTAGTTGCAGAGAGAACCTTCACCCATAGCAAAAACTGCCCTGTTCAGACTTAATTGTTCTGTACATGAGAAAAGCAATGGAAAGGGTGATGGAAGAGAATTCATAATGGCTGAATAGAGCTTATGTGACTATATTAGAAGATCTTGATTTTGAAATGGGACCCGTAACATCTGAGGCTTTGACATAAAGAATTGCCTGGGGCTGTGCGTATTACACATGTCCTATTTAACATTGGTAAGTGCCCATGTGAACACACTTACAGTCGAAAGGAACTGGCAGGGAAAAACCAGGCCAGTCCCAAGGCGTACAGGGGATTACAAGCAAAAGTGCAGTCAAGTTATTTGCTGAAGGTCAGAGATCCAGAAAGTCAAAAAGCAATGGAATGATCGAGGTTGAGCTACTTTATAGGCAGCAGGTAAATCAGTCCAGTTGGTCTTATTAGCTCAACAACCTGTATTTAAAGTGGAGCAAGACATTGCCTGGCCCTTTGCTCCCAGCACTTTAATTTATTATGGTGGAGCAGGCTCTGCCTTTTCCGGATAAAACAGTGTTGCCTGGGATGGACCAGGCTGCCTCTACCATGCCAGGATCGCCATGCTCCTCTGACTCCAACTAGGTCCTGTCATCTTGGCTCGCCTTCATCTGAGATGGCTTCCTTCAGGTATGACACAACATCACACTTCTCAGCCCTGTAGTGGGCACAGAAGGGATGTGGAAAAGGTTCAATGTGAAAGGCCAGCTGAAGAATTTAAAAACTGTTGTTGCGTGCCTTCAAGTCATTTCCAACTTATGGCGACCCTAAGACAAACCTAGCATGGGGTTTTCTTAGCAGATTTCTTCTGCCATCCCTTGAGACAGAGTGTGTGACTTGCCCAAGGTCACCCAGTGGGTTGGGACAGGATTTGAATCCTGGTATCCAAAGTCATAGTCCAGCACTCAAACCACTACACCACACTGGCTCTCCAGTTGGAGAATTTAAAATTACAGCTGTATAAAGCCCATGGATTGTTATAAAATGCCTTCTGCATTTTTTAAAAATCTAGTTAAAATTGGAGCAGGGCAGTTTTCAGTGCTAGGTGGTTGCATTAGACCTTCATGGACACCCCTCTATGAAAACTTTTTGCACTCCTGGGAATGTGGGGGACATATTTGCCATGTTTTGGGAGGGGGCTACACCCATTTTAGGCTCAGAGGAGACCTTTCTCTTCCTATTTCTGAATAAGACATCTCCTGTGCCTAAAATAGTTCAGGGGGTCAAAAAACTTGAACAAAATGACCCCCAACCTTCCCAAGAGTGGGTTTGGAAGGCCACAAAAATGGCCCTGGATAGTCACACTTTGCCCACTCCAGGTCTAGGGAGTGGTTTCCACAATTGGAACCTGCCGCCAGCCCCCCTCCAAGCCCTGGTGTCATCATTCGGATCCGAACCAACCTGAGGTTGGATGCAGGTTGGTTCACTGGACACAAGTGTTTCTTTACCTAACGTAGTGCCAAGCCATTTAGATATTTAAATGTCAGTATCATCATAGTACGTTCAGTTGAGCCCAGAAACAAATTGGTAATCTTCACACCTAATGGAGGATATAGACTGATCTTACACCCACAACATCTGGGTGGCTGAATTTTGGAACCAATGTGCTATTTCTGAACTATCGGTAAAGGCCTACCTCTCTTCTCAGGCATGGTCCCATCTGGCAAAGCAGGTCAACCTACGGACTATCCTCACTACGCAATTATATCAGTTTCATGCCACTTTGTCTTGGCTCTGTCCTATGGAGTACTGCAAAGTACAGTTTTGTGAGATACTTAAGATTTCTCTGCCAGTGAGCTCAAATGCTGTAGTTTGAGGGAGTAAGCTAGAAAATACTAAGTCCAGCACCAGACTCCAGAACTGAGGATTCCATAGGATGCAGCCATGGTAGTTAAAATGGAATAAAAGTGCCATAATTGTGCAATGTGGATGCACCCTCGTAAAAACTCATTTTGCCCTTGACAAGGTAACAAGAGGTTCAAGTGGTGTGTGTGTGTGGAGCTATTAACTGCATTATGGAATGAGATGGAGAGTACAATTCTATCAATGTAGAAATGCACCAAATGGGATCTTCAAATTGTACTGCAACATTTCTAAATCAGAGACAATCCCATGATAGGTTCGCCGTAGGGTTGCCACAAGTTGGAAACTACTTGAAGGCGCACAACAACAAGGTACTCTTAGGTCACATCACAGATCAGTGGCCGGAGGGGGCTGCAAATGTCATCCTGTTGCACCCCGAGTGTCAACAGAAAAGACCTTCATGACGTGACGCAGCTGCTGGCTGTTAAGGTCAGTTTGAGAAATTGAGTAAGAAGACAAGACATAGTTATGCATTTGTAACTGCATCTGTGATGCAGGATCTTGGTGTTTATTTTTGCCTTTGTGGAGAAGCAACCACCATTGCATCTCTTCTGACATATTCTTCAGCTTAAATCCCTTGGACCAGTTTAATTAACTTCATTTCATATTAGTGATTTATATATTGCTACTTCTCAGAGATATCCTCTTTAAAAAAAAAATCCTAGGTTTGGAGTGTATCTCCCTTTACAGCAACAGAGAGGGTAATTCTGGCCAGGTATTTGCAAGCTCCTCTTATTTATTTACCTGTTCTAATTTCCTAATTGGTAACTTTTGAACGCATCACAGCATATGGTTCTGTGCACACCTGCAGATCTCATTTGTATTCGGGAGAGTTTTCCATAACTCTCTTCCATTAATTACTGAGATGCTTTGTGATTACAGTTTAATTGATGGTATTGTATATATGTGTGTGTGTGTTTGTGTGTGTGTGTGTGTGTGTGTGTGTGTGTGTGTTTTAAACGGTCCAAAAACTGGAAGTGGGTTCTGAAGTGTGAACGATGCCACTACGATTCCAGGAGGGAAGAATCTTGCCCCCGGGTCTGTTAAACTTGGCACACCAGGAGAAACAACAGGTACACAAAAAGAGATGTTTGCATGGGGACTTGATGGAGTGTTTACAAATCGGCTAGCTTGCAAATTCTCCTCTATCGTTCTTCATCATAACAGAGTGCCAAGACGTTGGCAGAGCCGTTCTCCTGGCAAGAAATGGATGGCTTTGCTGAAAACAAAAAGAACATTAAGAGGCAGGAGGTAGCCCATTGGGGTTGCAAAAGAAGAGGAAAGGAATTTGTCAGGAAGGTGAACTATTCATTCCCATTCTTCCGCAGACACTCCGTGCATCTGAGGAAGCTGACGAAGTCTACAAAAGTTTATGCTCCAACTTCTTTTGCACAGTTAGTCTCAACGGTGCTACAAGATCCTTTTGCAGACCACAAGGGCCCTCCATTCCAACCCCCTGCCATGCAGGAACTCCCAATCAAAGCATCCCTGACAGATGGCCATCCAGCCTCTGCTTAAAGACCTCCAAGGAAGGAGACTCCGCTACTCTCCGAGGGAGTGTGTTCCACTGTCGAACAGCCCTTACTGTCAGGAAGTTCCTCCTAATGTTGAGGTGGAATCTCTTTTCCTGGAGCTTGCACCCATTGTTCCAGGTCCTAGTCTCTGGAGCAGCAGAAAACAGGCTTGTTCCCTCCTCTCCCCCACCCCCTTGTTGTGTGCCTTCAAGTCATTTCTAACTTATGGAGTCGTGCACCGTTGGGCATTCCCAAACAGTGCCATTTTGGAAGGCCCAACGGCGCCGGCGGCGTGTGAATTTGCATGGCACCGGAACCATTGGGCCTTCCAAAATGGTGCCCGCCACCATGTGCATGCATGCACAAGCACGGGCGCCATTTTGGATGCCAAAATGGCACCCACGCTTGCACGCAGTAGCAGCGGCAGCAGCAGGGTCGACCATGGGGCAGTCCCAAGGCCTCCGTGGACTGCACTCGGCCCGCGGGCCGTAGGGTGCCGACCCCTGGTCTAGATCAAGGGAAGTAATAGTACTGTAATACTATTCTGCTTTGATCAGACCTTATCTGGAATATTGTGTTCAGTTCTCGTCACCACTAGTCAAGAAGGATATTGACAAGGTGACCAGAGGAGGGTGACCAAAAAGGTGAAAGGTCTAGAAACCACCAAGTCCTATGAGGAGCTGAGTTTGTTTAGCCTGGAGAAGAGAAGGGTAAGAGGTGACATGATAGCCCTGTTTAAATATTTGAAGGGATGCTATATTGAGGATGGAGCAAGCTTGTTTTTTGCTGCTCCAGGAACTAGGACACAGAGCAATGGATGCAAGCTATAGGAAAAGAGATTCCAGCTAGAACTTCCTGATGGTGAGAGATGTTCAACCGTGGAACATGCTGTCTTTGAGTGTGGTTGAGTCTCCTTCATTTGGAGGTTTTCAAGCAGAGGCTGGAGGGCCATCTGTCAGAGGTGCTTCGATTGTGTTTTCCTGCATGGCAGAATGGGGTTGGACTGGATGGCCCTTGGGGTCACTTTCAACTCTATGACTTTATTATTTTATGACCCCTGCCTTCAGTCCACTACAAAAAGTCCAGGAGACTGCCCTTTCTTTCACTGCGGCCCATTCCAAGTCGGCAGACCCTAAAATGTCTTGTGAGTCGCTCTCCACCTCTAGTCATTGCATAACAAATGCCACTGAGCAGTTCATTACACAGAAGGTCTTGCTGACCACTTGATCTTTCATACGACCATTTTGGGATTAGCATACTCGACCAGAGCTAATGACCTTTGCAGGGTTCACAGATCAAGGACACAGCTGAAAAGTCCGACACTCAGGGAAGAGTCACACCTTCTCCACCCGATGGTACTTCATAGCCATCATGGTAAGAGCCACTCAATTCAGCATGCTGGAGCCAGGCTAATGAGATTCAAGGGAGGAGAAAGCGAGCTCCAACCTGTTCGTTTCTGGCTCTCTCTCTTTCTCTCTCTCTCTCTCTCTATATATATATATATATATATTCAATATTAGCTTTTACACTGCTGCATTCTCCTCTTGGCCTCGCCTCTCCAGAGAATCGTGTGTGATTTTTAATAACCTTGCAAAGATAGCACTTTTTAAAAAGGAGGCAGGAAAAAAAACCCTTTTGAAGGTAACCTCTGATTCAAATTAAAAAATAAAAAGATATTTGCATACTATCTTTAATAATCCAACAGAATTGCTGATGAGGTGGGTTTGGATGGCTCAGAGGTCCGCCGCTCTGTCCCTGTTAAAAGGTCTTCAGTCTTCTGGGTGTGGAGGGAGGCAAAGTCATTTCCCCCTCCAACTGGGAATCCCATCTGGTGGAATAAAAGGTCACCTCTGAAAGGGAAGTCTGGGCAGCTGAAGAGCCAGATGTGGAAGGGTCCACTTCTCTGTCTCCCTCCGTACTTCAAGAAAAACCTCCCATCAGGATATGCCAGGAGGACCAGAGGTCTTATTACTCTTTAAAAAAATCCAGATAATTACAATTGTCCATCCAAATTTATGGATTTTACTTTTGTGAGTTTGATTATTCATGGGTTTGATCAATATGTTCTCTCTAGGGATATCTAAGTCCTCCAGTGTGACTTAATGGTCAGCCTCCACCAAATGTCGCACTGAAGGACCTAGAGATTCCTAGAGAGAACCCTCCCCTAGGCATTTGTAGTTCCTCCAGTGCAACTCTATGGTCAACACCCAGCAGATGTTTACCACAGAGTTGCACTGGAGGACCTAGTGATTCCTAGAGAGGTGTTCTCATGGATTAAAAAAATTAGTGTTTTTTATTTGCAGTTTTTCTACTTTCGCAGTGAATGTGGGGGGTCCACTGTATATGGACAGAAATAAGCCAAGATGATTACTGTAGCAGAAGTCTCTTGCTTTTAGGAGCCAGCCATGAAATGAAGGAGCCACAGTATATGGTCATCTGTCAGGAGTGCTTTGGTTGTGTATACCTGCATGGCAGAATGGGGTTGGACTTGATGGCCCTTGGGTCTCTTTCAACTCTGTGATCCCACAATTCTGATATGTAACCTGTACTTGGGAAAAGAGGTCACAGTCAGGACATAATATGGAGAAACAGTATTGGCAAGGGGGTCAGGCAAGGTTGCATTTTATCACCCTTTCTGTTTAATTTATATGCTAAATATATCATACTGAAAAACTGGATTAGACTGATAGGAAGGAGGTGTGAAAACTGGAGGAAGGAACATCAACCATTGAAAGAGATGCAGATGACTCTATATAACTAGCAGAAAATAGCAAAGATTTGGAATGACTGTGAGGAACATCAAGGAAGAAAGAAAGAGCAAAAGCAGGGTTACGGTCAAATATTAAGAAAATAAAAATAGTGACCACAGATATAACTTTTAAATTTATGCCCCCTCCCATCAATGATCTGTGTCAATGAGGACTTGCAATGGGATCCTGACTAGGATTGTTACACTGCAGATCCCTGGCAGGAGGGAGATGGAAATTTTATCATGCTACGTGTCATTCACCCGTAGAGCAGACCTCTGTTACGCAGTGTGGCTGCAACAATCTCAGATATGCGGTGGTGGAGGCGGCGGGCCGGTAGGAAGGCCTCAATGGGCCAGGTCTGGCCCACGGGCCATAGTTTGGGGACCCCTGTACTAATGTATTAAACCAAAACACTAAACTAATACAATAAACCAGCCAGTGTGGCATAGTGGTTTGAGTGCTGGATCATGACTTTGGACACCAGGATTCAATTCCTTGCTTGGCCATGAAACCCACGGAGTGACCTTGTCACACTCTCTCAGACGCAGAGAGTGTGACTCGGAGGAAGGCAATGGCAAACCTCCTCTAAACAAATCTTGCCAAGAAAACCCCATGATAGGTTCACCTTAAGATTGCCATAAGTTGGAAACGACTTGAAGACATGCACCATGACAATACGATAAACACCAACCTACCAGTAGCATCACTGTAGGGGGTGCAGACAGCACTGGGTGACACCGTAAGAGGGGGTGACACCAGTGGTCCTCAAACACCCAGCTTTGGGCAGAAATGGGCTGTGGCATTCAGCTACTTTAAGAGATGGTGGGAGGGGGGTAAAGCTCAGTGGGATGAGAAAGGAGAGGCCCCACTTTTTTTTACAAAATTTAAAATTAAAAAAATTATTTTAAAAATTTCTTTGAAAATAACACATTTTAACCAAATATCCACTATATATATGTAAATATATTTAGGTTGTGCTTAGGATATTGTAATTTGAAAGTATAATTTAAATTTTGCTAGTTGTTTATGTCACAACTATTAGCATTACATTCAGTGGTATGTGGGAATTAGGATTTACGAGGAACATTAGTGCAAAAAAAGCACGACTAAGGATTCTGTATGGTGTGGAATGGGAAGAGGAGGTCAATGGGAGCGGGGGACACCATGAGTTACCCTAGGGATGCCACTGAAACCTACTGATATGTTTAACATTAACTATTTAAAACAAAAAAGGGCTCTGACCCTCTCCAGTCCAAACTGTAATGATAGGGTTAAAAATCCAAAAGCAGAAATAGATTATACTGGCATTACAGAATCTGTTATGTTCTTTTCTCAGCTATCTTGGGAGCTGTGGATTTTGTCACAGGAGCAACGGAGGGAACCATCTTGGGTCAAGCGAATGTGAATGGCCAAATGGAAATGGCAAGTTGGGTGGGTGGGAAGAGCAACCCTCCACTCCGAGGGGTCTCAATAACCTGCCGGGTGGAACGCTAGCAGAAAAGAAAGCCTGCTCCTCAGATCCCTGGTAATTAGCGAGTCAATTAGTTTTGGTAATTATAGAGGTAATTAGTTTGATTCTCTTTCAAGCCAGTCACTGCTGTGTAAAGGCTTTGAACGCCCTCCATGCTGCAGCGCCAAGCAGATCCCGAGATTAACTCCTTTCGTTCAAGGCTTGCCAAAAAGGCCCCAGCACTCTTTGGCAGAGAAGGCTAAAGACCTTGTAAAACTACACATCCCAGAGTTCCATAGGATGGAGCTGCAGCACTTAACGTGGTGGCAAACTGTGTTCTTTCTACAGTGTAAGTGTACCCAAGTTTATGTACATTCAACCATCAGAAAGCAAAAATGTCACTATCTCCACCACCCATGAAAAACGTTTTGTTTTTGGAATATTTTGGAATGCCAGATAAGGGAGACTTAACAAGTACTGCAATGAAGACTAGAAATCTAGTGAATTCTGTGGTGTTTAACATGGCATTCGATCGTGGCTGTGTAGAGCCTTAGAGTGTCAGCACTCTGGTAAATCTGAAATATTCAAAAAAAATGAAACATTTCACGGGTGGCTGAGATAGTGACACTTTTCCTTTCTGATGACTAAATGTATAAAAACTTTAGGTGCATATACACTGGAGAAACAATGCAATTCAACACCATTTTAAGTGCTGTAGCTCCATTCTATGGAATCCTGGAATCTGTAGTTTTAGAAGATTGTTCTAAAAAAACAAACAAACTGCAAAGAGAGGCTGGAGACAGCGGGATTAGAATATACAGTCGGCTCTCCACATTCGCAGCTTTGACTTTTGGGAGATGGTGATCGCAGAGTTGTGCTGGAGGACCCAGCTATTCCTAGAGTGTTTTTGTAATGTGTGGTTTTCCTACGTTCACGGGGCTCCTGTGCCCCGAATCTCAGCGAATGTGGAGGGACCAATGTATTCACAAACTCCCATCTGTTAACATTGGGTTGAACTAAGACAATGGGTTCCTGGCACACTAAGGTAAAGGTAAAGGTAAAGGTAAAGGTAAAGGTAAAGGTAAAGGTAAAGGTAAAGGCAAAGTTAAAGGTATTCCCCATTGACAAGGTTGTCAAGTCGGTGTCCGACCGTAGGGGGTGGTGCTCATCTCCATTACTAAGCCGAAGAGCCAGCGTTGTCAGAGACTACTCTGTGATCCTGTTGCCAGCATGACTGCACCGAACTCTGTTACCTTCCTACCAAAGTGGTACCTATTTATCTACTTGCATTTGCATGCTTTCGAACTGCTAGGTTGGCAGAAGCTGGGACTTGTGATGGGAACTCACCCTGTTATGCAGCTCCCGGGCCTCAAACTGCCAACCTGCCAATCTTACAATCAACAGAGTCAGCGTCTTAACCATTTGAGCCCCTGCATCCCTACACATACTACTCATACTACTACTACATATACTATAATACTGGACACTCTTGGCCAGTTTATCCCATCTTCTTTCTGGTTCCCTGCTCACACACTCCAAATTCCCAAACTCCCTCCACCATTCATATAGTCATTCACTCACCTGGGCCTTGTTGTTCTTTGTTATTGTTGTTGTTGTTAACTGCCCTTGAGTCGATCTTGACCCATGGTGACCCTATGGATGAGACATCTCCCAAAAAAACCCTATCCTCCACTGTTCTGCTTAAATCAGGGGTTGGCAACTTTTTATGCTGGCGGGCCGGGGGGGTAATGGCACTGGGGGGGGGCGCACTCATGCGCACAACCCTCACCGTTGTGCACATGCGTTCGTGCATGGGGGGCACCATTTTGGAACCCAAAATGATGCCCTGCATCGCATGCGCATGTGCACGACGGCAGAACACCATTTTGGATCGTCCAACGGTGCCAGCACCGTGCGAATGCACACGATGCTGGTGCTGTTGGGCATTCCAAAATGGCACCTGCCATCATGCGCCCGCACTCATGCATGATGTGGTGGCGGTGCACAGGCGGCGGCGGTGGCAGGACCGGGCAGGGGCCAGTCGGAAAGCCTTGGCAGGCTGGGTGCGGCCCACTGGCCGTAGGTTGCCGACCCCAGCTTAAATCCTACAACCCCTTAATACCCATGACCTCCTTCATAGAGTTCATCCATCTAGCATGTGGCCTTCCTCTCTTCCTCCTTCCCTCCACCTTTACCAGCATTATTGTCTTTTTCAAAGAGTCCTCCCTTCTCATGATGTGTCTGAAGTACTACAGCCTCAGTTTGGTCATCTTGGCTTCTTCCAGGGAGGTTTCTGCTTGATCTGCTCTAGGACCCATTTGTTTGTCTTTTTGGCTGTCCATGGGATCCTTAGCATCTTCTCCAGCACCACATTCTCTCAAAGGAGTTGAACTGTCAATTTATTCCTGTACTCCTTCATAGAATTTATCAATTTTTTCCTGTTCTGCTTCTGTAGTTGGTGCATATACTTGAATTATGGTGATATTCACAGATTTACCATGGAGCCTTACTGTGTAATTTCTGACTTACAGTGACCCTATTCTAGGATTTTCTTGGCAAGATTTGTTCAGAGGAGGTTTACCATTGCCTTCCACTGAGGCTGAGAGAGTGTGACCTGCCCAAAGTCACCCAGTGGGTTTCATGGCTGAGCTGGGAATCACACCCTGGCCTCCAGATTCATAGTTCAACTCTCAAATCACTACGCCATGCTGGCCTTTGCCAACCTCATTCCTCCTGCCTGGTCTCTTCCAACTCTATGATTCTATGAACTTGTCATCTCACCACCATACCCACAAGTTTTGCATTTCTATGGCTATTCATATCATCTGATTATAAAGCTCTTTCCTGGACATCAGTTCACTCCATGCATCTGACGAAGGAAACCAAGTCTATGAAAGCTCATGCTGCTACGTCTTTTGCTCAGTTAGTCTCAAAGATCCCTTTGCCTACTGATAGTCAACACTGCTTCATCTTCATGCTTTTAGAAAGGAGGAGCATCCCACCAATCCCAAATATTACTGGACCCATATTACTGCTGCTGCCTGGAGCTGATGGGAGTTGTAGTCCAACAATGTATGGAGGGCAACATGGTGGCCATTCCTAGTGGAGGAGGTCTGCTCTTGCTCCCAGGTCCTTTCCAGGTATTTCCTAGCTTTCCAGAAAATGCAAGGGAAAGTAGATGGTTTAACACATTGTTTCCATGGAAACACGTTTGCTGAGTTTTCTCAAGTCTGAGGGTTGAGCCAATTTTTCCAAATCATTATTTGTGTGCGTGCGCGTGTGTGTTTATGCTCCATCCTGTACTGCAAGATCCCAGGCCAGCGTATAGATAAATACCCATTTTAAATAATTTAAAATAATTAAAAAAACAAAACAAAACAAAACAAAAACAGTAGGCACAACCTCAATAGTCTAAAAGCCATGTAAACATATTGAAACCATGAACCTGTACAGATTTGGTCAAACCCGTCAGACCCCAAAGTCTTTGAAAGCTAGTTGGAATCCTGTCTCAGTGATTTGTCATTTCCAGCCATGGCATCCCTATCATGGGGTTATCTTGACAAGATTTGTTCAGAGGTAGTTTTTCATTGCCTCCTTCTGAGGCTGAGAGAGTGCAGCATGCCCAAGGTCAACCAGTGGGTTTCATGGCTGAGCCGGGAATCGAACCCTGGTCAACAGAGTCGTAGTCCAACGCTCAAATCGCTACGCCATGCTGGTACAATTGACTAAATCTAGGCAACTCTTCCATATTCACAATTGCTCCTTAGGTGTGATTGGGACACTGTTCCCATCAACTTAACTCTTCTTGCCAAACATACTTTAATAGGCATCAAATGCATGGGGAGGAGGAGGTCCATTCTGCAAGGAACCCAAGTAAATGGCATTTCCAGCATTACAGTCCTCAGTTGAGCATCTTGGATTACAGTTCCCAAAGATAAAGGGCAGTTATCAAGGGAATACAAATCCAGCAAATAGAAGACTTCAATATCTCATTCTCTACAATGCTAAAAATTCAGGGGCCTAAAATAAAATTGAATTGGAGGACAGAATTCTTATTCTGGAATCTCCAGTCATGGGGTGCATCTGCACTGTAGAAATAATGCAGTTTGACACCACTGTAACCGCTATAGCTCCATCCTACACAATCTTGGGATTCATAGTTTTGTGAGGCCTCAACACTCTGGCAGAGAAGGCTAAAAACCTTGTAAACTACAAATCCTGGTATTACATACGATGGAGCTACAGTATTTAAAGTGGTGTTAAACTGTATTATTTCTACACTGTAGATGCACTCTTGTTTGCTGGGAGACGTTCACATGTGCATCGACAAATCTGATCTTCCCCATTTTCCCTGCAGTCTGCAGTGAGACTGTCCAGGATGCTATCTCCTCACTATATAAAATGTGCATTTCATCGCCATCCCTGCAAAGCATCTTCTACATTCCTAAGTAGACCAACTGTTCTGATTTAGCAGGGACAGTCCCAACGAATTCTCTGTCATCCCACTTTTAAAGCTGTTTTGAAAATGTCCCAGTTTCTCCCTCCTCCTCCCGCTTTCCTGCTTTGTCCTCAGTTTACTCCAATTGCTGCAAACCGAGCTCAAAGTGCCAAAGTAGTTTGCACTCCATTAATCCATCTGGAGGAGACGAAGGGGTTTAATACTGCCCTTCCCAGTACACTAAGACAAAAGCAAACTGCTGCAGCCTCTCCTAGCTTGTGTGCTCTCTTTCATCAATGACCTTGCCATCTTGAGCACACTCTGATGTTGCTTGGCCACATGTGCCCTAGTGAAATGTAGGAGGGCATGAAACAGAGACATTAAAAGGGAAAACTTACAGATTTTCCATTTGAAAGGAAGCTCTGCAAGAAAGCCAATTTAATAGCTGCCTGCATACAAGTTGATCTCTGACATCATGTGAAGAAGCGGCCTTCGGAGCAAAGTGATGCTAGGGTAAAAGTTTCCACTGAAATTGTCTGGCATGTTCCCAATTTGCCGTTATAATTGGCTAAATCAGTCGTGGGTCTCATGCGTCAAGTGCGTTTATGGCAGATCAGGAGAGACAAAGCACCCTTCCAGCCTACAGATTTGCTGGAAGGAAAAAGCCTGTCTGTTTTTAAAGGGCGTTTGTGTTCCCAAGTTTAAGATTTTGCATTCTTCCAAGTTACACAGAACACCTCCGTAGGTTAAATGGAAAGGAAACTTGTGCTGAGTTGCATTATGCTTGGTGAACCTTGGTGAACACTCTTCTCAAAAATGTATGGGGGGGGGGAGAGTCAATTTCTCTTGCCTACCATAATGTTAAAATCTGGAGTTTGGGATATATATATATATATATATATATATTTGTCTTTCCCTACAGGTGAACTTTAAATCTGCCAATTTTTATTTTTCCCTGCTGAAGCAATTATTTACATATGTGAATGTTGCTTGGGCTGCTAAGTTGAGCGTCTTCCAACGTTTATGGAATGAAAAATCCTACACTTGTTTTGCACTCCAGGAGCGTGAAAGGCACCCAATGGAGGCATGCGTGAATCAGTCCTATATGGTCTGTTAGGCATACGGTGTTTACCTTTGGGACTGTGGGTTGGATCCAGGGAAAGTTAGTCATATGAATCCAGTTACTGCATGTTTAACTTCTTTTGGATCCAACCCCATCACAAACTGCAAAGGACCACAGATTGTATAGCATATTGAGGGCTCAATCCAACACCCTCTTAATGTAGCATAAAATATCCACACAGAATCATAGAATCATAGAGTTGGAAGTGTGTGGTCATCTGTTCTAGAAAGGCATCATCCAGTTCCTCTGTCTGACTTGGGATGTTTGTATTAGACTCTTACAATAACATCCTTATTGTTTCCCTTCCCTTTACTTTTTATCCAGATGCTCTCCACCTGGCTTCCAGGATTTAAATCCTGGATCTCTTCACAGATGTAGACATCCAGTAGCATCACTGGGGGCTGCAGGGGGTTCAGACTGCACCAAGTGACACCCCAGAAGGGAAGTGACACCCAAGAAGGGGGTGACACCAAGCTGGTTCTCCGCCCCCTCATGGGGCCTTTTCAGGCAGCCTAGACACCACAGGGGCCTTGTTGGGCAGCCTAGATCCCACATGGGGCCTTTTCAGGCAGCCTAGGCCCCATGCAGGGCCTTTTTGGGTGGCCTAGGTCCCGTGTGGAGGCACCCCTGGCATGGTGGCTGCACCCTTGGGGTGCGTGTGGCATCTCTGGCTGCAAGTGCTGATGTGCACACCGGAAGTACACCAGAAGTCCCGCCTCGTAAGTCCTGACTACCATAAATGAGCACTCTGGGTGACACTAACCCTAGGGACACCACAGTAGACATCCCTGACATTTAATGCTACTCTTCCTCCTTTCCTCTTTGGTCTATTTCTCTTAAAAATGTTATATCCCTCTATTACTACATTCCAATCATGAGACTCATCCCACCAAGTGTCAGTGATGCCTATAATATCGTATTTGCTTTGTTCTGCTAGGAGTTCAAGTTCATCTTGCTTATTTCCCATGCTCTGTGCATTAGTGTAGAGCAGGGGTAGGCAACCTTTCCCCTTTAAGGGCCGAGGGACTTCAGCTCCCAGAAGCCTCAGCCATGTTGGCCAATAGTCCCATGTTGGCCAACAGCTCCTGGGATTCTGGGAGCTGAAGTCCCTCGGCCCTTAAAGGGGAAAGGTTGCCTACCCCTGGTGTAGAGACACTGAAGACCATGGGTTCTCCCTCCTACCTGCCTGTGTAAAGTTTTCTCCCTTCCACTGTTGGGTTGCTGCACTATTTGTCTTGTTCCCTCTATAACTGTTTGACTATTGTCTTCAGCCCTTGATGAACTCCTGCCTTCCAAAGTCTCCCTCCCCTGAATAACTCAGTTTAAAGCCCTCCTGATCAAATTTTTGAGACTATTGGCAAAAATCTTTCTGCCAACTGATATGAGATGCAACCCATCCCTTGCTAGGAGTCCCGTCTCATGGAACCACAGACCATGATCCAAGAATCCAAATTGTTCTCGTTGGCACCATCTGCAGAGCCAGTTGTTTATATCTGCTATTTTCCTCTCCCTTCCTAGACCATGCCCTTCAACTAGGAGAAGAGATGAGATGACAACCTGTGCATCCAGCTCTTTCAGCTTCCTACCCAGAGCCTCATAATCCCTTCTGATATTCTGAAGGTTGTGCCTTGCAGTATCATTGGTTCACACATGGACCAAAAGGAAGGGGTAATGGTCAGTAGGCTTGACCAGTCTTGTCAGCCTCTTTGTCACATCACAGATTTTTGCCCCAGGGAGGCAACACACCTCCCAAGACATCTTATCAGTCCCACAAACCGCTGATTCTGTACCCCTCAGCAAGGAATCCCCCACTACCACACACCTCCTCTGAGGCTTAGCAGCGGCTGTTCCCTGTGGTGGTACTCTTAGGATCCTCTGCAATGTCCCTGAGGACTGTCCCTGCTGCTCTTCCTCATCATCCCTGATAAGGGAGAGAGCTTCAAATTGATTCTGTAGCTGCAAGCTCCCAGAACAATCCCTGGTTTCTTGGCTTCTGCATGTGACATTCCTCCAACTGCCTACCTCCTGTGTATATGAAGTGACCCCCTCTGTAGAAATCCAGGATCGTCTGTTCTGTTCTGTCCAGAAAAACCTCTTACTCCCTAATATGCTGAAGCGTTCCTACCTGGGCCTCCAGTTGCTGGACTTTCATGCTGAACATGAAGACATATGTTGTGAGCCAGTGTAGCATAGTGGTTTGTGTGTTAGACTATGACTCTGCAGCACTGTGCAACCTCCATGCAAAATAGCAACATACGTGCAACACATGTCAATGACTAGGTGCCACTGCATGATGCACAGTACGTGTTGCACAACCACAATGCAAAGTATAGGATGCACAATCACAATACATAACCACTATGCATAATGTCACCATAAAGTGGAGTCAGTTTGAAGGCTCATACCAATAACAATCACTAACCATTTTGAATAGATCACCCGGGTATGGAAAAGGGCTGGTTCTGTGGGATTTGGTCCTCTGGCATTTGATGTTTGGATATCATGATGATACAGCTATTACAAATATAAAAGATGCTGGACTGTGGCTGAGATCCTACTTTAAGGAGACAGAACATAACTTTGTACCACCATGTCAGTGAATTAAGAGCTAAAGATCACCTATATGTGAGCATCCGGCTGTGTACGCAGTGCACACCATGTGTAAGGCATGTCTGCATGCACCATGCACAATAGCACTGCATGGGCAACTCTGTAGCCTTGGGATATGTAGTTTTGTGATACTTAGCCTTCTATGTCAGAGAGCTCTGGTGCCACAATAAAACTACAAGTCCCAGGATTCTATAGGATGAAGCCATGACAGTTAAAAGTCCTATAGTTTAGTCTATCTATAGGTTGGTCTGGACCCTGGAGAGTTGCTGCTAATCAGGAGGAGGCCTTTCTGAACCTGGTGGCTTTGTGGAACCCTTTCATACTATCACAGTCACAGAAATACAACCCCAGGTTGACTGCTGTGGCACCATCCTAGGATCTGTGGTTTCATGATCAATTTGGAATCCTCAGCTAGAGATCTCTAGTGCTGCTGACGAACCCCAGGATTCCATAGGATACAGCCATGGCAGTTAAAGTGGAACCTTAATGCAATATTGTGTAGTGTGAAAGGACCCTATATTTAGCAGAATGCCAAGGATTTCATTGTGGCAGCTTGATGTTTTGAAACAATAAATCCAAATCCATCCTCAACATCTTTGGATGTTGGGCGGCATATACAGTCTGGCCTCTGTATCCATGGATTTTTTTTATTCATGGATTCAACCATCCACGGCTGCTTTTGCCTCAAACGTATTCAAAAATAATATAAATTCCAAAAGCAAACCTTGATTTTGCTTTTTATATTTGTTGTTGTTGTGTGCCTTCAAGTCTTTTCTGGCTTATGGCAACCCTAAGGCAAACCTATGATGGGGTTTTCTTGGCAAGATTTGGTCAAAAGAGATTTGCCGTTGCCTTCCCCTGAGGCTGAGAGTATGTGACTTGCCCAAGGTCAGTGGGTTTCCATGGCTGAGAGGGGATTTGAACCCTAGTCTCCAGAATCCAGAAAAATTTATTATTATTATTATTATTTTTATTATTATTATTATTATTGTAGTCCAATGCTCAAACCACCACACCACACTATGTATATGCAAATGTTCCAAAATCCAAAACACTTCTGGTCCACAGCACTTTGAATAAGGGAGAATCAACCAGTAATATTTTTGTATGTTTGGAACCCAAAAGAAATGCCCATTGTCATTATTGAGGGAATCAAGGTCAGGTGATGAAGTTTAGGCAAAACCAGACTAACTTTAAACTTTAAACTTTAAAATCTAGCTTCTGAATTGGGGTGTTCTGCTTACTGAAATGGGATTTTAAAAGACTGAATCTGTGGATCTATGTGGACCCCAGGCAACAGTTTGCACACAAAACATCCCCAAGACACTGACTTATTTCAGCTTGCCTTTGCCTTTTGCATATTAATTAAGAGAGGCTATTTATTCAGTTAAATAATTCATGGTGACATTTGAAAACCATTTGCTGACTCTTGAACCACATGTGCGAGAGCGCAAGCATGCAGGGGTATGGTGGTAAATGTTGAGGTATGGGTGCTCATTGTCATAGGTCTTCTAGCTAAGTCCCCAAAGAAGAGTGAAAAGCAGACATGTTGATCTATAGCAATGAGCCCAGAGTTTTCACATTCCCCAGGAGCCATATTTTTGTAGAGCCAATACATCTCAATTGCCTATGTATATTGGAACACATCAGGGGTGTACCTACACAGGGGAGAGCTATCGGGGAGTAAAATTAAGGCATTGCCTCCAATAAGAATTATGCCCTCAATCACAAACTTTTCAGTCCCAAAATTTCTAGTACTGTAGTACCTTAGCATGTACTTACCATATAATCAGAATGTGCTTTATAGACTATAGCAAAGCCTTTGACTGCATAGATCATGTAAGGCTATGGAACACTTTAAAGACATGGGAATGCCAACACATCTGATGAGGAATCTGTATTAAGGATAGGAGGCTACTGTCAGAACAGAAGACGGAGAAACAGAATGGTTCCCAGTTGGCAAAGGGGTCAGACAAGGCTGCATCTTATCACCCTATCTGTTCAACTTATATGCAGAACATATTGTAAGAAAAGCAGGCTTGGACATAGAAGAAGGAGGAGTGAAAATAGGCAGGAATGTCAGCTATCTTGCAGATGACACCATAATACTAGGAGCCCAATGTAGAGCGCATTACAGAAATCAAGATGAGAGGTTACCAGCATATGCACCACAGTTTCAAAGTCCCTAACTTCCAGGAAAGGGCTCAGCTGGTGTATCAGCCAAAGCACTCCTGACTGTCGCATTTCAGGCACTCCTGACTGTCGCATTTACCTGATTTATCATCTGAAGCAACTGATCCAGAAGCACCCCCAGGCTGCAAATGCAGTCCTTAGAGGAGAGCGTAACCCCATCCAGGACTGTACTCTGGTGCCAAAATAAACTACAGTTCCCATGATTCCCTAACCCTAACCCTAACCCTAACCCTAACCCTAAAAGTAAACTCAATTTGCACTATTTCTGGCAGTCTGCAACCCCCAAAGAAAGATTTGAAGAAGTGACCTAGGAGGTAACATGTTTAGCTGAAGCTTAAACATCTTGTAAAGGGCAATCTATCTGTACTGTTAATATCAGGAAACAATAACCATAAGGCTATAATGGTGTATAGAAGTTTTTTCCTTCATGTGTTATAATTAACTGTTACTACTAGCCGGAGTCTTCCATTTTAATATCAAAATATTGTGAGGTTCACTCCTTCGTGACCCTAAACGCAGCTGGCATAAGCTCTCAAGCATAGGATCACGTGGGCAAAGTTTAGGAGTTGCAACAGGGATGATTCACTCACACAAACCTCAGGAAGTCTGGGCAATCCAATCTGAGATGTGTACACCAATTTCCAGGTGGTATGTTTGTTCCCATCTCACACTCCTGCAGATTAACTACATCCGGAGTTAATTGTCACCTTGGAAGCCTTCTCCCCAAGCAATTACCTCATGCAATTTGGACCTTTGGCCATGAGACCTGCTGTTCTTTGTCCAGGTGGGATTCTCCTATAAATTCCAGTGCTCCTCAGACTAGTTGGTTCAAAGGCAGACCTTCTGCTTTGAACTACACTAGACCACTCCAAGCTCATAGGAACAGCTGAGCTCCACAACTTAACTACCAACCTACATCTACTGGAGCAACCTCACTACTGGTAACTATGGGGCCGTACAGATGGACCCTAAGAGGTGGTGCCATGCCACCCCTGGGAGCGCTGAATCGGGGCCGTGGTAACCACATGCCATGGCCCTGATCTGGCTCTTTGCTACCCCCAAAAGAGCTGGCAAATGCCACTCCTTTTTGGAGCAGAAAAAAAAAAACATGCCCTTACCACTGCCGCGGTGGCTCCTCTGTGCCCCTTTGGCTATATGCTGCGCTAAGGGAGCGCCCTAACACCACGCGCTGTGTGGTGGGGCACACGGCATGATGGCAGCATTGGGGTGGAGTCAGGGCATACAGCGTGCGGTTGCCCCACCCCAGCTCCATACCCAGGCCTGCCCTTGTGGCCGCTCTGTACAGGCCCTATAACCACTTGCGAAGCCTCTTTTGTCTCTTACCCTTATTCCCTTGATCCTTAGTCCCTTGTGTGTGTGTATGAGAGAGTGTAAATTCTGTGTATATGTGTGTTCAATTTCTTTAATAAAAATAGATAATAGAAGAATCTGCCTCAGCAGTTCTTTGCTTCCCCACCTCTGTAAACAATTGAGACAGTATCCCGGGGCTGCTTGTAACCAAGCCATTTAATTGAGCTAAAATAAAGTTCCCTAGACCCCCCTGGTTACATAATTGATATTAATATATAATTTTTGAATTCTCACTTTTTACTTTAGGGTAAAGCTGATAACTCTGCATAATCACATAATGATGCACAGAGGAACCATCCTTCGTGTTTTCCAGTTACTTTGTTTACAATATTTTATTTTGTTGTATTGTTGTTGTTTTTTATGTATGGTGAATAAATATTCAATAAAAGATATGGGGAAAACCCTTCAGGTGAACCTTTGGAAATGCAGTTTAGGTAGCCAAAGAAAAGAGGCAGGCAAACGTTGCCACCACACTTAGAATTAATGTGGTTTTGTACCGCTTTAACTGCCATCACTCCATACTATGGAATCTTGGGATTTGTAGTTTGTTGCGGCACCATTGCTCTCCAACACAAAAGGCTAAATAGCTTGCAAAGCTACAGATCCCAGGATTTCATAGCATTGAGCCTTGGCAGTTAAAGCGGTGTCAAACTACATGAATTTAGCAGTGCAGATGCAGCCAAAGTGACCAAGGGAACATGAATGCAGCAAATAGAAGAGCTGGAGATGTGAATGATTTTCAGTGTCTCCCTCTCTGCAATGCTAGAAATTTGGGGACTGAAGACATTTTGTCACCCTTTCCCATAGTTACACCCCTGGTGTATCTCTTATCGCTTCCCCATCCGTAAGTGTCTCCCTGATCTTTCGGCCCACTCCCCTTTCCCCATGTCATGGGCATCATTGCATATATCTGGCCCTGGTTATGTTTTCAAGCAACCCAATTACTATTTCCTCGGTGCCGTCTCTTGTTCTCTGACCTCTGTGGTGTCCTCTTCGCCTTGGCCTCCCACGATAAAAGCCTTGCTGGAGCAGCCCTGCCGTTTCCCCCATTTGATCTGACCCACTTGGGTCATTAGCAAAGGCTGCTGTTTCCGAGAGACCCCATTAGAATGATTAAGATCAAAAACGCAGAAGCCGCACTGTTACAAATAGCTTGGCACAGAGAGTTTCTGCAGGAGAAAACAATAATAAGACAGAAAAATCAAAACCAGGCAGCAAAGGAACCCAGATCTTCCATCAGGAAGAGACACTCATTGGGACTTCGAGTAATGTAAATCTACAATACCCTAAAGGCACCAGATCCCCTCTGATCTTGGAAGCTAAGCAGGATCAGCCCTGGGTAGTACTTGAGTGGGAGACTGCCAATGAATACTAGGTGCTATAGGCTATATTTCATGGGAAGGAACTGGCAAAACCATCTGCCTTGCCTAAGAAAACCCAATGAAATTCATGGGATTGCCATAATAAATTGACACATGACTTGAAGGCAGATACACAAGACACATTGTTTAGAAGGCTTAGCCTATATATCCTGAAAGCACCAAATCTCAACTATCTTGGAAGCTAAGCAGGGTCAGTCCTGGTTAGTACTTGGATGAAAGACTACCAATGACTACCAGGTGCTGGAGGCTCTATTTCAGAGGAAGGAACTGGCAAAATCACTACTGAGTATTCCTTGCCTAAGAAAACCCCATGAAAATCTATGGGATCATCACAAGTCAATAGGCAACTTGAAGGCACATACATGCATATTGTTTAGAAGACTGAATCCTATTGTTAGCCCAGAACAGAGTCGATCTATTGAATCAATGGCTTACCCTCTGATATTTCACAGATGAAAACTGGGACATGGGTGGCCAAGCAACATCAGAATGTGGTCATGTTGGCACATGTTATTAACAGGGAAGAACACACAAACTAGAAGAGGCTACAGCACTTTGCTTTTCCCTTAGTCTGCTAAGAAATGCAAGATACTGCCCTTTCCTGTCCTCTCTCCCCATTGAGTTATATGAGTGCAAACTACTTTTGCACTTTGAACTCACTTTGCAGCAGCTGAAGTGATGGTGACAAAGGGAAAAATTAAAAGGAAGAGAAGGAAATGGACATTATAAAAGCAGCTGAAAAAGAGGGATGGGAGAAGATTAACTGGGACTGTCCCTTCCAAATCTGGACATTTGGAAGGAATGCAATAGGATTTTTCTATGTGATGACTCATCAACCAACAGTCGATTGAATGGGTCTACTCTAGTTGGGTGGGAGCTAGAGTGATGTACTAGTTGTTTGTATATTGGATTAGGATTCCAGGGGACAAAGGTTCGGAAGTGATTTTGAGCAAGTCACACTCTTGCAGCCCAAAAGAAAGGCAATGGCAAACCTGATCTGAGTCAACCTTGCCAAGAAAGTTGTATGATAGGATCTCCATAAGTCAGAGCTGGCACGAAAGCATATAAAAATACCTAATACTCTAGTTGGAATAAGCCAACAGAATCCCAATCCTGCAACTGGACATTCTTTGATGGGGAATGTCATGGTCTTCAAGGTAATATTTGGTTCTTGATGCAAGTTTAAAGGCACAGGCACTGTGTCTTCCTAGGGGACAATCAGCACGCAGATGAGCCGAGACAACATTGATTCTACAAGATCAGTACGTGAATATAGATACACACTTTGCAAGCTTGATGTAGGATTTTGGTGAGTTTGGGATAGAGGCTGGCAAAGTTCTTTTTTTTTTTATGGACTACAACACCCAGAATCCAGAGGCCATGCTGGCTGGGAGATTTTGGGAGCTGTCATCAAACCAAGCAATTTTACCACCCACTGGTTCAGATTTGGGCAGAAATGATGGGTGACATGTGGTTAAGCAGAGATGAGGTCGTACAATATTCACATTTATGACCATGGCACCATTGCAATGATTGCAAATGCACCCAAAACCCACCTTACAATCCAGACAGACATACTAAGAGACAAAGTTCTGCAGTACTGGTGAGCAGGGTACTGAAGGATGATGTGTTCAGCCCTCTACTGCCAGCAACTCGTGATGTGACAAGTAGAAGCAAGGACTCCTGTGAGGACCTGTCACTACTCCTTGTCTCATTGCCATTTGCTGGTAGAAGGGGGCTGAATGTGTCATCCTCCAGCTGTCTGTTTATCAGCACTGCAGAACTCCATCCTTCAGTATGGCAGTCTGGATTTTACGGTGGGCTTTGTGGGTCTGATCAGGAGACGTAGCATAGCTACTACCTCGTAGCTATGTGTCTGATGCAGGATCTAAGCCAATGTTTTCTCAGATAAAAATTGGAGAACACCCCTGCCCCTCGCATTCCTCAGAACATTTATACTTGGTTGACCAGCCAAATCCAAAGGATTCTTACTAAGATTTCCTCTTCATCCTGGAGAGATGTGACTAGCAGGGTGTCACAAGGCCCAGGACTATTCAGCATCTTTATCATTGATTTGGATCAAGGAACAAACAGTGTGCTTATCAAATGTGCAGATGACATTACATTAGGAGGGGTAGCCAATATCCCAGAGGACAGGATCAGAATTCAAAATGACCTTAGCTGATTAGAGAATTGGGCCAAAACTAACGAAATGAATTCCAACAGGGAGAAATGTAAGGTATGACACTTAGGGTGAAAAAATGAAGTGCATAAATATAGGATGGGGGACACCTGGCTTGACTACAGCATACGTCAAAGGGATTTAGGAGTTTTAGTGGACCGCCAGCTGAACATGAGCCAATAATGTAATGTAGCAGCTCAGAAAGCCAATGTGATTCTAGGCTGCATCAATAGGAGTATATTGTCTACATTGAGGGAAGTAATAGTACATCTCTATCCTGCTTTAGTCAGACCTTACCTGGAATATTGTGCCCAGTTCTGGTCACCATAATTTAAGAAAAATATTGACAAGCTGTCCAGAGGAGGGTGACCAAAATGGTGAAAGGTCTGGAATTATGCCCTATGAAGAGTGGCTTAGGAACTAGGTATGTTCAGCCTAGAGAAGAGGAGATTAAGGGGAGGCATGATAGCCCTATTTAAATATTTGAAGAGATGTCCTACTGAGGATGGAGCAAACTTGTTTTTCTGCTGCTCCAGAGAATAGGACCCAGAGCAATGGATTCAAATGATAGGAAAAGAGATTCCATCTAAGCATTAGGTAGAACTTCTTGACAGTGAGGGCTGTTTGACAGCTGGCTCAGAGAGCAGTGGAGTCTCCTTCTTTGGAGGTCTTTAAACAGAGGCTGGATGGCCATCTGTTGGGGTGCTTTGATTGTGAGTTTTTGCATGGCAGGGGGTTGTACTGGATAGCCCTTAAGGTCTTTTCTATGATTGTATTTCATTTCCCCTCAGATTTATTTAAACGTAGACATATTGTTGAGTTGCTTCCTCTCTTTACTTCAAACAGCAAACACACAGCTGACATGCTCCAGCTGTGCCCAGAGCAGATGGTGTTGATGCCAAGAGAAAGCCACATGGCTCTTCGTCAACTTGTCCCGGTGGCCATCACACGCCCAGGAAAGCAAAGCCTTCTTGCAGATGTCACACCCTCTCCAGGAGCTCTCAATTGCACTTACACCACCAGCTAGATAAAGTGAGGCAGATGCACTGTTGCCTGGGCTGGGATGCTGAGAGAGTGTGAGAGGAGAAGTTTCCATGGCAACTGGAAACCCATTAGAAATGCTGGGGACCTTTCTTGGCTGGTCCACATGATAGCAGGAAGGGACTTATCCCAAAACAGGGGCACCTGTTGCCCCGATGTAGCATTCTGGTTGCATCCTTGCTTGGCAACATGCTCATCTTTTCTCTATAAACAGACAGATGCATACTTAGGATGCCAAGAAATGAAGCAGGGGAAGGAATTAACAGGAAAGAAGAAGGAGCCTTGGGGGCATCTAAAATCTAGGATGATCTTGTAGCACCTTTGAGACTAACTCAAAAAAAGAAGTTAGCAGCATGAGCTTTCCTAGACTTAAGTCTACTTCCTCAGTGTCCGAGAAAGCAGCCAAAGTAACTGATAAGAGCCAGCACACCAATGCAAGTCTGAAACACAAAGTACAATACCAGTCCAAATGTTCCAAGGAGCAAAATCAGGAGCAAGCCAAGGGTTCAAGAGTCCAGAGAGCAAG
Organism: Phrynosoma platyrhinos; assembly: GCA_020142125.1. Lineage (NCBI taxonomy): Eukaryota > Metazoa > Chordata > Lepidosauria > Squamata > Phrynosomatidae > Phrynosoma > Phrynosoma platyrhinos. The sequence goes on along the minus strand of CM034708.1, from coordinate 213,957,629 downwards.
TCAGTAAGTCCAGTCCAAGGTCAAGGGTTCTAGCAAGCAGGTCGTCGAGTCCAGTCCAAAGGTTAGGGGTTTCAAGGCAATCTGAGGTCTATGAAGCCAAGGAGTCAGAATCCGATGCTTTCTCCAGAGAACACAGATAAGCTCTGACAAAGGAGCTCGGCATCTCCCAGCTGTTTATATTGCCCAGCTCCCAATCACAGCTGTTTGGATTTAGCAGAGCGTTTCTCATAAAATCTCAGAGAACGCCGGAGGCACACCCTTTCTGTCCTTCTCTGTCTAAAGGTAGGTACCTCCTCATCTTGCTCCTCTATATCTCCCAGGCCTGGAACCTCTGCTGGGGGGAGGCTAGGCTGCTGAGGCAGAGGCTGTGTTTCAGTGGGTACAACAGAGCTAGGTCCAGGCTCAGCCAACTCCACTGGAACTGGCAGAGCAAAGCCAGGACCTGGCTCATCCTCCTCATCCTCTGAGTCCTCCATGTCCTCAGCCTGGCTGGCCATGACACTCAGGTGCATTTGGAGGAAGTGTGCTGAAGTCTAGGAAAGCTCATGCTGCCAACTCCTTTCTGTCAGTTAGTCTCAAAGGTACAACAAGATCTCTCTACATACTGATTCTATAGACTAACACAGCTATATCTTTGAATGAATACAAACAATAGATTATAGAACTGTGCTCATGCACAGTGGACATGATGCAAGGTATCCCATTCTGTAGTCAGGGTCCTTACTCTAAAACAGGGCACCATGAAAATTGAGGACATTTTTCTGGCTGAGCGCAGGTCACCCATGAATTTCCAATGCCCTCCACTCCAAACTACCTGTGCCCCTTGGCTCTGTTGGAGGCAGCCGCCCCTCTATTTCTTGGGCTGTCATTGTGTAAGGGCAACCTGTCCCACAATGTGCTGTACTGTTGGGCATCATGACCGTTGTGCAATGACCACACTACTTGCTTTGCTGGTGCGATTGTCCTGATGGCACAGTTATGAAAATGCTCTCTTTCTGGGAGTATTGCCATTAGACAATGCCAGCTTAGATGCACAATCCTAAATTGATTTGCCCCAAAGGTATGACATCCATTTTTTTTTTAAGATATAGTCTGACGTTTCAACAATCATCAGTTTACTCATCCTTACAAAGCCCTTGTAATTGGGCTGACCCAAGGTATTCTTCTGCCTTAGATGAAGGAACAAATGTGTCCCCAACACATGCACGAAAACCTCATGCAAAGTGCTGCTGGATTGATTGGACGTATAAGTAAAGTATGAGTAAAAGAGAAGATAGAGATAATATCAGGAGATCCCCTTTTCACCTGATTCTACACTTATAGAGAACCTGAGTCAGAAGTGTGGCATTTTTCTGTGTGAGATAAGCATCTTTCCAAACCTTAGAAAACCCTTGTCATTGGGCTGACTCAATTCTACTGCCTCAGGTGGGGCAGCAAATGACACCCCAAACACACACAGATGAAAACCTCATGCAAAGTGCTACTGGCTTGATTCATTCCCTCCTTCATCCAATGCAGGAACCCAGTTCTGAGTATCTCTAGACTGCAATCCTAGGGGTGCATGAATAAAAGAGATGAGAGCAGACAGGGATAACATCCGGACATCACCTTTTCACTGGATTCTACACATATCGAGAAGCAGCTTGGCAGAAATATTTCATTTCTGGCCCCTGTCTGCAATCATGGCTTGAATAACTCTCCATCTTCCTTTAAATAAACCTCTGCCTTAAAACATGCATCTCCAGATAATTGTGATCACAGACAAATACTTATTTCTGGGTGAAATCCTAACTAACGGATTAGCATCTCCTCCTGCCTCACTTTGGTTTGGCGTACCCAGGAATAGCAGTGTTGGCTATACAGACAGAGGCATTCTAGGTCTCAAAGGAAGGATCTTTTTGTGTTGCTAATGGAGTTTTAATTTTATTTCCTGGACTTTAAAGACTCTTTGTCTCCCAGAGCTCACATAGCCAAAAGGAATGGCTTCTGCATGCATAGATATCTCTATATATCATCTTAACTGAAAACAATAACAACAACAGCAACAAAATCTTGACAAAATGTAGGCCTGTGACTCTAACATTTTATACACACACACACACTCCAGTATGATTTGTAGATTGCAGCAACTATAGGACAATAGCACTAATCTCACATGCAAGCAAAATAATGCTCACAGTTCTGCAGCATAGACTCCAACCATACAGGGAAAGAGAAATTTCAGAGGTGCAAAGAGGATTCAGAAAAGGAAGGGACCCTAGGGACCACATTGCAAACATACAATGGCTAATGGAGCACACCAAAGCATTCAAAAAAAGAATGAGCATGTATTTCATAGACTACAGCAAAACATTTGATTGTGTAGATCATGAAAAGCAATGGAACATGCTCAAAGACCTGGGAGTGCCACTAAATCTGATAGTCCTGATGAGGAATCTGTATCAAGGACAGGAGGCCACTGTCAGAACATAATTTGGAGAAACAGTGGCTCCCAGTAGGCAAAGAGGTCAGGTAAGGTTGCATCCTATCATCCCACTTGTTTAATTTATATGCTGAAACATCATAAGAAAAGCAGAATTAAAATCAGAAAAAGGTTAGGATAGGAGGAAACAACATTAACAATCTAAGATATGCAGATGACACCATAATATTAGCAGAAGACATTCAGGAATTGGAACAGTTAATAAGGAAGGTCAAAGATGAAAGCGCAAAGACAGGTCTCATGCTGAACATAAAGAAAACAAAGATAATGACCTCAGAAGAAATCCATAGATTCAATCCACATAATGAGGAAATTGAAATAGTCGAAGAAATCCCATATCTAGGATCAAAGATTGACCAGAATGGAGACTGAAGTCAAGAAATAAAAAGAAGAATGAGAAAGGCGGCTATGAAAGAACTGGAAAAGATACTAAAGAACAAAGACATACAACTGAGCACTAAAGTCAGAATCATCCAGGCCATTGTAATCCCAATTAATATGTACGGATGCGAGAGCTGGGCAGTGAAGGAAGCAGACAGAAAGAAAATCAACTCATTTGAAATGTGGTGCTGGAGAAGAGTACTTAGGATCCTGTGGACAGCCAAGAAGACAAACAAATGGGTTCTTGAACAGATCAGACCAGGGCTATCCTTGGAAGCTAAGATGATCAAGTTGAGACTATCGTACTTTGGCCACATAATGAGAAGGCAAGGATCACTAGAAAAAACAATAATACTAGGAAAGGAAGAAGGTAGAAGAAAGAGAGGAAGACCACAGACCAGATGGATAGATTCAATCAGGAGGATATGGACAAGGGCTTGCAGGATCTGGGCAAGACACTGGAGGATAGGGACTCTAGGAGACGTCTCATCCACAGGTTCACCATGAGTTGGAACCAACTTGAGGGCAGCTAACAACAACAACATGATTTTTAACACCTTTGCCTGATGAAGAAACCAATGGAGACTTGAAAGCTTGTATCACTATTTTGTGCATTTTGCTTGGTCCGATAAAACTATTGCTGTTTTGTTTGGCAGTTGTTCTGCCCTGACATCAATGCTACACTGGTCCTCTTGGACAGGGAGACCCAATCCTACAAAGTCCCTGCCTTTGGGACTGCCTTTTTTCACCCTGGACAGCTGTAAACCCCCCTTTACAGTTCTTTTTTAGTCCTGTAGGAGGTACTTGGCTACTCAGAAAACTCTATCTCTTCATCGGGACACTATGCTACTCTTGATGTGTCTCCAGTGATATAGGTAGCCTATATATATCAGAGTCAGGGTGGTGTAGTGGCTTGAGTGTTGGACTATGACTCTGGAGACCAGGGTTGGATTCCCAGCTCATTCATGAAACCCACTGGGTGACCCTGGGCAAGTCACACTCTCTTAGCCTCA
>CM034708.1:213853083-213882519 GCA_020142125.1 Phrynosoma platyrhinos | reverse complement strand
GTGATAACGTCCCTGGTAAGATCATTGAGGGTTATGCATGAAGCATCAGTCACAATGGCTCACAGCTTGTCATTCAAACACACACACACAGAACACATTTTCCCGTTTAGGAATTAAGACAGGAATCCTAGGCTGCATCCACACTGCAGAAATAATCCAGTTTGACACCAGTTTAACTGCCAGGGCTCAATGCTATGGAATTCTGGGATTTGGAGTTTTGCGAGACATATGCCAGAGTGCTGTGGTGCCAGAACAAACTACAGTCTCTTCCAACTCTATAATTCTATGATTCTATGATCCCAGGATTCCATTATATGGAGCCATGAAAGTGGTGTCATACTGGATTTTTTTCTGCAGTGGGGATGCAGCCTCAGTTTTCCAGGTCAAAGTGAGATAAGGAGATTATTCTTTCGAATTATTTAGAAAGACAGGATAAGGGGCATTTAATCTAGCCTCCATCAGGAGCTGAGTCTTTCAGCTTGCCTGCCATGGTTGATAGGGTCTGATTTGCCTGCCAGAGCTTTGTATACAATACATTGTATGGTAATAATACTGGATAATGGGACATGTAGTCCTAAACTAGTTGTTCAAGCTTTTGAGAGATCTTGTAGCACCACAGACTAAAATCATGGCTATATCTTTGAATTCTGCTGTTAAGGCTGGTGTTCAGATTCCTTTGCTGGCTAACAAGTGAGAAGAGACAGTGTTGGGAATTTCAAGGTTGGTCTCATGAGAATGGAAGGTATGAAGTGAAAGGAGGGCTGAGCATGGGAAGAAGGGAGGAATGAATTTGCTTGATTTTTAGGGGTGAATGAGGTATTAGCCTGCACAAAGATTTGAATTACTATATGTTTTGATTATGCATTGTCAACACTGAGATCTTAGGAGTTTATCACATTACAAATAAAAACAACTTACCTCTCCCGGGTTAGAGTTGATTGCGGGATGCAGCCAGGAATTATCGTATGGAAAATGCTGCGGATGCCACCGCCTGACTGCATCCCACTTAAAAACTGGCTACAAGCCATGCTCAGCTGGTTGATTTGCAAAGTCAGAAGCTTCTGAGTGCAGCTTGTAGCTGGGTTTTAGGCGGGATGCAATCGGGCGGCGGCATTTTTGTGTGATAATTTCCCGCTGAGTTCCACAATTGACTCTAAGCTTTTTCAGTACTGAAGCCTGGATTTCTAAACTGAACCATTCCCTAACATGACAGCCTCCTTGCTTCTAAGCAGAAGGTGAGTACAGAGCAGAGTGGAGGGTGAGTCCTGACATCACAATGACTGAAGAGAAAATAGGAAGTTAACTATTAGTAAACACATGCAGCTCCTGGAGAGTCTTGGCAATTTTCAGCAACCAGTCAAGCTTTCAAATTGCAGCAAGCTGCTGCTCTCCTAGCTGAGCTGGAGATCCGCACACAGACTGTTTCTCTTGTCTCTTGTTGGGCCCTGCAAAACTGGGGAATTTGCACCCTTATCTCCTGCCTGGAGATGACCCATGAACATTGGAGACTCAGAGCCAGGCCCTGAGATTTGGCAGCCCTAGCTGTGCCAGCCACTATGCAAGCCTCCAGGTAGACGCACTGAGACTTAATGTTCTCTTTGAGACTGGTGCATTGTAGTTTCCCTGATCCACCTGGGAAATGGTTCCTTGCTGCAGTTTGCCAAAGTCTGAGATGCCACTAATGCCTGACTTTGAATGTTGCCTCCTACAAATGCTCTCACAGCTCTCAGGGGAAATCCAATTTTATGGTCACGGTTCCCCTTTCGGGCTACATTTTGTACCATGTTTTGGGGGGATTAAGTCCGAGACATCCCTTGCTGCCTTGAAGCTATTAAGAAAATGTGCAAGCAGTGGCGAGACAGAGAAAGAGTGAGAGAAGCGGAAGCAGAGCACAGCGTGGCCATTTACATTGTGCTGGAAAAGAAAAGGCCAAGAGAGGTGGCAACTCAGCATAAAATCCATGGCTGAAATCCTGCCTTGCAGTCGCATTGTGCAAACCTCTGCATGCAGAATTACATGGTGACTGTGTGACTTGAGCTGAATGGCAATGGCACACATGAACGTGCAAATGAAGGAGTGCTACTCACCAATTTCTGCAGGGAGATATCGGCCAATAATCTAAACCTCAGAGAGGTATGTTGCATCAGGTGGAGCAATTTTTTGGTAGCTGGGGGGCCTGGGTTTCTAGCCTCCTGGCCCCCTAGCTATCAAAAAATGCTCCATCTGATGCACTTTAGGGACATGGAGAGCCTCTTCTCTGCATTGCCTCCCCTCCCAGACAAATTTTTGTCCCAGAAGAGGCCCTTTTTGAAACATGAAGTGAACAAGAATTGTTTCTCACAGTTCCTGTCGCTACATTCTAATACTCTCACCATCCTTCATATGGTTATCTACTCACCTTGGCTTAGGCAATAGCCTTCCTCCTGCCTTGTCCCCCAACCAACCAGTTTTGCATTTCTATTGCTATTCTCATACAGAGCCTGCTTCTATAGGTCTGTCCCTGGACTCTCCAATCCATGTATCTGAGGAAGTCGAACCAAGTCTATGAAAGCTCATACTACAGCTTCTTTCTTCCAGTTATAAGTTTATTGCACAGCATTTCCAGAATGATCTGGGCCTGGTCTGGGATCGGCATGGAATGGGCGAGAAAGGGTGTTACCGCACAGGAGAATGCCGCCGATGCCGCCACGCCGTTCCCCATCCGTGCTATGGCAGCTGATTTTGAAGAACAATTTTTGAAGATGTGGCTTCCTTGATTGAATCTATCCATATGTAATGCAATCTTCCCCTTTTCCTTCTGCCTTCTATCTTACTAAGCATTATTGTCTTTTTTAATGAGTCAAATCTTCTCATCATCACTTGTATATATGTAAAAAAATTGTGTGCTAATATTTTTAGAGAGTGATTTCTTTGCTTGACACAGTACAACACTACATTTAAAACATTGCACATGCTTATTATTATTATTATTATTATTATTATACTATATATGAGTCAATAGTCACAAAAAATAAATAAATTTAAAGGATCTCTGTTCTTTGCTGCTGTATCCAAAAATGCTGTATCTCTTTTGTAATTTGGGAGATGGTCCAAAATATTTCATGATAAGGCCCTGGGGACAGGGGAGGATCTGATGTTCAAACCAATTTTTTACAGCCTTGCTCTTTGTGTATGTTTAATCTCTATGAGTTAGTGGTTTGGCCCAATGGATGGGTAAATCTTAAGGAAGGAGCTATACTTGCTGAATGAGTTCAGAAGGAGATGTATAGATAGAGAGAAGCTACTGTTTCCTTGGCTGAAAAAAAATAGGCCTCCTCCATCTTGAATAAGGTTGTGTATTTAGGAAAAAACCAAAACTGATAATTCTTTGTAGTGTATTTTTATACAGATTGAATGAGTCTCCTTTATCCAAAATGTTTGGGACCAGAAGAGCTTTGGATTTCATATTTTGGAACATCTGGATGTGCATAATGAGACAATGGGACCCAAGTCTAAACATGAAATTCATTTATGTTTCATATATCCCTTATGCACATAGCCTAAAGGTACTTTTATACACAATATTTTAAATAATTTTGTGCATGAAACAGAACTTGTGTGCACTGAACCATCAGAAAGCAAAAGTGTCCCTATCTATAATGGACACTAATTGTCCATGTGGACAATTTTGGATTTTGGAATATTTTGGATATCAGAATTCCAGATAAGGGAGATTCAACCTGTATTGCATTTGCATCTATTTTGCATTTATTTAAGGCTTTAAGATTTGCAACCAAATCATGCAGTACAGCTAGGCAGCACAGGCAGAAGAGTCCCATCACCAGGTCCTGCAACAGAACCTTGTTGGATGCTTGCAAATTTTGGGACAGTGCATGATGTGTGAAATTTAAAATATAATTTGTTATTGTTAATATACACGTAGGGACTCAAACTGTGATTGTGTTTGCAATATTCAAGTATAATGGGCCTCACAGAGCCTCAAACAGAGGTACACATGCACTAGGTTTTCTGGATCAAGGTCTCTTTAACGTGCATTGATCACTCATCTTTACTCACATCTAAAAAGTTGTTTAATTTCTCCCCATAGCTTAAAAGCCTTGCAGAATGCAGGGAGGAGTACATTAGCAAGATGATAAGGTCATGATTCAAGACCACAAAAGTCCAGAGGCTGGAGAGTTAAGGCTCCCTGGGCCCTTGTAACTCTGACCTCCTTCCTTGGAGTCATTATGATGCCACATATGATCTGGTAATGAAAGACCCTCTAACGGTGGGCTTGGGGGACCCTTAACTCTGAATTTCCTGCTTCACACAGGGCTTAAATCATAACCTTAGCATTGCATTAAAATGGAACTCCCTCTCTTAAGAAATTAACTCAAAGGCAGGTTGTAATGGCAACAAAGGGTGGAGAGAAGATGGGGAGAAAGGCAAGGATTATGGACATTATCACACATGGGCCAGAAAGCGAAAATAAAGTGGAACCGAAAATAAACGGAAAATAAACCTTGATTCCGCAAATGGAATTACCTTAATTGCGAATTTACAGTAAGCGCATTTAACGTTCACACACAAGTGAGAAAAGCCCATAAATGTACTAGAAATGAGCTTCTTGCACATGCGCAGATAGAGGAATGCTCGCTGGAACCATGGGAAAAGCAGGGAAATGCTTCCAAATGCGCATTTGGCTATTACATTATGGTAAATTCGAAATTACCTTAATTGCGCATTTGCATTTCCTCCAAACAACCGAATTTCAAAAGATCGCGGATAACACCAGTTTCTGTCCACTTACTGTCCAGTTTCTGTGCGACGTCGTGTGAAAACACGGGGCACTAATCCAGTTTCTGTTTGGGTTTTGTGTAGATTAACCAGCAGATTTGCCCCCGTGTGATAATGTCCTATGTGTGTGTTTAGAAAAAGAGAGGGTGAAAAATTTGCAGCTCTTCAGTATACAAACTGGAGTGACAGATGGACAGGGAAGAGGAGCCGGATGCATAGGAGAACTGCTGGGTGACCATCAGCTCAGTCCATGACAGTCCCGAAGACAAGGAGTCCTAGGTATAGCATCCTTATGAACAATGGAGACTAAAGCAACAGCAACAGAAGATCAGGAAATGCCTTGGCATGCATTATAAAGGAAATGCTGAGAAAATTAGACCAGATTTAGAAATGACTAAATGGAGACTATTTCACTTTCGGCACATCATTAAACTGATATGATTCATTGGGAAAGTCAATACAGGTTGAGGATCCCTTGTCCAGAATTCCAAAATCTGCAAATTTCCCCAAAATTTGTACAACCAGATCCAAAACACTTCTGGTCCCAGGCATTTTAGATAAAGGAGACTCAACCTGTAAAGCTTGGTGAAATGGAAGGCAGTAAGAAAAGAGGAAGGCCACATTACAGTCCGATTGACTCCATCAAGGAAGCCACTGCCCTGAGTTTGCAAGAGCTGAGCAGGGCTGTTGATAAATTGCTTATTCATAGGCTCACCATAAGTCAAAGCCAACTTGATGGCAAATAACAACAATAAATCAAAGTAGCCCAGGCTGTATTTTTGTTGCAAGACAACAGTGCCACTATCTTCACTCAGCATCATGCTACATTCCCTGCCCTCTTGTTTCCTGATCTTTAGCTTGTTCCTTGGACTCTTCAGTGACTCTCTGCTTGACTTTTGTCCCCTTTCTGGATTGTTTTTCATGCTCAGTACCTAGATTGCAGTGACCATGCTTCTGGTCTTACAGCCTTTCTGTGTATGACCCTGTTTAGTCTTTGTTCCTGCCTTGCTTGTTCTCTTGAACTAAATGTGAATTCTGCAGAACACTTGCCACCCTGAACAATTAGGGATGAACTCACAGATGACTCTACTCCAGGTACCAGCCCCAATTTTATAGGATCCCTCCAAGATGCCAAATGCTATCCCTCACAAGAGGTTAGGCATCTTGGAATGCTCCTTTAAAAGAGGTATCTTAATCTAGGGTAGATTCTCCACTCCACTGCCATAAGATCCACCAGCTTCCAGCAGCCAAACCCAAATGTCTTTCTTTGGTCATATGCATTTTCATCCAGAAAAAAAAGCCTCCCTTATCTCAGTGATTTCTTAGGACTCCTTTACAAATGTGAGTCTCTTTACCTGAGTGGCCCCAGTTACACACTTTGTTTTTGTTGTTGTTGCTAGCTGCTTTCAAGTCAACTTTGACCCATGGCGGTCCATAAATGAGAGAGCTCCAAGTTACCCAATCTTAAGCAGCTCTGCTCAGGTCCTGCAGACTCATGGCCATGTCTTCCTTGATTCTGTCTATCCATCTGGAATGTGGTCTTCCTCTTTTCCTACAACGCTCTACCTTACGAAGCATTATAACCTTTTCTAATAAATTCTGTCTTCTCATTATATGGCCAAGTAGAGTCTCTGTTTAGTCATCCCAGCTTCTAGGTAGAGTTACTGCTTGATTTGTTCTAGGACCCATTTATTTGTCTTTTTAGCAGTCCGCAGTATCCACAGAACTCTTCTCCCACCTCAAACAAATTTATTTTCTTCCTATCAGCATTCTTCACTGTCTTGCTTTCACAACCATACATAGAAATGGGAAATATGATAGCATGGACAATCCTATGTCCATTAATATTCAATTATATATCTTTATACTTCAGGATCTTGTCTAGTTCCTTCATAGCTGTCTTTCCCAGTCCTAATCTTATTCTGACTTCTCGTCTGCAGTCTCCACTCTGATTAATAATCCATAACTTTGTGTGCTACCTAAATTCAAAATGAAAGTATTGATTGCAGTTAGCATGGCCATGGGTTTCTCTGTAAAAATAATATATTGTCCACATTCATAAATTATATGATACACACAGTTCTGTCTTTATGAGGGACCAAGACTCAAAAATATGGGATTTTCCCCCCGGCATCTTGTTCATAATAATAATAATAATAATAATAATAATAATAATAATAATAATAATAATAATAATAATAATTTTTATTTAATATCCCACCCCTCTGAGGTCAATCGGGGCGGCTTACATAATAAAATCATAATACACAATTAAGAACTATTACCCCCCTCCCCCCTTAAAAATTATTAAATCCAACAGATTAAAACAACAAATAAAAAGAGGAATATACCTCTATATACAACATCGACAAACAAACAATCTTGTTCAATCTATATAAAGCTTTACAATCCTCAAATAGGGGATATCCCTTATAAGAAGGGATACCTGCTTAGCTCTATAAAAGACAAGCTTTCTGGCCCTCAAATAAAGAACATATCTTGTAAAAAGGGACAACTGGAAACCGTACTCTGGAGAAATAATTAAGGTCTGACTAATGCTTGACTGGCTAAGGAAGTATGCCACCTAGTGACTAAAGATGGTATAAAGATTGAATTTAATCCTTTCAAAAAATAAATACCTCTAAGATGTAGACTCCTATGGTTGCTATATGTCAAGTTTTGGAGGTCGATGTTTCATGGCTTTGAATTTATGGCTCAGATTGACACATACACAGACTCACCCTCTTATTGGTACAGATTATTCATTGTCCTTTTATTATCTCAATATAACTTGGGTTCTCGCTTGGAAGGATTTATATTCTGAAACATGGCATGTAACTAATGGTGATAAATAATAATACATAAAAGCATTTTATCTCTTCTGTTCATCCCAAAGCACTAGCAAACATCTCTTTATACCACCTATCACCATGGACATAGCTTTGGGGTATTTTGTCAGAATGTGTCCCTTGTGCATTTCAAGTGAACAGAAGAAAAATAGAACTCAGACAGAGGTTCCTTTGCTATCTTCAGGGGAAAAGCTTAGAAGTGTGTAGATCTTTAAACAGATGAACTGCACAAGACAAGGCTTCTGTCCTATATTATTGCTGCTTAGAGTGAGTGTGAATATTACCTGGTCTGCTGTTTGGATAAGAGCTTGCAAAAATGTGCAAATGTGGAGGTGGTGATGGAACGGATGTGAGATGTAAAAGACCTGATTGAACCCATATGAATGTAAGATAAAAGCAAAGCAAAAGCAAAGCAGCTTCATTTATATACCGCTTCATATCGTGCATGGGATGTCTAAGCGGTTTACAGCTGTTAAGAGAAATAGCCAGATCAGACAGCAAGAGTCCTTAGCTCTTAAAAGTCTGGCTTTGAATTGTGGAGGCTGATAACTCAATTCTTGGTATGGTGCTGAAGCCATTGGGTTGGGGAATAATTCAATTAAAGTTCATAATAAATCCCAGAGTGGATTCACTGTCCTATTAGCATTGGAAGCACAAGTCCCCACTTGCATTCAGTGGCACTACAGTGAATGCTGTCCCCTCCATTTGTAAATATTTCCCTTCTTGCAAAGTACTACCAGATCATGTCTGATTGGGATGGATGAGTAAGGGAAGAAAAGGAGCATCTATATATGGATAGAACACCAGAGTAGATGGGATTAAGACATTTCCAAACCCTCAGCACATCTGTATCTACTGATCTAACTTTTTTCTCCAGGAATCATTCCTTTTGGGCAGCTGGGTGCATTTTTATTTTATTCATTAACATACTTATATCCTGCCCTAGAAACATCTCAGTCTGTGTGTGAGTGAAATAAAATCAGCTTGATCAAATTACAACCATTTAAAACAGTAAAAAAATAAATAATTAAAACAGACTAAAAAAACCAGACATTTTTGTTGAAAAAATTGAAAGAAGACAGCTTAAAACCAGCTGAGGAAGGTTCAAACGATTGAAAACCCAGTTCATGGTCAGATTTGTATTCAGATATGTATTAATATGCCATAAATTTGGATGAGAGCTCAGGAGGGTTGGAAGAAGTCTATGAAATATAAATACCTTGAAGGCACCAGATCCTATCTGATCTTGGAAGGTAAGCAAGGTCAAGCCTGGTTAGTATTAGGATGGAGGAAGATAAAAGAATACCAGGTGATGTAGGCTATACTTCAAAGGAAGAAACTGTCAAAAAGACCTCTGAGCGTTCCTTACCTGAGAAAATCCTGTGAAATGCATGAGGTCAGTGTATGTCAACAGGCAACTTGAAGGTACATAGAGACAAACAGCCTGCGGTCTACATTTTGTCCACCCATATTTTAGTGGTTGAAAGATTGAGAAAGTCCATCTGAAGCAGGCCCTGAGTACAGACAGATGAGAATTTTAATTGGTTCAATTTTTTAAATTGCAAATATTCCTCAATGCTCAAAGTTCTTTATAAATTCAACTGAGCGAACGTGAGATTTTGGAAGAATTGAATGTGGCAGATTTTGTACTTGACAGATTTGGCCTTCCAGGCAATACACTTGGAATGGTTAGCTGTTAAAAGTCTGAGTTTGAACCTCTGTGTATTCTACCATCTTGATGGTGCTGAATTTTAACACCAATGTAACAGCCAATGGAGATTTATAGAACAGTTGCAATTATTTGTTTCTAGGATGAAAAATAACTTTCCTGAAGTCAGAAACTGTTGTTGGGAAGAATCAGACCAGCTATAATTTTTCACATTTCCCTCCTCTGATATTGAATATCCCAAGATGTTGCATAGGAATTATACTTTTGTGGAAAGAACCTGTTTCCTGCACAGAAAAATGGGTTTCCTGTGCAAAAAGTACTATTTCAATTCAGGAAACCTATTTTCTGCACAGGAAAATTTTTATGTGTGTGTATGTAAGGCTGCATCCTATCACCTTACTTATTCAACTTATATGCAGAACATATTGTAAGGAAAGCAGGCTTGGACACAGAAGAAGGAGGAGTGAAAATAGGAGGAAGGAATATCAACAATCTGAGATATGCAGATGACACCATAATACTAGCAGAAAACCTCCAAGATCTGGAACACCTACTAAGGAAGATCAAAGAAGAAAGTGCAAAGACAGGCTTAATGTTGAACATTAAGAAAACAGAAATAATGACCATAGATAACCTTCACAAGTTCAGCCTAAACAATGAAGAAATATAAATAGTAAAAGAATTCCCATGCCTAGGATCGAACATTGATAGAAAAGGGGACTGCAGTCAAGAAATCAGAAGAAGATTAAGAATGGGGAGGGTGGCTATGAAAGAACTAGAAAAGATCTTAAAATGCAAAGACATACAACTCAGCACAAAAGTTAGAATCATACAAGCCATTGTATTCCCTATTACCATGTATAGATGTGAGAATTGGACAGTCAAGAAAGAAGATAGGAGGAAAATCAACTCATTTGAGATAATGTGGTTCTGGAGAAGAGGGCTGAGAATCCCATGGACAGCCAAAAGGACAAACAAATGGGTCCTAGAAGAGATCAAGCCAGAGATATCCCTAGAAGCCAAGATGACAAGTCTTAGGGTCTCTACAGATGGGCGGCCATGGGCCACCCTGAGAAGCTGTGGATTGGGACCGAGGCTGCCCCATGCCTCGGCCCCGATCCACCCTTATGGCGCCTCTGAAAAGGAGTGCTAAAATAGCGCTCCTTTTCAGAGCCAAAAGGGGTGCCGGAAGAGGTGCTGGGCGCCTCTTCCGCACTCCTTCCGGCTCAGTGTGTCCGGACGCTGAGCCGGAAGGACATCATCAGAGTGCCTGCTGTGTGCAATGGCAGACGCTCCGATGACATCCTCAGGAAGCAGTTGGGGCACCCGGTGTCTGGCTGCCCCTCCCCTTCCTGGGCTTGAAGACGGTGCTTGTTGCCGTCTGCATCCCCCCATTAGACTGTCATACTTCAGACTCATCATAAGAAGGCATGAATCACTGGAAAATACAATAATGTTAGGAAAAGTGGAGGGAAGTAGAGAGGAAGGCCACATGCTAGATGGATGAACTTTATTAAAGAGACCACGAATATGAGTTTGTAGGAGCTGGGCAGAGCAGGAGATGACAGGGGGGCTGGAGATGTCTCATCCATAGGATCACTGCCATGGGTCCAGATCCACACGAAGGCAGTTAACAACAACAAAAAATGCAAGAAAACATTTATTTCTCTGCAAAAGAATTCCTGTGTAACACTTAGAGATATTTGAATACCACATGAAAACTATGAAGGAATATTTGTTTTCTCTCTCAGCAGAGAGAAAGCTACTTTAATTTTGGGGGGTCTTTGCATGGAAGTGTGAAAAACTCTGTTTGTTGCCTTTAATAGCTATGTTTTAAACTGGTTTTAATGTACGGTTATTTTAATGCAGAGGTGTTACTAGGAGGGTCCAGGGAGTGTGGACCACACTGGGTGAAAGCCCGGAGGGAGTTGAACACCCAGTGCGGTGGCCACTTGTCATCTGTCTTAACTCTTTCCCTCACCAGTCAGAATGCCTCAGCAAAAGTGGGGAGGATGCCCCCATTTCAGATTGTTCCCCAGCCCTCCTGAAAAAGGAGGGCAGGGCAATCCGTTAGCATGCCCCGCAGGTCTTTCCAGATCTAGCAGGTAAGCTGGGGGTGTTTAGCCTGGAGAAGAGAAGATTAAGAGGTGATATGATAGCCGTGTTTAAATATTTGAAGGGATGTTGTATTGAGGAGGGAACAAGCTTGTTTTCTGCTGCTCCAGAGACAAGAGAACAATGGGTGCAAGCTCCAGGAAAAGAGATTCCACCTCAACATTAGGAGGAACTTCCTGACAGTAAGAGCTGTTTGGCAGTGGAACACACTCCCTCGGAGAGTAGTGGTGGAGTCTCCTTCTTTGGAGGTCTTTAAGCAGAGGCTGGATGGCCATCTGTCGGGGATGCTTAGATTGGGAGTTCCTGCATGGCAGGGGTTGGACTGAATGGCCCTTGGGGTGTCTTCCAACTCTATGATTCTATGATTCTATGATTCTAAGGCAGAGGGAGGCAAGAGAGGCAGGGTTGTCTTCTTCACCCACCTGCCCATCCAGCCACCAGGTCCTTCTGGATCTGGCTCAGAAGGCAGGAGAGGGAGAGAGGGGGAAGGAGTATGTGGCTTGCTCCTGTCTCCAGTTTCCAACAGTTGGGTCGCCCAGGTCTTATTGTGGCTAGCTCGGCAGACAGGCAAGGCAGAGGGAGGGAAGGGAGGAATGTCCACTGCCTCACTCTCCCATCCATCCAGCTGATCAGATCTTGCTACGGCTGGACGGCTGGGTGGATGAGGCAGAGCAAAGAAAGGGGTTTCAGGCTGTCCACTGCCACTGCCACTGGGAGATACCAACCCTAGTGCTATCACTGGTTGGAATCCTATTAGGAACTACATCTTTGTAAATGGACTTATGCCTGTGAGAATTACAACTGGTCAGTTCCATAATGTCTGTATTCGACCCAAATTCCACACTGGTGACTCCCATGTTGGGTGGTGAAGTTTTCTAAGGTGGTGAACCTATTTTGGCAGACAGGGTTCATACCATGACTAAAACCCAGAGCTGATTCACCATCCCATTGACATGGAAGCCATCATCTGGCCCCCGGTTCCAAAGCACAGTGGGATTTTGTTGGTGATTTACACCTCCCTTTCTATGGAAAGGAACAGGGCGTTGACTGTTTCCCATAATGTAGTATGGCGATTTCACTTCATTGCCTGCCTTCGGTTTCAGCTCACCCAGAAAACCCTGGGAAATTATAAAGAAACAAGGGGCTTTGGCCCTATCCAAAGGGTCTCCATAACAAGCTCTCTACTCAGAGTCTGCTTTCATGGCTACTGTGATACGCCGACTGTTATCATTTGGGAGAAAAAAAATCTTTCGCTTTCTCAGTCTTTTCTCCCTTTGGGTAGATAAGATTTTTTTTTTTAAAGAATGCACAATGGATGCATGGCTGAGAAGATCAGACGTTGTCTCTCGCATAGCTGAGGTTTCTAAAAGCACCATTTTTCTATTGGTTCTGTGTCTGTGCAAAGGATTGTCTGTTCCATTGTGAGCACCGCAACGCTTGTGGAACAGGCACAGTTGCTCTTTGCAAGAATATCCCTTCACAGTATTCGGCTCCCCCCTTGAAGTAATCTGACAAACAAAATCAATTATAGTTTTAAAAAATAAAACCACCCACAGCTGCAAGGTGGAACAGAATAACCATAGGCTCTGCTATTCAAGGTTCAGCGGCGGCCCAGAGCAACAGTCGGAAAAAAAGCAAGGAGACAGAGAAAAAAGGAGGAAGGGAGCCAGGGAGAAAGATTACCGCAGGCTTTCCTGAGGAGTTACCTCTCCACCTCGGAAAGACTGGAGCCCAGTTAATCCAATTTCATGGCCTTCCTTTCCCTCCTTATTGGATCTTCCTGGAATTGATGAATGTTCACGCTCGGGAAGAGATGAAATAGCTGGTGACTGAAGCATCACATTCTCCTTTCTTCTTCTTCTTCTTTTGGCCTTTAGTTACAGGTTTACTAGGAGAGATGCAAGATCTTGGCCACAAGTGTCAGGGAGAGGCGGAAAGAAGAAAAATCTTGTCGGCCTTTACAAGGCTGCGTATACAATGAGGCACAGGGAGGAAATTAAGACTCTAGAAAATGCTTTTTTTGTTGCGGTTGTGTGCCTTCATGTTGTTTCTGACTTATCTCAGGATTTTCCTGGCATGTTTTGTTCAGAGGGGGCTTGCCTTTGCCTTCCTCTGAGGCTGAGAGAGTGTGACTTGCCCAGGGTTACAGAGTGGGTTTCATGGCCGAGCTGGGAATCGAGCCCTAGTCCTATCACAGGGTTTTCTGGGGCTGAGAGGGTGTGACTCAAAAATGCTAATCAGTGCAAAATGCCTATATAGCTCAGTTGATGGAGTGGATATGTTCCTGGGCATCGCTTCTTTAACAGAAACTTTGCTACCAGAGGCGGAAATAATATGGGGAAAAAATAGCAGTAGGTTTCTACACCATCATCACCACCACCACCACCCCAAAAAAGAGAGAAAAAGAGTAGTACTATATATTTCAGCAAACTTTTTATCCCCCAAATTAACAATACACACATGTGAAATGAAACAATCAGGTCATGTAAGTTGTATCTAAGTAAAGAAGAAACCATTCTAAACCATAAAAGGTAGAACCACAGTGCAGAACTGAAGCACTTTGACCCCACTTTAACTGCCAGGACTTTGGGTGCATCTACATTGTAGAAATAATCCAGTTTAACCCCACTTTAAGTGCATAGCTCCATTTTATGGAATCCTGGGATTTGTAGTTGTACAAGGTCTTTAAGCCTTCTCTGCCAAAGAATGCTGATGTCTTGCAAAATTACAAATCCCAGGATTCTGCAGGATGAAGCCATGGCAGTCAAAGTGGGGTCAAACTGCAATTGTTCTACAGTGTAGATTCTTGTTCTACAGCAGGGGTAGGCAACCTTTCCCCTTTAAGGGCTGAGGGACTTCAGCTCCCAGAAGCCTCAGCCATGTTGGCTAATAGTCCCATGTTGGCCATTAGCTCTTGGGATTCTGGGAGCTGAAGTCCCTCGGCCCTTAAAGGGGAAAGGTTGCCTACCCCTGTTCTACAGAATCCTGGGATGTGTAGTTTGGTGAGGCACCAGAGTTTCCTGACACACCAGGCTGAATTCATCACAATGACAAATCCCAGGATTCCACCGGATGGAGACATGACAGTTAAAGTGGGGTCAAACTGCTTTATTTCTGCAGTGTGGAAGAGCTGCCAGAGATGACTTGAAGGCTTCTTCAAAATGCATCCAGGGATGAGTTTTTCTCTCACCAGCCCCCACAAACCTATAGATCTATGCTACTTTAACATGCTCCCCCTTTCTCTTTGCTTTGCTGTTCATGGATGCTCAGTAAGAGATGCTGGAGGCAGCTGCTTTTTACCTTGCCTGTTGTAGGCAGGCACACCCAGCTATGCCGGATAGGTTAGAACAGGGGCACTAATTCCAAAACTTATTTTGAAAGTTTTGTAATAATTTTAAAATCATTTTATTTTTATCCTTGTATTGATTGCCATGAGTGTACTCAATCCTGAAAGTAGAGAGGTCCTGTAGCACCTTTGAGACTAACTAAAAGAAAGAAGTTGGCAGCATGAGCTTTCATAGACTTCAGTCTTCTTCCTCAGATGCATTTGGAGGAAGTAGGTTGAAGTCTACAAAAGCTCATGTTGCCAACTTTTTTCTTAGTCTCAAAGGTGCTACAAGACCTCTCTACAGACAAACATGGCTAGATCTTGGAATTCTGCTAGTCCTGAAAGGTGGTTTATAAACATTTAAATATTTTTTTAATAAGATGAGCACCATTGGATATGGACTTTATGGAACGGCTCAGTTCTAATCCCTGTTGACGTAAGTCCACTTACAAAGGCGTAAATACCCAACAGGATTCCAACCAGAATTTATTTCTTATTTTTTCCAGTTGTGTGGTTTTAGTGTGTTTTACCTTGTTGTTGCTATACGTTAGTTAGGCTTAACAGCCACATTCTGACTTTTCACCTTCAGCATGTAACACCACTGTGTTGAGATTCAGGAGAAACCTGGTTTAGGGCATCTACTGTATAACTTTGTGAATGTAACAAACATGATATCAGGTCTTGGCCAATGCCTTGCCAGTAGATATGAATGAAGGCTGATCTGGAAATACAGGTGGTATGTGAAGAAACACAATGACAATTGAGACAGAGAGTTTTTCAAGCCCGAGACACCCTCCCAAGGTAATGCATGGCAACCAGAGTGTTTCAAAAGCCATTGAAAACTGCCCTGTGGCATGATGCATTTTATTTCTCGTGCTACTGTTTATTGATGTTCTCCTGCTATGACTTTGGAAAAGTTATATATATATATATATATATATATATATATATTTTAAAAAAAGTATTGGGTGGATTATTTGTCAATGTATTGTATTGGTTCTTATTTTGGAAGCTTTATAATAGTTAAGTTCGTTTTATTTTTATCCTTACATTCACAGCCATGGGTATTCTCCATTCTGAAAGATGGTTTATAAGCATTTACATATTTTAAATAAGAAAAGCACCATTATTGTGCTGTGGCTGTGGTATAAAATCAATAGGAGGTTTGTATAAGCACTGCATGCTGCCTGGCAGATTTGCAGCAACCAACTGTGTAGCTAAAAATAAGAAAAAGGCATTTGAACATGTATGCACTTACACACACCCATTCACACATATTCACACACACACAATATCGTATCCTCCAACTGTCCTGATTTGGCAGGTGTAGTCCTGTTTAATCTTCTCTCATCCACTTTTTGAACTGATTTTAAAATGTCCCAGTTTCTCCCTCCGCCTCCCACTTTCCCAGTCAGTTGCTGCAAGCTGAGTTCAAAGTACAAAAAAGTAGTTCACACTGAATTAAAGCAGTAGCGGGGAGAGAAGAGGCAGCAGCAGAATATTGCTCTTCCCCATAGACTCAGGCAAAAGCAAACTCCTAGATCAATTTATTGAATTAGTCTACTGGACATTTCAAACAGGCAAAAGCAAACTGCTGCAGCCTCTCCTAGCTTGTATGTTCTTCCTCATTAATAACTTTTACCATTTTAACCACAGCCTGATGTTGCTTGGCCGCATGTATCAGGTTTGAGCATTGGACTATGACTCTGGAGATCAGGATTTAATTTCTGCATAGGGTGACCTTTGGACAAGTCACACTCTCTCAGCCTCAGGGGGAAGAAACCCCCTCTGAAGAAACTTGCCAAGAAAAACCTATGGTAGGTTTGTTTTAGGGTTGCCATAAGTCAAAAATGACTTGGAGGCAGACAACAACAACACCACCAGAATGTCAGGGATAAAATATTGCCAGAACCTAGTAGGCAAAAACTGACAAGAGACTCCATGTTATCAGTCTCTCCTCTTCTCTGGAGGAGCTGCACTTCTTGGTAAATTCACATTTGGAGAAACAACTGTAGTGGAGAAGAGGCATTAATACACAGGAAGCCAAAGGAAAACCATTGGCTTTCTGGAGGATCAAAACGGTGATGTTTGAAGCTGAAATGCTTGCCTCTAAGCCTGCACTCCTGCTATTCTTCATTTCACCCCATCCCATGCTGGGTCTTCTTGGAAACTACTGTAATAATGTTGTAGGGATTTTGCAAGTGCATGAGTACTGAGTTTCTTTCAAGCCAAGCGTGATAGTACAGGTTGAATTCCCTTATCCGGAATTCCAGGGTCCGAAATATTCCAAAAAACCCAAAACTTTTTCATGGGTGGCTGAGGTTGTGGCACCTTTGCTTTCGGATGGATCAGTGTACACAAACTTTGCTTCAATGCCCATTTTTTAAAAATATTGTATAAAATTACCTTCAGGCAATATGTATAAGATGTATATGAAACAGACATGAATTTTGCATTTGTACTTGGGTCCCATCTCCAAGATTACATCTGTATATAGAAACACAGGTATTCTGAAATCCAAGGAAAAGTCTGAAATCCAAAATACCTCTGTTCCCAAGCATTTTGGATAAGGGAAACTCAATCTGTACATATCTGAGCAGTCCTCCGACTGGAAAAAAACTCCTAAGAGTTGCCTGTCTATCTCAGATTTATACCATACTGTTTGAAAAACTGTGGTCCCATGCATATGACATGGGGCTCTTTTAACTGCCATGGCAATATCTTTTAACATTTGTGGTTTGGTGCGGTACTATAGCTCTCTAGTTGAGAATTCAAAATTCTCCTCCCTAAACTGCATAGCCCAGATTTCACACCTTCTGACATTTCACGAATGAAAAGTGGGACAAGCAACATCAGAGTGAGGCCGGATGGCAAAAATTATAGACTAGAGAAGCGAAAAGAAGTTGCAGCAGTTTGTTTTTGCCCGAGACAACTGGGAAGGGGGAGATTCTTTGCCCTCCTTTCCTCTCTCCCCCCCCCCTTCACTGAGTTGACTGAAAGAAAACTCCTTTTGCACATTGAAATCAGTTTGCAGCCACTGGAATAAACTGAGGACAAAGTGGAAAGTGAAAGGAAAAAAGAAAACTGGGACATTAAAAAAACCACTTGACCACCACCACAATGTCAAATAGTTCTTACCATCAGGAAGGCCTTCCTAAAGTTTCGGTGGGATCTCTTAATTTGAAGCCACTGCTCCATGTCCTCATATCTGAAGCAGCAGAAAACAAGGTTGCTTCTTCTTCAATATGGCATCCCTTGAAATATTTAAACAGGGCTATCATGTCACCTCTTAACCTTCTCTTCTCCAGGCGAAACATACCCATCTCCCTAAGCTGATCCTCATAAGGTATGGTTTCCAGACCTTTGACCATTTTGGTGACCCTCCTCTGGACATGTCCAGCTTCTCAACATCCTTCTTGAATTGTGCTGCCCCAAACTGGACACAGCCTTATTCCAGGTGAAGCCTGACCAAAGCAGAATAGAGTAGCACTATTACTGGACATCACATTCCTATTGATGCAGCCTAGGATCATGTTGACTTTTTTGGCCGCTGCATCACACTGTTGACTTTTCGCTGTTGTGCAATGGATGTACTCAGTTCATGGCTGTGCGTTCCACACATCACCATTTCAGGGGTCTAAGATCTATTCTTAGCCCTAGTTAGAGCAGATTTATTGAAACAATTGGGTTTAGGGGCGTGTTGATTCACCATTCCACTACTGAGTTGATGGACCCTATTCTAGTTGGGACTAATCCAGGAATGCAACCACTCTTTCTTGGTGCATACACAAGTATTTATCATTGATTTCAACATACCACTTGATTGCCTACACCTCCATTGCACACAGTGGCAAGAAGGAGACACTTGGACAGATACACCATTTGTTGTACATTGTCAGTGTTCAGCAGAAGGGTGCTGAAAATACCACCAGCACTTAACTGCATAAGCATACATTTACAGGATGTAAAGCAGAACCTGAGAGCCAGCATGGTGTAGTGGTCTGAGCATTGGACTATGACTTTGCAGATCAGAGTTTGAATCCTGGCTCAGCCGTGAAAACCCACTGGGTGACCTTGGGCAAGTCATGCTTTCTCAGCCCCAGAGGATAGCAAGGGCAAACCCCCTCTGAAGAAACTTGCCAAGAAAACCTCACAACAAGTTCACTTTAGGGTTGCCATAAGTCTAAAACGACTTGAAGGCACACAACACCACACATACAAGCAGAACATAGGTGATCCCGTGTGTGTGGATCACCCACTTTGTTTTATGCAGGTGTCAGATCATTTCTGATTTCCTGAACATTTTAAGATGGTGATTCTATTCTCTTGTATTTTTTCTCTTACTGCCCTTTACTGCCATTTTATGATGGTATTTTATTGTTTTTATTGCCTTTTATGACCTTTTTTGGTTATATTTATTGCTCATTGCCCTGATATCTTTTGATGAAGGGATGTTAATAAATCTAGAAGGACAGAAGGAGTATAAGTAAGAGTTGGTCTAGGATTCAGGGCCACCCAGGCGAAATCCCATCTCAGCCAGGAAATTTACTGGGTAACTTTGGACCAGCCAGTGTCTTTCTCTGCTGCATTAAATCATAGGATCTTAGAGTGGAAGGGACCATAAGGGCCATCTAATCCAACTTTATGCCATGTGGGAATACACACAACTAACATACTCCTGGAAGATGCCCATCCAACCTCTGTTTAAAGAGTCCACCACTCTCCAACTCCAAGGCAGTCTATTCCACTGTTGGAACAGTTCTTACAATTTAGACAAAATCATAAGGTTTAAGTGGAATCTTTTTTTTTTTCTTGCAGTTTGAATCCATTGGTTCATGTTCCAGTCTCTGGAGCAGCAGAGAACAAGCTTCTACAAGATATCCCTTCAGATATTTAAAGGTGGCCATCATGTCACTTCTCAGTCTTCTCTTCTCTAAGCTAAACATACCTAACTCCCACGATGGTTTCTGGATCTTTGAGCATCTTGGTTGCTCTTTTCTGGACATAACCTTCTTGAACTGTACTGTGTAGAACTAGAGACAATATTCCAGGTGCGACTCTGTTATCTCTGTCTTGAATGTGTTGTGAAGATTAAGTACATGATGGGAAGGCACCTTCAATGAGGGAGAGGAGTGATACAATCACAATAATCTGAGTAAGTCATACACACATTTGACTATGTCCAATGTTAGTCCAAATCAAAGCAGATCCATTGAAATGAATGGGACTTGTGGGTTCCCATTGACATAAGTCCTGTTGCTTTCAATGGGACAATACAGAGCCAGCCTGGTGTGGTGGTCTAAATGTTGGACTATGACTCTGGAGACCAGGGATTGAATTCTGGCTCGGCCATTTAAATCTACTGAGTGACCTTGGGCAAGTCATACTTTCTCAGCCTCAGAGGATGGCAATGACAAACCCCCATTGAAGAAACTGGCCAAGAAAACCACATGATAGGAGTGTCTTAAGGTCACTGTAAGATAGAAACAACTTGAAGGCACACAACAACAACAAAGTACAGAATTACATTGGTTGTAACATTGATTAATATAGCATATAAGCCAGAAGTAGCAACACTGCAGCCTTTCAGATGTTGTTGGACTGTAGTTCTTCGCAGCCTTAACCAGCAAAGCCAATGGTGAGGAGTGCAAAGAGCTGAAATTCAACAATATTTGGCTGCTGGGTTCTAATTGCTTTGAATTTGATAGAGACCTGTATTGCTTTGTTTTGGGTGATCAGTAAGGCTGCAGCCAAATTAGGCTGGAGGTTCGAAAAACAGTTATACTCTCCTTTAGGATATTATTTCTGGAAATGGTGTGTGGGTGTGGGTGGGTGGGAAGGATCTTGTTAACCAAAATAAAAAGAATAGGAGTCTATACTGAGTGAGTATAGGAAATAGCCCCTCACTTTGACTTGGCTGTGTGAAATCATCATACCAAAAAATCAGGTTGGTTGCATGACTTTGTTCATCTTTGTATGGCTATAGATTGCATATACAGCCAGTCCTCCTTATCCACAGACTCTTTATCCATGGACCCAAGTATCCACGGCTTGAAATATGTGGAATACATATATTTGGAATATATGTATTCCAAAAAAGCAAACCTTGATTTTGCCATTTTACATAAGGGACACCATTTTCTTTTTCTTTTTTAAATAGAATATTTATTATAATTCACAATATATAAAATACATATCATGTTCATATCACAACATTCCAATATATCGAAAACATTCTAAAATAAACATATTGTACTTAACATACAAATATCTACCATATCTTATTATTATATCAAACTCACCAATAAATCAAGCAAACAATGCTTTCATCTCATCACAATCTTACTTCCCAATTACTTACTAGCCCTTTTCAAACTCTATATAGTCTTGCTTTTTATGTCTAGATGCCCCTTCTCATATTTACTCTCCTATCTCACCTCATTCTCCACCTTCTACTAACGCTTTTTTGTGCATTCCTCACTGCCATCATCTTCTAACTCCTGTCCCATCCTTTATGTTTACCTTTAACTTTACCTCCCAAAATCTTCCGTGGATACCAAAATCCATGGATGTTCAAGTCCCATTAAATACAATGACACAGGGACACCATTTTCCTATTGTAATGTATTTAATGGGACCTGAACATCCATGGATTTTGGTATCCACGGTGGGTCCTGGAACCAAATCCCAGCGGATACCAAGGACCCACTGTACGTGTTTGTATGTGTGCCTCACAAATACTAACTACTGTACAGCCCAAAAACAACCAAAGAAAGTCTCTTGCCTCAATATTTTGTTTCCTTTTATTTGAGAAAATTTTATATGTGAAGATGTAGTGCCACTTTCTTCTTTGTATCTGTAGAAAAGGAAGGCTGAGATCAGTGTGTGTGTGTATGTGTGCTGGCTGCTGGTGACCTAAGACAATTCCCTTTTGCAGAGATAAGCTCTTCTAATAGTTATTGTTCATGAGGTCTCCAGTGCGAGGAAGGAAACCTTATCAAAGGGGATCTGTTCATTTGGCTGATCTGTAAGTAGCATCTTTTCGGAGAGAGAAGCAATCTAACCGAGTTGTAAATACGCAACTCCTTGGTGGGAGATAAGGGCCTGATTTCATCGCTTGCAAGAGGCACAGTTTGAGTTATGGACCTCATGCAGAAGACTGATAACTTCTAAATCTCTTCTCTGCACAATGATTACACAGACGATGCCCCTTCTCGCCCCCTAGATTTTGGCTAGTTGATGATGGGATGCAGCAAGCCGTCCAGCCTTCTTAGAACTCAGGTCCCTTTCCCTATATTTTCTTTCCTTGAAAAGACACAGAATCCTCATTGCCTTTGAAGGTTTTAAAAATAAATTAACACAATATAAGAATACTCACCCCCAAGCAAGGAAATGTGAAACAGAGGATTTCTTGATGGGCCTATAGAGAAGTGGTAAAAGAAAATCAAGGCATGGATTCATCATCTAAAACATTAACTGATTTTTTTCAGCAGAGGTTGTGAGAGTAGGAGTTAGGAACACGCTTGTTTCTTGAGGGTCTTAGGTGCATTCAAGTTCCAGTTTGACTCTCTCTTTGCACTAAAAAGTTTCAGAAAGGTTAGTTATTAATAATAATAATAATAATAATAATAATAATAATAATAATAACAATAATAATTTTATTTGTATCCCACTTATTGAAAAAACAATCCAAGCGGCTTACATAAAAACCCATACAATATAACTCCAAAGACCAACCCACCCCCTTAAAACAATATTAAACATCTCATAATTAAAATAACAATAGACATAAAAACAATTAATATAAACAATAACAAATAAAAATCATTTAAAAACAGCAAAACCCAGCCAACCTCTAAGACGTTCCTCATCCATCAAAATGATGGGGCCACGAGAGGAAGAAGGGGGCCGGGTAGTTAATCTGGAAAGGCCTGCCGGAAGAGATCCGTTTTGACAGCTTTTTTAAAGCTGTCTAAAGATGTCAGCTGATGGATCTCGGCCGGCAGGTCGTTCCAGAGTTTGGGGGCGACAGCAGAGAACGCCCTCTGGGAGGTCGTCACAAGCCTTAATTTTTGAGGCTGCAGCAAGTTCCTCCCAGAAGACCGGAGAGCGCGGGGAGGATTGTATGGAAGGAAGCAATCCCTGAGATAGCTTGGACCCAAGCCATTTAGGGCTTTAAAGGTGATAACCAACACCTTGTACTGGGCCCGGAAGCTAATAGGCAGCTAGTGGAGGGACCTCAAAACAGGAGTAATGTGGTCCCTCCTAGATGTTCCAGAAATGACCCTGGCTGTCATGTTTTGGACCAGCTGAAGCTTCCGAACTAAGCACAGGTTTAGCCCCATGTAGAGCGCATTACAGAAGTCAAGGCATAAGGTTACCAGTGCGTGCACAACAGTCTCGGGATCCCTTACTTCCAGAAAAGGGCGCAGCTGGCATATCAGCCAAAGCTTTTCATTGGATGCAAGAGCAGCTAGAATGTATACATTCAAATAGCCTAGGTGATTGTATTTCTATGGCATGGAGACAAATCTATCTATCTATCTATCTATCTATCTATCTATCTATCTATCTGCTCTAACACTAGTATTGAGATGAAGAAGGGAGTATTCCTCAATGAAAGAAGCAAGATGGAAGAAATGTAAAGACAACAGCATCTTCGTGATAACCTGTGTTTTGTATCCATCCTAATCTTGAACCTGAACTGGTAGCCAAGGAATAAGGAAAACCTTACAGAGTGAGTTTTGTACTATGGTGAGGTATTCAGCCTATCTGTTAGAGAACTCTGGTGCCTGTTGTTGTTGTGGAACTTC
Source organism: Phrynosoma platyrhinos (assembly GCA_020142125.1). Lineage (NCBI taxonomy): Eukaryota > Metazoa > Chordata > Lepidosauria > Squamata > Phrynosomatidae > Phrynosoma > Phrynosoma platyrhinos. The sequence continues at coordinate 213,858,969 of CM034708.1, read as the reverse complement.
AGGTCATTTTTTACTTATGGTGACCCTAAGGTTACTCTGTCGTGGGTTTTTCTTGGCAAGAGTTGTTCAGAGGAGATTTGCCATTGCCTTCCCTGAGGCTGAGAGTGTGTGACTTGTCCAAGGTCACACAGTGGCTTTCATGGCTGAGCAGGGAATCAAACTTGGATCTCCAGAGTTGTAGTCCAACACTCAAGCCACTACACCACACTGGCTCTAAAATGTTGTTGTTGTTGTGTGCCTTCAGGTCGTTTCCGACTTATGGCAACCTTATCACAGGGTTTTCTTCAGATGGGGGTTTGTCATTGCCATCCTCTGAGGCTGAGAGAGTGTGACTTGCCCAGGGCCACCCAGTGCATTTCATGGCTGTGTGGCGATACCTCACCAAAGTACAAATGCCAGGATAAGTCATGGCAATGAAAGTGGTGTCAAACTGCTCTAATTCTATGGTGTGACCATATCTGAGGAGGGCTGTGATGAAGGAAGTTCAGAAGTAATAGACAGCATGAAATCTAACTCTTGGAGAGAATTGATTGCTGTTAATAGAAAGCAAAGCAACGTTTTTGCCCTGAGTAGCTAGCTTTCTACTTGTAGAGATTATGTGGAAGGATTTTTTTTTTGGGTTGGTGGCGGCACTACATGCAGGAAGATCTGTACATGGGAGAGTATTCAAAGATGGCATCCTCCCCTTGCCCCTTGAAGTGGCACAGTTCACTTTGTCGCTGCAAGTTCTTATCATGACTGAGCCTCTGTTGGGTATCCTTTTTGCCCGTGTCGAGCTGAGAGGAGTGGCAGGCACTAATGGTTTGCTAAAAGGCATTTAGGATTATATTACTCTGAGTCAGGCAGGGCTATGGTTCTTCACTAAATTCTGTGATGGAAACAAATAGGGGAGATTAAGTAAATTAGTACAAATGGCATAGCCCTGGTGTCTGGAAAAGGGACTGTCATAACTTCCCTGCCGGGGGACCCAGGGCGGATTGTGCTAGCAAGACAAGAGACCGGACAAGAAAGCAGTGGCAGCTGGTGGCCTCTCTCTGTGGAATAGCTCCTTTTAAAATTTGGACTATAATCCAAAGTGGAGACACACACTGGGTTTGTTTTGGTCTGAATTTTAAAAGAGCTATCTATGGTGCTGATTTGGAGGATACAGTTTAGCACCTTGGACAGAGCCTTTAAAATTCATACTAAAATCTTTAAAGGACTTTCCCAAGTTTAGACTATAACCTGGAGCAATTCACCACTCAACTGACATGGAAGCCACCAGCTGCCTTTGCAACAGGGCTTGAGGACAAAGATATATGATACGTACATAACACCATGAGTCTGTCTATCTCTCTCTCTCTGTGTCCATACTCTTAGTTGCCTGTTGACTTATGACAACCCAATTAATGTCATCAGGTTTTCATAGGCAAGGTATACTCAGTGTTGCCAGTTCCTTCCTTTGAAATAGAGCCTCCAGCACTGGGCATTCATTGATGGTCTCCTATTCAAATACTAGCCAGGGCTGACCCTGCTTAGCTTCCAAGACAGGATCTGGTGCCTTTAGGGCAGGGGTAGGCAACCTTTCCCCTTTAAGGGCCGAGGGACTTCAGCTCCCAGAATCCCAGGAGCTATTGGCCAACATGGGTGAGGCTTCTGGGAGCTGAAGTCCCTCGGCCCTTAAAGGGGAAAGGTTGCCTACCTCTGCTTTAGGGTATTTAAGCATTACCTGTCTATCAATGTCAGCTACCTAACTGATGGAGACTGCTGAGAAAAGCTGTCCTTAAAGCACTGGTTGACTGTCTATCCATTGCAACTCTAAATATTACATTTGGGAGCACAATGACTGGCAGAAATTCCTATATTAATTAAAACATTAGCTACCAGTCCTGCAATAGTATTTGCATGATTGAACACAGACCTACAGGATTCCGTCTTCAGTACCTGGAGGAAGGAACCACAGAATCACCTGCTTACATGCTTTGGAAACCAGAAGTCTGCAATCCTGACCAGAAAGCTTGAACAACCAATGTCTTTTAATTCGGAACACCACAATGTTTCTGATTTGTCTGTGTTTGGAAATGAGGTGCCATCTTTGGATAATAAGGCATAATTTATGGTTGCACAGATCTGAGATCTAAACACTGCATTTTTTCAACCTAGAGGATAAGACATACAAACATTATCCAATTAATAATGTTGAGAATTCTAGTACTTGTTGTTGCTGCTGTTGTGTGCCTTCAAGTCATTTCTGACTTATTGCAACCCTAGGATGACCCTATCATGGGGTTTTCTTGGCAAGATTTGTTCAGAGGAGGTTTGCCATTGCCTTCCCCCAAGGCTGAGAGCATGTGACTTCCCCAAGGTTATCCAGTGGGTTTCATGGCCGAGCGGGGAATTGAACCCTGGTCTCCAGGCTCATAGTCCAACACTCAAGCCACTATGCCAAAATTGCCTCCTTGAAAACAGCTCCCTTTTATTTGACCAAACGAAGAAAGGTAAAACCTGAAGCATTTGATAACTATGTTCATGAAGTCCAGTTTGTAAACCATGCACAGAAAGACATAAGGCACTACTCAAAGGCTTCCGACAAGATGAAAATAAATATACAAGGAGGGTGAAGATGAGCAAGAACAGTTGTTCTTGCCTCAACCATTTGTTGGGAGCTTCTGTCACCCTTTACATTTTTTTGGATTTCAGCTCCCAGAAACCTTTGGCTGGAATTCAGTATGGGACTTAGGTCTTTGTCAGTGGATTTAACCTGTGAGGGAAATAGATTAAGCAATTTCACAATGCCTGTATTCACCAAGGGGCTGCTGTGACATTACTATGTACAGGCATCCATTTCAAAAGTGCCGAACACGCATCAGAAGTGGTCAATGCACATTGCAAGTTCCCACTGAACATCAGAAGTGCCCAATGTGCATTAGGAGAAACCAGTGTGCATCAGGAGTGCTTAATGCACATTGCAAGTGCCCACTACACATAACAAGTGCTCAATGTGCATCAGGTGTGTCCAATGCACATTACAAGTACCCACTGCACATCAGAAGTTCTTGATGTGCATCAAGAAGGCCCACTGCACATCAGAAGTGCCCAATACATTACAAGTGACCACTGCATATCAGAAGTCAACATGCAGCAGAAGTGCCTAGTGTGCATCATGAATGTCCAATGAGCATCAGGAGTGCTCAGTGCACACTTCAAGTGTCCATTGCATATCAGAAGTGTCCATTGTGCATCAATGGGACCCAATGTGCTTCAGGAGTGCCCCAAGCACATTACAAGTGCCCAATGCACATCAGAAGTGCCCACTGTGCATCAGAAGTGCCCAATGCATATTACAAATCTCTTCCAGCAAGTCATCCCACACTCTGGGGGCAACCAAAGAAAATGTTCTTTGGGTCACAGTCAGCCTAGTTTTCGCTGACTGAAGTCGATGTCTCCCAGAAGACCTGAGTGTATGGGGTGGATTATAATACAATCCATGGGGTGCACAGGGCAGATTACGGTGCACATTGAACCACTCTTGCTGATGCTCTGATATGTATCTTTGCCATTCACTAACAGATTTTGTTGTGCATCTGCAACATAGATTTGTAAAGTTATGCAACGTAGACTGTAAGGTTGAATTTTGGCCCTGGTTTCTAAAGAGAAGAACTCCTTCTATTTCTGGAAACATTCCCTAAGGTTTAGGATCCTCGATTTCCAGTGGTGGCAGCCAATCCTGGAAGTGGTGGCTTCCAAAATGGCCTTGCTAGGGGTGCAGACAGTGGAAGGTGTCACACCAGGAGTGGTACTAAAGATCTTTCTTCCACTTCATCAGAGCAGGTGTGACATTCCAAGCCTGATGTTTATATGCTTGAGCAAGAAGAGATGAAGGTCACAGAAATGAACCAGCAACTCCACAGATGCAGGTGCCTTCTCAACTTAAAAACCTTTCTGGATCCTCCTGTCCCTACCTGCCCCTGGTTTTATTGGTTTTCTGACTGGCAGACTCTTGGCCCACATAAAATGTAAAGCTCTGCACAGACATCCATACAGAGGACATAAATTCAAAGCAAATGTTTGGATCTGATGCCACATAAATGCAGTAATCACCCAATGTTCATTATGGAGCCATAATGCATTAGGAAAGGAGAGGGAATGGAAATTGTAATTATTTCTATTTAGAGTGGAAACTGGTGACCTGAGGCAAGATCAGAGGATGTAAGCAATTGCTTTTGTAAATGGTAAAAGGAACATGGAAAGCTTTCACAAATGAGATGGATTTTTTCAAAAGTGGGTATAGAGAGGGTCAAAGAAAAGGGGGCACTATGGGTCATCATAGCATTTTAAAAAGTGGTTAGAGTCTGGCCAATATCTTCCAACATCTCAAATAAATTTTGGCTGGAATCTCTTTGCTGACGTATGCTGGTATAACCACCATATATGCTTTTCCAGTCATTGTGTGCGGAAGTTACAATACCTCACAGGACACTGAACACATTGAGGACTTTCCATTGCATTTATACTATTAAGCCAAACTCCTACCAGAACAATATTCTCCAAAATCCACAAAACAGTGATACCTTTATCAGGCCAACCAAATGCAAAAAACCCGAAAACAAAACATGTTGTACACTTTCAAAACCTCACTGGCTTCTTCATCAGGCAAAGATGTTGAAAATGATACAGGAGGAAAATAAAAAATAAGACAATGTTAGCCCCAAGGCTGCATTTTGTCAAGATGTGGCTGTTCTCAGTTCAGATGGTTCTGGAGGGGAATTCATGCAGAACAACTGGTTCAGGTGTCAAGACGTGTGGTTTCCAAAGCCCAAGCCAAACAACAGTCTGGCCACCATATTTTGCAGTAGTGTTAGGTTCCAGAGACTTTTCAAGGGCAGCCCCATGTAGAGCACATTGCAGTTGTCTAACTGAGAGGCAATCAAAGCATGGATCACACTGGTCAAAACCATCTTCCTGGGGAAGAAGCACAGCTGGATCATACAGTGAAACTGAGAAAAGACGTTTCATCCCCTTTGTCTTATACGTACTGATGTAGAACTGTGATTGCTGGCAAGTATTTTTCCTCAACTCTCTCTCGAAAGAGCAAACAGATAATGTTGATGTGTTTATACATTGCCCATAATTACAGGGAAATGCCCCCCGAAGAAAAGAAAAATATCATTTTCCTAAACCCCCATTAAGGTATGTTTCCCCCCCTCCACTGTTACTTTTTTGGCCCCCTGAGACGGCAAAACCGCGGCCCTGTCAGTGCACATTATCTCCCCGATGTTATCCTTGTTTCTGAATAATTTGATTCAGTATGGGGGGAAATGGGTGGGTGTGTATCCAATTAATTGGAATGACCCAACACACTCCTGTTTGCAATGGAAGATTTAATACAGCGGCAAAAAAAAATCTAGCAGGAGACAAATTGCATTCGAATTAATCTTAGGGAGATAATTTGGGGCACATCAAGTTTGTTTAGGATCAATTTTAATAAGCTGAAATAAAGTCAACAGCAAGCGATTGCGGCAGCCAATGGGAAGCCGATCCCTGACAGCTGCTCAGGCACCAGACTGACAGTCACTTAGGAAGCCATTATTTGAGAAGCTGTGTTTTGGATTGGTTCAAACAATTAAAAGGTTGCCATCCAGCAGAGATGGTTGAGGTAGTGGTCCTGAATATATCATCGGATGAGCCCGCGACTCTTATTCTCACTTACATTATTGGCACAGCAAAGTTCCATGAGTTGGCCTGGCCCTACCATTAGGCAGCGTGAGGCACCTGCCTCAGGCAGCAGATGCTGAAGGGTAGGGAATGGTCAAGAGGTGGCAGATTGGGTCAGTATAGCTATGGGGGCCCCAACATAATAGAATCATAGAATCTTAGGACTTTATCACACAAGGCTAGTAAAGCAGA
>CM034708.1:213828915-213846098 GCA_020142125.1 Phrynosoma platyrhinos | reverse complement strand
CAGGGTTCAGGAAAGGAAGAGGCACCAGGAATCACATTGCAAACATACAATGGTTCATGGAGCACACCAGGGAATTCCAAAAGAAATTCAGCATGTGCTTTATAGACTATAGCAAAGCCTTTGACTTCAGAGATTATGAAAGGCAATGGATAGATTATTAAAGACATGGGAGTGCTAACACATCTGATAGTTCTGATGAGGAACTGCTCTGGCTCAGTGCTAGGGAGTCATGGGAATTGTATTATTTTCTGGGACATTGAGCCTTCTCTGTCAGAGAGCTCTGGTGCCACAATAAATTACAGTTCCCATGATTCCCTAGCACTGAGCCAGGGCAATGCCTCAATTTAATGTGCACTATTTCTGGCAGTCTGCTTAGGCCCTTAGACCAGGGGTAGGCAACCTTTCCCCTTTAAGGGCCAAGGGACTTCAGCTCCCAGAATCCCAAGAGATATTGGCCAACATGGGACTATTGGCCAACATGGCTGAGGCTTCTGGAAGCTGAAGTCCCTCGACCCTTAAAGGGGAAAGGTTGCCTACCCCTGCCTTAGACTGTCATATCATGAGAAGAGGTGACTCTTTGGAAAAAAACAATAATGCTGGGAAAGGTGGAGGGAAGTAGGAAGGGAGAAAGGCCGCATGCTAGACTGATGGACTCTATTAAGGAGGTCATGGGTATGGGTTTGCAGGATTCAAGCAGGGAGGCAGTGGCTCAAGTGTTTAAGATACTGACTCTGTTGATCAGCAGGTTGGTACTTCGAGGCCCGAGTGCTGCATGATGGGGTGAGCTCCTGTCACTAGTCCCAGCTTCTGCCAACCTAGCAGTTCAGTAGCATGCAAATGCAAGTAGATAAATAGGTACCACTTTGGTGGGAAGGTAAACAACGTTCTGTGCAATCCTACTGGCCACATGATCACAGAGTAGTCTCTGACAACACTGACTCTTTGGCTTAGGAACAGAGATGAGCACTGCACCCTACAGTCGGACATGACTTGAGCACCTTGTCAATGGGGAATACCTCTACCTTTACCTTTACCTAGGATTTGAGCAGAGCAGTGGAGGACAGAGGGTCTTGGAGATGTCTCATCCATAGGGCCGCCATGAGTTGAGATCAACCCGAGGCCAGTTAACAGCAACAAAAGTCTAGGTTATATTTCAGAGGAAGGAACTGGAAAAACCACCTCTGAGTATTCCTTGGCTAAGAAAACCCTATAAAAATGCATGGGGTTGCCATAAGCCAAACAGTGATGTTAAGACATGTACACACACAGAGTGTAGGACTGAAGAAAAGTGGCCTCTCAGATAGTTTCCCCCTTTGCTGTGTAGTGCTGGTTTAAAGGTTTGTATATAGGCTTTTAATGAATTTTAATATTTTTAGTGTTTAATGTTTCAATGTTTTAAACAGCTTGTCTCTTAAATCTTACACTTTCATTAATGCTCATGTACCAGGTTTATTTGTATTGTTTTAAAGAGGTTAGCCACCTTGAGCCCCATGATTGGGAAAAAAGTGGGTTATAAAGGAATAAAATAATAAATACTACATAATTATATCAATTGCTCTTAGTGGTCCCAGGTGATGGACAATGCTGGAGGTTTTTTGCCTGGATAAAGAAGTCAGTACAGCCAGCATAATGTAGTAGTTTGAGCATTGGACTATGACTCTGGATACCAGAGTTCAAATCGTGGCTCGGCTATGTAAAGCCACTGGGTGGCCTTGGGTAAGTCACACTCTCTCAGCCTCAGAGGATGGCAATGGCAAACCCCTCTCTGAAGAAACCTGCCAAGAAAACCCCATGATAGGTTTGCCTTAAGGTCACCATAAGTTGGAAATGACTTGAAGGCACACAATAACTACAAAGTAGGTATTTATCAGGAAATGGCTGCCCCATTCTTTCTAATGGCCTCTCCTTTTTCTTTATCCCTTTGCCAGCATCAACAACTAACACTCATCAGAAGACTGTCATCTCTCCTGGCATGTGTCATCCGAAAGGAGAAAGTCGATTTCCGTGCCTGAACACCTGGCTTGGGATGTGAAGGAAGGTCTAATCAGAGAAGTTTTCATGGAATTCATTGAAGACTCATCAGTAAACCCTAGTTATTATCCACATCATGATCATCCCCATCCTTTTCATTTCTTGGTGGCATTTAGCACTCTGGGGAAATTAAATTAGCCCATGCCTTGATTGAGGGTGTATTTATGGTGAGATGCTGGAGCAATTTTGAAAGAGCATCTTCTGCTATGATAACCCAGAAACGCCAGGATTTCTTGGATGAGATGCTCATAGAAATGAAGATCTTGGCAGAACCGCTTATGCCACCCCAGCAGAGGCAGTTGGCAGGACAGCAAGGAGGCGAATCTGCCCCGAGTTCGAATCCAAGGTTATTTATTTATTCATTCATTTCACATTGGCAATTTGATTTTCCATCAAAGCTAAGATAAAGCATATTCAAAGAATACATTCGGGGAGGAGGAATAACAAAAGAGAGAAGGGGAGGGGAAAATAAAATAAAAAACAAAATGAAACAAAAAACATATAAAGTACAATATGTTTGACACCCCTGATCCTAACAACAATGAAAAGATACATTTTAAAAAAGTGTGCTATTTTACCATTACAGATCCAACTAAATACTCCTACTGGAATCACTAATGATCATAGAATCATAGAGCTGGAAGAGACACCAAGGGTCATCCAGTCCAACCCCATTCTGCCAATTGGAAATACACAATCAAAGCACCCCTGACAGATGGCCAACCAGCCTCTGTTTAAAAGCCTCCAAAAAAGGAGAGTCCACCACTCTCTAAGGCAGCGTGTTCCACTTTCAAACAGCTCTTTGCATCAGAAAGTTCTTCCAAATGTTTAGTTGGAATTTCTTTTCCTATAGTTTGAATCCACTGCTCTGTATCCTAGTCTCTGGGGCAGCAGAAAACAAGCTTGCTCCATCCTCAACATGACATGACATGTGGACAAGAGAATGATATCTCCTACTATATGTGGTGGCAATGCAAAAATAATTCTGGAAAATTATACAGAAACAAAAAAATAATTTTTCTGTTACCATCAGAATTTTATCTGTTAAACATACTGACTGGGAAAGATATTCAAACAGGAAAAAATATATGGAAAATTCTGCTCTATATGGTGACAGCGGCTAGAATTATCTATGCCAAAAGAGAGAAAGATCAAGGATTGCCAAATATGGAAGAATGGATTCTAAAAATGTCGACAATGGACAAGTTAACCATTACCTTTGTAATACATCAACAAAATATTCTGCAGATAATTGGAAGAACATATCCACTCTATGGGAAATGGAAAGAGGAAATAAAAAGTAAGAAATTCTAAGCCGATTATAAGCTCTACAAATGAAAAAGGAAATGAAAGAAGCCAAATTTTAAAAAGAAACTTAGTGCAACAGGGAAGAATAAGACAACTGAAACGACTGTCGATCTCTTTTCCTTATTTACATGTTTTAGGGTCAGTGACTAGAAATAGGATTAGAAAACAAAGACGGTACAAAGAAAAGAAACAGGAATAACTCAAGTAGGAGAGATCAGAAAGTCGAGTATGAGTTAGGGATGAATGTTTGTTTAGAAATAAGATGAGAATGCACCAATGGTAAATTAACAATGTAATGGTGAGATTTAGGTCGAGATGAAATTGTATCCTTTGTGGCAACTCAGTGTAATGTATGAGTGTCTGTGTGTATTATGTTATGATATATCCAATTTTTTTTTTAAAGGAAGTTGTTCTTAATGTTTAAGTGGAATCTCTTTTCCTGTAATTTGAATCCAGTGCTCGGTGCCCTATTCTCTGGAGCAGCAGAAAAAAAGAGCTCCCTATAAGTTTACTGAATGAAGTGCATTTCCATGCAGTTATCTCTTTGGGATTGCTGGACTGATGTACAATTATTTGGATGACAGAGGGTGCATCTTCACTATACAGTTATTCCAGTTTGGCACGACTTTAATTGCCAGGACTCAGCCCTTGGCAATCCTGGGACTTGTAGTTTTTGTGAACGGCTTAAAAATCCACTGTCAGAGCGCTGTTGTGCTGTATTTCAAGGGAGCAGAGTGGAGAATCTGATGGACTTTGACGAACCAAAGATTCCAGGATTTCTTAGGAGGCATTCATTGCAAGTGCAGAGCCAAGGAAGGGATGTCTTTGGACTACACATCCCAGAATCCCCCCAGTAGCATGGCCACTAGCACATGCCCTGTACAAGAAGCCAAAGAAAGGACTCACAAGGAGAGCTGATCAAAGACCTGAATAACCAGAAGTCATTTTTGTGTTTGTTTGACTCTTGTGTTTACATCTAGGTATAAAATTGGTAGAGGCTGGAACAGGGACTTTTGGACTACAACTCCCAGAATTCTCCTAGACCCTTGGCTAAGAGATTCTGAGAGTTTGGGTCCAAACCTTTTGGACTTTTGCGCTGTAATTCCCAGAATTCCACCAAACACTCCCAGATGAGATTTCCCAAAATCTCCCGGGCACTTGGCTAGAAAATTTGAAAAGTTCTGGTAAAAAGGAAAAAAAAAAGTTGGACTTTTGACTACAGATCTTGACTACAAATCCCAGGGATCTGGGAAAGGGGCATTTCGACCACTTTTCCCAGAATCCTCTGGACACTTGGCTAAGGAATTTGGGAAACTCTGGTCCTAACTGTCTGGACTTTTGGATTACAAATTCCATGGATTTGGGAAAAGGACATTTTTGGGCTACAGTCCTCCCAATCCCTGGAAACTTGGCTAGGGGATTCTGGGAGTTCAGGTCCTCCCCAAAAATTGGACTTTGGACTACAAATCCAAGGGATTTGGGAAAGGGACTTTTGGATGACAATTGCTAGAATCCTTTTCCCCCATTCCCAGAATGACATTCTTATAATTTCCCCCGCCATTAGATATACTATCGAATATATCATTAGATATCTTATCAAATATTCCATTAGATTATCCCATCAGATCGTTTATTGTAAACTAAGAGTGCCTTTGTTTTATTGTATTAATTTGTTTGCCATTTTTAAGTTAATCCTAATGTGTTATTGATTTAATATATTTTTAAGGTGGGGTGATATGTTTATTTGTATGGGATTTTATTTTAAATTGTAAGCCGCCTGGATAGCCTAGGCTAAAGGCGGGATATAAATAATAATAATAATAATAATAATAATAATAATAATAATAATAATAATAATAATAATAATAATATTTAGCTACTTCACTAGAAAATTTGGGGAGTTCTGGTCCAAACTTTTTTGGACTTTTGGACTACAAATGCCATGGATTTGGGAAAGTGACTTGCGGATGACAATTCCCAGAATCCCCCAGACATTTAGTATGGGATTCTGGGGGATGTGGTCCCCAGCCACTTTGGACTACAAATCTCAAAATCCCCCAGCCATTTGGATAAGTGATCCTGAGCAGTTTAGAGTACAAATCCCTGGGATTTGCACAAAAGGATTTTTAGACTGCAAACACCAGGATCCCTTGGCTGTGGGGTTTTGGAAGCTGTAGTTCCCCCCAAAAAGGTCTATTTTTCCTTCAAGCTTTGAATTAATATTTTTGCTCCTCATCCTTCATGAACAATGCAGCCAAAATACATCCCAAGTTAAAAGGAATGCATGCTTCCAGCAAACACTGCAAAACCCAGAGATTTGGGTTGAATCCCCCCAAAAAGGAAAGGATTCTCCTCCAAGGATCTCCAAAGCTGAAATTTCAGGTGTCCTGCAGGTGGCGCCCTAACGTAGCTTTTGAAGAATATTCTGATTTTTTCCTCCCCTAATAAACTCTTTGGAACCAACTCAGGTTTTTATTTTATTTTATATTTTATTTTATTTTCAAAATCAGAGCAGGAGTGGTTGGGGAGGGGGGAGTCCCTGTCTGATTGATTTAACAAGCAAATCTGGCTTATATCAAATTTAAATGCCAGGTGGCTTTATGGGCCTGTAAAAAAGGTTGAGAATTTAAGTGCAGGAGGAGGGAAGGAGGGATGGAAATGATTAAGATGTCTCTTTCTCACTCTCTCCGCCCTTCTTTTTTTTTTTTTTACTTTTGCAAAAAATAAAAATAATAAATTATTTGCTTTCTATTGGCTCTTTTGCATGCCGTAATTAGAGGCAATGGAGTCTTGGAAAGGAGAGGTGAAGAAAACAAAAATCCCAGCGGGGATGGATTTAATAAAAGAACAGGCCTTTAGGTATTGTGGGGAATAATCCCATAACTGCCCTTCTCCACCTCCAGCATTGTATGTGCTTTAAAGCATGAAATAAAGGGATTTACCTGTTCCCTCTCACCACTAAACAGATGGCAAAGTAGTAGAGAGACCAGGAGGTTTTGGAGATGTCTCATCCACAAGGTCACCATGAGTTGGGGTTGACTCAAAGGCGGCTAACAACAACCCACAACCACAGTTGTCATGACTTCTTACATCCCGAGAAGGCACAACTTGCTCGAAAAGGCTATAGGAAAGGTGGAGGGAAGTAGAAAAAGCGCAATGCTGCATGCCAGATGGAAAGACTTCATCAAAGTGGTCCCAAGATTGAATTTGCAGCATTTAGGCAGAGTTGTAGAAGACAGGAGCTTTTGGAGATGCCTCATCCACAGGGTCACTTGTGAACTGGAGAACAAAAATTGTTGTTCTAACACAGCCATCGGAGACAAATCACGACAACTGTCGTTGTTGGTGTTACCTGCCTTTGAGCTGGTAATTCATAGCAACTCTGCGGATGAGACATCTCCAAAACTTCCCGTCCTTTGCTACTCTGCTTAGATCCTCCACATCCAGTCCCATGACTGCTCTGATTGAGTCATAGAATCATAGGACCTTATCACACGAGGCCCACAAAGTGATAAAAATCCTGAAATGACAAATCCTGAAAAGAAACTGCAAAGAAACCTTCATTACGCAAATGGTTATCACACGCAATTAGCATCATCGCGCATTAAGGAAATACGTATCTGCCGTGCACACACTAGCGAGGAAATTCCGTACATGAACAAGTACTTCCTGAAGAAACCGAAATTCAAAAGAACTCGAATCATGCCGCATTGTGTCGGGGTTCTGTCGGGTTCTGTCGGGATTCTGAGCGACGTCGTGTGTAAACACAGAAAAATAATACGTATTAGGTCAGGATTCCTTTTGGATTCTGTCAGGATTTGGCCCCGTGTGATAAGGTCCATAGAGTTGGAAGAGACCCCAAGGACCATCTAGTCTACCCCCATGCCATGCAGGAACTCAAAATCAAAGCATCCCCTACAGATTGCCATCCAGCCTCTGTTTAAGTCTATCCATCTGGCATGCAGTCTTCTTTTCTACTTCCCTCCACCTTTCCCAGAATTATTCTCTTTGCCAATGAGTTGTGTCCTCTCATGATGTGGCCAAAATACGACAGCCGCCATTTGATCATCTTGGCTTCTAGGGGTATTTCAGACTTGGATCTGTTCTAGGACCTGTTTGTTGGTCTTTTGGGCCATCCATGGGATTCTCAGCACTCTTCTCCAGCCCCACATTATCTCAAATGCGTTGATTTTCTTCTAATCCACTCTCACATCCGTATATAGTGATGGGAAATACATTGGCTTGTACAATTCTAACTTTAGTGCTCAGTCGTATGTCTCCACTCTTTAGGATCTTGTCTAGTTCTCTTATAGCTGCCCTCCATGTTCCTTGTCTTCTTCTTATCTCTTGGCTGCAGTCTCCGTTCTGATCGATCTCCTCATTGTCTAGATTGAATTTATGTCTTTCTTTCATGGTTGTTATTTTTGTTGGGGTAGTGGTTTCAAGTGTTGGGATTTCCTCTTCCAGGAAATCTTATCCTCTGATTATCATACTGTTAAGTTCTCTGTTGGACTACAACTCTGGAGAACAGGGTTCAATTCCCAGCTCAGCCTTGGGTGACCTTAGGCAAGTCACATGCTCTCAGCCTCAGGGGAAGAAGGCAATGGTAAACCTCCTCTGAACAAATCTTGCAGAGAAAACCCCACAGTAGGGTCACCATAAGTTGGAAATGACTTGAAGGCACACAACAACAACAACAAATATTCAGTAGCAAACCTGCCTTTGCACTTTCTTCCTTGACCTTCCTTAGCCATTGTTGCAGGTCTGTGATGTTTTCCACTAGTAGTATGGTGTCCTCCACATATCTTAGATTGCTGATGTTCCTTCCTCCTGTCTTTAATCCCTCTTCATCTGAGTCTAAACCTGCTCTTCATGTGATATTTTCTGCATCCAAGTTTAACAAATAGAGTGATAGCATGACGTGCCTAACCTCCTTGCCAATACAGCACCCAAAATCCCCTTGTTGGCATGGTCACATTCAAAAAAATGTTCTTTAAAAAATACTCTGGAATTTTATTTCAAAAGGAAGTAGGAAGGATTTGTGTAACCGAGGATGGTCCCTTAGCACCTGCCGCCTGAGGCAGAAGTATCACTTCACCTAAGGGTAGGGTCTGCCTTATAGTAAATAGAAAGGATCTGAAAACAGAGTTAGCTGGTCCCTTCCATGTCAATGGGGCTGGTGATCCACTCTAGGTTTTCATAGGCCCTTTCAAGGAGCTATCCAGGGTGCTGAACTCTATACCTCAAATGGGTTCAGCACCTTGGACAGATCATTTTAAATTGGGATGATGTGACAGAAAAAGTGCTTAAGACAAGCTGCTAGGCTTTTGTCTAAAAGAACATGCTGTCTGAATTTAAAAGAGTACTTAAAACAGTATAGGGATATATCTCTTCTGGAAAGCTTACCCAGTTGAATTTAAACTATGAGTTTTAAATCGGGATATTTTCATTTTGCGCTGGATGATTTCAATGGGCCCTGTGTTTATGTGTTTTAATTTAAATGATTTTAAGTTTTTTAATCTATGTTGTACCCCTCCTCGAGCCTTGGGGAGAGGCTGGTGAGAAATAAATAAATAAATAAATAAATATTATTAGAAAGTAAGATATTGAGAATATATGGAATATTACTTTAAGATTTGATATGGCAGTGAGAATATTATAAGCACAAATGTGAAAGAACATCAGTAGAGGACTGGATTGTGAAGATATTCAAATTCGACAAGATGAATAAATTAAATACATTATTAGAGGAGGGGGGAATCTATAGATAGCTTTGTGGAAGAGTAGAAGCCTTTTTTGAGGTATATACTAGTAAAGGAAGAAATGATAAAATTGGCAGGTTTTGAAATATAAATAATTTTATATGGTTAGGAGCGGATTAATTACATATTAATTACATATTAATTTGGATATTTAAGTCAAGTGGAATTTTAATTATTTGATAAAGATAGACCAAAGGATAGGAAGTAGGAAGTCCTTTTTTTTTTAAATTAAATGTGTTGTATTGTGTTGTGTTCTGTTGGTATCTATGATTTGGGATGCAGGGAATGTATTAGGAGTGTAGATATGTTTCTGTCTTTATTGTTGTGTACTTTCGGTGTACTTTTAAGTGAAAACTAATAAATAAATATTTTAAAATATGTTAAAAATTCAGACTAAAGCCATCCTGGCACCAGAGCAATCAGCCACCAGACTCATAGTCTGCAGAGTTTGGGGGCTGCCTTGCCCTGCAATAGTCGGGTACAGGGCCCCCTCTATACTGACCACCAACCACAGATGGATGGTACTGTACTTTTCAAATAGCTAAAACATTGGCAGGTAGATGATGGAGCAAAGTTGGTCCGTTACTGTTACTGTTATTCCAGGTGCTGAACTCTATTTTAGGGTGGAATGGATGGAAGAATAGGGTTCAGCCCTTTAGATCAGGGGTTGGCAAGTACCCTTTACCTGGGGCCGGTCTGGGGATACCCTGGTCTTCCGCGGCCAATGGTGGGGTGGAAAATGGCAGCGTTGGAAGTACTGTGCATGCATGCGCATGCTTGTGCGCACATGTGCAGTACTTCCGGTGTACTGCACATGCGCGAGCGAGTCATGGCCACTATTTTGGAAAACAAAATGGCAGCAGCGGCAGTGGGGGTCGGGAGGTTGCCGAGGCCTCAGGGGGCCAGACCCGGCATGCGGACCGTAGGTTGCCGACCCCTGCTTTAGATAGTTCAGAAGTAACCTGTCTTTGAACTTTCTTCTTTAACTTCCCATAGTAATTGTTCCAAGTGTCTGATATTTTCTGCTAGTAGTATGGTGTCATCTGCATATCTTCGATATATCCCTTCCCCAGGATGGAGTTCCAGATCCAGGGAAAAACCACCAAGAAGGATCTCTCCTGTGTCCTCATCAGATGTACCTATGAGACCAAGAGAAAGCCTTCCCTCAAAGATCTTAAGACTCAGGTAAGCTCAAGAACCAGCGTGGTGTAGTGGTTTGAGCATTGGATTAGACAGGGTTTGAATTCCCATTCAGCCATGAAACCCATTGGGTGGCCTTGGGCAACTCACACTCTCTCAGCCTCCGAGGATGGCAATGGCAAACCCCTCTGAAGGAACGTGCCAAGAAAGCCCTGTGATAGGTTTGCCATAAGTTGGAAATGACTTGAAAGCACACAACAAGAAGTCAGATAGGGTGATATGGTCTTTCAGATTGCCTGAACCAAAATGTGTAAGTCATAACCAGCACCTTGAATTCTGTCTGGAAATAGACTGGTGGCCAGTGAAGCTGTTTCAGCAAGGGAATTATATGCTGCCTATTTTGGGGGGGATTTCAGAGGCTCCATTTGGGGCTACATCCACCCCACTTTGCCCAACCTGCTCTTTTAAAAAATGTCATCTGTTTTTGCTCTGAGTTGTGACTGTTGGTGGTAGGCCTCCTTTAAGACTTGCCTACAGAGAGCTTCCCAATTTTAAACAGTAACTTACCTACAGGAGGATGCTCAACACAAACGTGGAGATGGGTACAAGACTTTGCCACAAATCCCAATGCCAACTTTACCCACACCATGCAGGGAATGTCATTACAGGACCTAATAATCTCACCCACAATAGTAGAAGGACTTTCACTTGATCATCCTCCAATGCGATTTATGCCATCCTCTCTACGAAAGCTCATGCTGCCAACATCTTTCTTTCAGTTAGTCTCAAAGGTGCTACAAGATCTCTCTACATAGGGATTCTACAGACTAACATGGCTGTATCTTTAAATTATGCCATCTTTTGTCAACAAAGTCCTTCAGATCACTCTGCATTGGGCAAATAGGCCGGTCTCTGTGCTAGATGGACATAAAACAGACATTAGGAATGGGAATACACAAAAACCGGTTGCAGACTAACATGTTTTTCAATTCACAACTACTCCTGTCTGTAAGCAAAACTTCTCTCCTCCTTGGGGGTGTAGATGTAGCAAACCAAAGGAACCCGGGTCCAAAACATTCAGCTCTTCTGGTGGTGATCTGTATTTATCCCAAATATTTTTTCCCTGACCTCAACAGCATTTTTAAAAACTGATCTCATCCATCCTCATTTAAGCTTCTCTGTCCTTGCCTCTGGTGGCAACTTTTTCATAAGGTCAAAGGGGGCAGTGGGTTATTCAGAATGACCCTTTTCTACTGGTACATAATTTTTCCCTCTTTTTCTGGCATGTCAGATCTATAAATAAAGTCTCATTTGTCACACTTACCAATTGCCATGGGATATGTTGACTTGAGCCATTGTTTTAAGAAAGAGCTTTCGCCGGGATAGAAAACTCGTCCCCCACCCTCGCCAATGATATCCAGACCCATCTGGGACACTGTTAGCCTCTCATCTCAAAAGCAGTAACATGAGGCCATGATCATTGGGCGATGTCAATTCTCTGATGTACCCAACATTAAAATTGTCAATGTAAATTAACATTAAAGAGAAAAAGAAAACCGGTTTAAGATCTGGTGAACAAGGTAGTTGGCAATTTTGCAAAGGGAGTCCATTCAGATTGCTATGGAGTGGTTTAAAGGACACCTCTGTAGCATAATTAAAATACTGCATATATGGGATATGGATGGGAGGCATATGTATTCCCTGGATCTCTGGAAGTTGGTTGCCCCAGGATTGAGATTTGCAGAGGAAATTTCTTCCAAAGAAACATCTTCCTAACCGTATATACTTATGTAAATTTATAATTTTTTGTAAAAAAAATTACTCAAACAACCTGGGCCGACCTATCCAAAGGTCAGTGTATATACATACATAGGTACATGTATATAATTATGTAAGTAATATACTGTTTTGAAAAATGAACCATCCTCTTCTCTGTGTAGAGTGGTGAAAGGTGAGACCGAAATCCATCCCAGGAGAATGTAAAAGAAGCACTGATCCCCCTCTACTCTCTCCTCCATCCATCCTTTAGGGTGAGCACAAACAGTTTTGACTGCCAGAATTTCATAAGTTCTTTGGCATCATTTTCCATTCTGCTGTTCTTTACATCCTTTGTTAAATGCCCCGAAGTTCCACCCTCGATTTATCCATGGGTCATATCAAAATCCATAACTTTGGACCCAATACCTGCCTTCAACTTAAAGATTCTCTTTCCTTCTCCTCAAAAAGTAAGCTCAGGTGACAGTGGAGGTACCTTTCTTTTGTTCTTTCCTTTTGGCTAGAGGTATATGCTCTACAGATCCTGATATGACAATGTGTAATGAGCGAAACTGATCAAGGAGAGCCATGTAAGCACCGCTTTCAGTAGCGACTCCCTCGATATCGATGGCATCACAATTGCCCATCAAAACCCGGCACCCCCTTCCCTTTTATTTGGACACAAAAGCCGCACAAAACATAAAAACTAGATTTGTGGGTTTTTTTTCTCTCCAAGTGGAATGATGGTCTTTTCGGGGTGGGTAGAAGAATATATCCAAAGTTCAAAGGGGCTCTCGCTTCCCCTATGCTAGGAATTAAGACCAGACATTTAATAACACGCCGCTGTCCTGGAATACAGCTGCCTGAAAAGGTGAGTCACTTGCCTGTTGTTTCTTTAAGTTCTTCCCTCCCCAAATTCTCTTTTTTCCTTGTCAATTTGCTGAGTGTTTATTACTCCCTCCAGCATCTCCCACCTCGCACATGGCATTCATTTCGGTGAATGAAAACAAATGGTCGCATGCGAGAGGCTGGAGATAAAAGAATAATAAGCACATTTTTATGCACCACCTTTGCAAAATCAAATAAGAATATTAAAGAGAGAGCGAGGGAGACTTTGAGATTCTCATCCATCCATCAGGAAATGTAAACTGCCTCAGCCATCACAGGCACATACAGAGACAGGAACCTCATCTACCAGAGAGATAATATTGGCTTCAAGGAAAGCGTAATATTTGTTTTCCTTTTTAAAAGAAAGAAAGAAGAAAAGATACAAAGAAATGAATGTATTGTTGCAAACAAGTCTGGGATTGATTTCTATACTCCTACCAACTCCACCCCTAGTGATTCCTACTTCATGTTTTGTTGCAAAAGTAGAATTGTAAGAAGGTAAAAATATAACCTGGCCACTTGCTGAAGTTTATTTACAATTGATGCAACAAGTCAAATGCCAAGGTTCCTTTCAGGCATGATGGTTTCATACCCATCTATTGTCTTGATTTGGCAGGGACAGTCCCAAATAAGTCTCTGCCACCACACTTTTCCTGCAGATTTAAAAAGGTCCCAGTTTCTCGTTCCTCCTCCTACTTATCCCCTTTGTACTCTTGCTAACCTCAGTTGCTGCAAACGGAATTCAAATGCAAAAGTAATTTTCCTCTCTATTAACTTAGCAAGGGGGAGAGTAGAGTTGAGGGATGAATCTCGTCCTTATCAATAGGTTCAAGCAAAAGCAAGTTGTTGCAGCCTCTCTTAGCTTGTGCATTCTTCCTCATTAATAACTTTCATTGTCTTGACCGCACTCTGATGCAGCTTGGTCATCCATGTCCTGGTTTTCATCTGTGAAATCTTGAATCTAGGAGTCATAGTAGACCATGAGCTGAACACAAGCCAACAGTATAATGCAGGGGTAGGCAACCTTTCCACTTTAAGGGTTGAGGGACTTCAGCTCCCAGAATCCCAGGAGCTATTGGCCAACATGGGACTATTGGCCAACATGGCTGAGGCTTCTGGGAGCTGAAATCCCTTGGCCCTTAAAGGGGAAAGGTTGCCTACCCCTGGTATAATGCAGCAGCTAAAAAAGCCAATAGGATTCTAGACTGTACCAATAGGAGTGTAGAATCTAGATCTAGAGAAGTAATAGTGTAACTCTATTCTGCTTTGGTCAAACCTTACCTGGAATACTGCATCCAGTGCTAAGAACCACAATTCAAAGAGGATGTTGAGAAGCTAAAGCGTGTCCAAATGAGGGCAACCCAAATGGTGAAAGGTCTGGAAATCACCAAGCCCTAGACTTAGGGAGCTGGGTATATTTAGCCTGGAGAAGAGAAGGTTAAGAGGGGACATGAAGATAGTCATGTTTAAATATTTGATGGGATGCCGTATTGAAGATGGACCAAGCTTGTTTTCTGCTGCTCCCGAGAACAGGACTTGGAACAACGGATGCAAGCTACAGGAAAAGAAATTCCACCTCAACATTAGGAGGAACTTCCTAACAGTGAGAGCTGTTTGACAGAGGAATAGGCTGCCTCAAATAGTGGTGGAGTCTTCTTACTTGGAGGTTTTTAAGCAAAGGCTGGATGGCCATCTCTCAGGGGTGTTTGGATTGTGTCTTCTTGCACAGCAGGGGGCTGGACTGGATTGCCCTTGGGGTCTCTTCCAAATCTATGATTTGACAATTCAATGTTAGAGAATACGCATTTCATTCTAAGCCAATGGTTTGAGGAAGCATTCTTTGACAACAAAAATATGTGTTTAACTTTGCATGAATTTCCCCATCTCCAGCCCAATAGCATAACCAGAATATTAAAAATCCAAGAGCTGCTTGGCCTGAAACCTATTAGAAAACCCAATAATAGTAGACCCACTGAATCCATTATTAAATCATGAATAAATGCATAGCTAAAACCCAACCAACTTAATAGGTCTAATCTAACTGGAAGTAGGGATAAGAATTTGTTTGAAAATTCAATATGAATTTTTTTCAATGCAGTGCCACTTAACAACCCCCTCCAATCTAGGATCTTAGTTTTTCCACCTCACCTATGACAACACTGTACTTAAGTCAATTTATTTTATTTCTGTCTCATTTTTCTCCTAAAGGCAGCATACAAAGAATAATAGTGTTCCTAGGATTGCTTTTGCCAAGGTCTAACCCACCACTCCTTAAGGAGGAGGGCTGTGCAGATGCAAGCCAACATCTAAACTTGCAGCAGAACTAATTGTTAAAGTTTTTCCTCGATTGGATCTATGGAGGCTACACATGCTGGGCTTGCATTTTGGAAACTCCGTGCATGCAAGTAAACACTTCTGCCAATAGAGATAGAGCACATCATGGAGAATACTCCTTATCTTCCTCACATTCTATGGCTGGATGCCCAGTACTAACATTTGTGCTTGGTTTAATTTTGTCTTCTCTTAACTGTTCCAGAAGTTGGGGATGGGAGAAGCAGAAAGTTTTTTGAAAGATCACTGGAGTCTCCTTACAATTGCAAAATGGGAATCGAACTTCCTTTAGATGAACAACTAAGATCCTACCTCAAGGTAGTGGAGCATAACTTTATGTTCATAGAGGCTGCATCTGCACTGCAGAAATAATCCAGTATGACACCACTTTAACTGTCATGGCTCCATGCTATGGAATCCTGGAAATTGTAGTTTTGTGAGACATTTAGCCTTCTCTGTCAGAAAGCCCTGGTGCCACAACAAACTGCAGTTCTCAGAATTCCATAGATCTGAGCCATGACAGTTAAAGTATCAAACTGGATTATTTCTGCAGTGCAGATGGAGCCAGAGTTATGCAATGAATGACCAGTGTCAACTTGTTAGTGAATTGTGACCAGCCAGAGCTACGTGGGCAAAAAGAGGGCAGGGGGCATGAACAATGTGCAAATATAGGGATGCACAGAGTCAGCATGGTAATGGTTTGAGCACTAAACTAGGAATCTGCAAGATTCAAAGGCTGAATCCTTGCTTAGCCATTGAACCCCACTGGGTGGCTTTGGACAAGTCACACTCCCTTAACCACATGACTGTCTGAATATCAGAACTGCAGCAGGAGGAACATAACACACATGAATCAATAGTGGAAAAGCAGCATAACAGGGAGGCATTGACGGATTTTGTCCATCAATGAAAAGGAGCTCTCCAGGAATGGATGGAAGACAAAGCAGTTGCAGGACACACATGCCATTGTGTGATAAGATGGTGCCCCAAATGCTACAATCCTGCTGTAATTCCACTTTCGCAGCCTTTTGTGATGAAGTCCTAAGCTGCAAGTCACAATTGCTCAGCCTCAGAGGAAGGCAATGGCGAAACCCCTCTGAAGAAATCTTGCTGAAAAAAACCCATCATCATAAGTTGGAAATGACTTGAAGGTACGCAGTAACAACAACGCTTTGCTAATTTCATTCTTGAAGGAAACAGTAGCTGAATTTCTTCTGC
The DNA here is from genome assembly GCA_020142125.1 of Phrynosoma platyrhinos. Classification (NCBI taxonomy): domain Eukaryota; kingdom Metazoa; phylum Chordata; class Lepidosauria; order Squamata; family Phrynosomatidae; genus Phrynosoma; species Phrynosoma platyrhinos. Next base: position 213,829,665 of record CM034708.1, on the reverse strand, counting down.
TGCAAGAAGGTCTGCCCAGTTTTTGAAGATTTTTTTTTCCATTTTGAGACTAAATCAGCACAAAATTCACATTTCCTTCCCTTTGAAAATATTGTTCACATGCGGATTTTGTGCAGAATAAGGACTGAATGGCTAAAATATTTGTCTGTCCTCCTCTGTTCTCCTCATCAGGCTTTCCTAAGATTCAAGAAACAAGCATTTTGACCATTAAAATATATTTTCTTTTGGAAAAATTCTTTCTACCTCTAATGCACTGCAGATCTGCTTGGGCACTATGCACTGTTCATCATTCATTTCCTGGCTGGTAGCTTCGGCAACCTTGGACTGAATGTTCCCCATTGGATAAAAATGTCCAGCTGCTTCCACCAGGACATTTATGCATGTGTAATCACCCACAGGATTCCAGCCAATTCTTTAAGGATCTAGGTTTGTGGAATTACAGATGCTGCAATTTGCTTAGCCATTTGATTCAGGCTTAAACCTGTCTGAATCTAGTCCCCCATCATCTGGAAGCAATGACCTCTGAACAGTGTGGAAGCAGGCTAGGGCAATGGTGAATGAAAAACAACATTCATTGACAAGAATGATGTTGGCTTGACTACACCAGTTGCTATACCTTTTCCCAGGACTGTGAAATTATAGTGAATTTCAGACAATGCTTATTTCTCCTCCAAAGATGTAGCTTGAATCCATTGCTCCATCTTCTAGGACGTTATCACACGTGGCCCAGAAACTGAAAATAAAGTGGAA
>CM034708.1:213754351-213784009 GCA_020142125.1 Phrynosoma platyrhinos | reverse complement strand
CAAATGGGGTCTTCGTGCTCCAAAGGCAAACTGCATTTGGGGGTCCCCCGTTGTGCATTCATGTGAGAAATCTCTCCAGGGAAACCTGCCCCCCATTACTCCATGCTTTGCCTTCCCTCAAGGAGGAATCTTTGCAATATTTAGAACTGTGGGAGTACGAGGAGTGGAAATGAATAATTTGGAAAGGCTCATCACTTTCCGGAGAGCCATTCACGTGTTAGGATTTCAAGTGTCTACTTTCTAAAGGGATGTATGCTGCTGCTGCTATTTGGCCAATTGATATAGGAAATGATTTACAGAACCGGATTCACACTTACGATAGGATTCAGGCAATAATGTGTGAGTCAACCTGGCATAGTGGTTAGAGTTTTTGACTATGACTCTTGAATGAAGAGTTTGAATCCCCGTTCGGCCATGAAACCCACTGGGTGACCTTGGGCAAGCCAGCTTCTCTCAGCCTCAGCAGGGGAAGGCAATGGCAAACAAATCTCCTCTGAACAAATCATGCCAAGAAAACGGTTCGCCTTAGTGTCATCACAAGTCAGAAACCAATTGAAGGCGCACAACAACAACAAACAACAACAACAAGATGCATCCATGAAGGGTGCCAGGTCTCTATTGTGTCTTGGTGGATCTGATGGGGTTGATGAGAAACCCATGTGGTCCAGTTACTACTGAGAGCCTGGTTGATGCCCACATTCTTTCCATGTTTAAAGCTTGGGATCCTGATCTGTAAAGGAGCAGTAGCAATGCTTAAGGGGCTTACATAGCTCAGGGAAGCTTTGCGATGGGATCACAAGTCCTGTAGAAGGTGATAGCTAGTGGCCTCTGGCAAAGCTCTGTGCCATCAGTTTCAGGGCACGTTTTGTACATTGTTTGGAATTTCAGGCATAGCTTGTAAAGATTTCCTACCGTGGTTCCTCTCTCTCTGGGTTTTCTCAGGCATAATTGGTTCATCTTTCTTCCTGACACTTTTAAAAAGACTTGGAGTGCTTCCACATAAAAGCTCAGTTAGCGAAGGCATTTTTATTATGTTTATTTAACAAGGCTAGGAAGGACTGGAGGGAGCTGGAAGGTGTGAGGGGTAGGATGAACGGGGATATTGGTGGCACATGCATATGCAGGGAACATGGAACATCACCTTTTGAGGGCACAACTCTGACTTCTCTTGTCACATCCTTTGGACAGGAGGAGGTGACCTGCTTGCCATCTCTCCAATACATAGATATGAAATGGTATTAGGTAATTGGCCTAGAACAGAGGTGGAGGACCTTTGGTCCTCTGATGGTTTTGCATTCATACCCTCCAGCATTCATAGATGAAAACTAAGATGCCAAGCAACATCAGTATGTGGACAAGATAACAAAAGCTATTAATGAGGAAGAACAGACAAGGGAGGAGAGGCTGCAGCAGTTTGCTTTTTCCTGAGCCTACAGGGAAGGGCAAGATTCTCTTCCTCTCCACTCCTTCTGCTTAGTTAATGGATTACAAACTACTTTTGAACTTTGAACTCAGTTTGCATCAGTTGAAGCAAGCTGAGGACAAAGCAGGGAAATAGAAGAAGGATGGAGAAGCAGACATTTTAATGGCAGCTGAAAAAGTGAGGCAACAGCAGATTAATTGGGACAGTTAAAAGGCATGTGAACTTCAGATCCCAAAAGCCTTGCCCAGTATGGCTAGTACCAAGTTATTGTGGAAGTTGTAGTTCAAATTACTGAGAGATCCAAGGTTCACTTTCCATGCCCTGGAAGGTGCTAAGTTTACTGGAGCTCTGTGTCTGTTGCTGCCACTTTTGTAGTATTTTCTCCTGCTTTGACGCAAGTCTGGATGTTTGTTTATTCCTCCCTGGCATCTCTTTATTCAACGGGGCTCCCTTTGTGCCAGTCTTAATGCAGAGATGAAAAGACAAGGATTAGCAATTAAATAGGCTTTCTCTGAAGATGGCATGGCTCTCAAAGGAGGGAAATGGGTGAGGGGTAATGCTTTTCAGTAATGTGTTGTCCTTTCTTCTTTCTCTTTCCCTTTAGGATAAGCTCCACTGCAGGATCAGTGCTTTGTAAGAAACCCCTGGAGCTTCACCATCATTCATCTTTCCCCAACACCACTTTGGGAATACAAAAAAACATTATTATTATTGTTGTCATTGTTGTTATTATTTTGCAGCCATGGCAGGAGACATGTGGCGATGGACCTGCCTGGTTTTGCACCTTCTCCTCTGTGCTAAGATGTTGCCTTCAGTCGCCAGGCAGCAACCTTCTCACCCAAAGAGACCTTTCCTCAACTTCACTGTGGACACAGCTGAGGTCTATTTCAACCACTTGGTAGTAGATGAAAGGAAAGGGCACATTTACTTGGGGGCTGTCAATTGGATCTACAAACTCTCAGGGGATCTGGAGGTCCAGGCGTCCCACCAGACAGGCCCGGATATTGACAACCCAAAGTGTTATCCTCCCAGACTGGTCCAGCCTTGCAGTGAACAGTTGATATCAATGAACAACATCAACAAATTGCTCCTCATAGATTACAAAGAGAACCGGTTGATTGCCTGTGGAAGCTTATACCAGGGCATCTGTAAACTCTTGAGGTTGGATGACCTTTTTAAGCTTGGTGAGCCCTTCCACAACAAGGAGCACTACCTCTCCGGGGTGAATGAGAGCGGCTCCGTTTTTGGAGTGATCGTTTCTTACCACAACATGGACGACAAGCTGTTCATTGCTACTGCCGTAGATGGCAAGCCGGAGTATTTCCCGACCATCTCCAGCAGAAAGCTGCCCAAGAACTCTGAGGCAGAAGGGATGTTTGCTTACGTCTTCCATGACGAGTTTGTGGCCTCCATGATCAAGATCCCCTCGGACACATTCACCATCATCCCCGACTTTGACATATACTACATCTATGGCTTCAGCAGTGGCAATTTTGTCTACTTTCTGACCCTCCATCCTGAGATGATTTCTCCGCCTGGCTCCACCACCAAGGAGCAGGTCTATACCTCCAAGTTGGTCCGCCTGTGCAAGGAAGACAAGGCCTTCAACTCTTATGTTGAAGTGCCCATTGGCTGTGAGAAGAATGGGGTGGAATACCGGTTGCTTCAGGCGGCCTACTTGTCAAAGGCAGGGTCCATCTTAGCCAGGTCTTTGGGCATCAGACCTGAGGATGATATCCTCTTCACTGTCTTCTCCAAGGGACAGAAGAGGAAAATGAAGTCCTTGGATGAGTCGGCTCTTTGCATCTTTGTTCTGAAAAAGATAAACGACCGTATCAAAGAGAGGTTGCAGTCCTGCTACAGGGGTGAAGGCACCTTGGATTTGGCCTGGCTTAAAGTGAAGGATATTCCCTGTAGCAGTGCAGTAAGTCATATTTCTAACCAGAAAGCACATCATTTTCTTTAGAGCTGGTCTGAATCAGGGTGTGGGTGCATGGGATGCAAGAGGGATGTTGTTGCTGCTCCTCTTTTGTACCACGAGGGTTGGTGACTATATAGGGCAAAGCCATTGCATTTCTCCAAAGCCAAATCTCCCCCAATTTTGCAATCCAATTTGCCCCAAGAAAGCTCTTTTAAAACATAAATTCTTATCACTGCAGTATTCCCAGGAGGCACTGTATCATATGGCCCAGAGATGAACAAAGTATGGCCTTATGGCAGTTTGTGTGGCTTTTTGACACCTGTACACCCCAGATGTCTCTGTTTCTGGTGGTAAAGGGGGTGAATTTCTCCTCTTTGAACACATACGAAGTAGCAATTCACCTTTTCAATAGCTTCCAGGGGCCTTGCACATGATTTAACATGAAGACCAATATTTCCAAACTAGAAATGGACATTTGCCTACTGTGTCCCTCAGAGAGTTCCAGAGACAGAAAATTGGTCCCAGGACCTGCTGCAAGTTGCCCATCGCTCCAGCCCATGTAAGAACTCTTAACTTTTTCTAGAATTGTAAAAGTTCTAGTAAACTGTGGCTGATGCAAATAAAGGATATATTTATTCAACACAGGTTGCAAAAACTGGAGGCTGGCTCACTTCGGCTGTATAGTTTACTATAGAGTATTAAGACAATTTTTCTCTAAAGGAGAGATTTTTTTGGGAGGAAATCATCTGTTTTATACCCTCCAATAGTTCACAGATAAAAGCCAGAGAACAGGCGAAGCTGTGGTGAAGATGGCAAAAAGAGGAAGAACAGACAAGTTAGCGAAGGTGGCAGTAGTTTGATGGTGCCTGATCCTACTGGGAAGGGAAAGATTCTCCCTTCCCACCTCCCCTACCCCTGCTGAGTTAATGAAGTGCAAAACTATTTTTGCACATTGAACTAAGGGCTTGTCTGCATGGGCCAAATAAAATGTTCTCCCCCTGTCCTCTCAGTGGGGATTCTAGCCATGTACAGCCCAAACCCTAGTTCTGGTGCAAACAGTCCAGACAATGTCTGGCCAGTTCAGCACCAAACCTGGGGTATATCCCCCTTGTAGGGTTAAAAAAACCTCATTAGTTGCTCCCAGAATAATAGAATCATAGAATCATAGAGCTGGAAGAGACCCCAAGGGCCATCAAGTCCAACCTCCTGCCATGCAGGAACTCAAATAAAAGCATCCCCGACAGATAGCCATCCAACCTCTGTTTAAAGACCTCCAAAGATCTGGAACCATCCATCGTGACACTGGGTGGCAATGTAGAATGCATCACGCTGTGCCAAGTAGTTACTTGGGATGCCTAGCCATATGTTTGAGGCTGGGCACTTCTTTCTGACCTCAGAAGTGAGTGATTCACCAGAGGCTGTGGTGCACAGTGCATATGTGAACAGCCTCCTAGCGTTGGCATGGAGGGACCCAAGTCATGGGAGGAGGATGGGGCCAGGATACTCCATCCTGCTCCTAGATATTCTGGTCTTTGCAGACACCACCTTAATTCGCAGAAATTGAAGTAAACTCAGGACAGAGGGGTTACGTGGGAGGAGAAGAGAGAAACAGATGTTTTAAAAGTAGGTGAAAATGTAGGAGAATTGAAGATTAAGGGGTTGGATGAAGAAAAACAAATTGAAACAATCCAAACAAGACAGAGGTGCTTACTATCAAGGGTCCGATCTAAGGCTGGAGATATGGATGGGGTCACACTCGCCCTGTAAGACTGTGTTCACAATTTGGGAGTTCTGGATCCGTCCCTCCAAATGTCAGCTCAGATAGATGTGATGGTCAGGAGTGGCTGTTACCAGCTTTGGTTGATATGCCAGCTGTGCCCCTTCCTAGAATTGGAGGACATAAAGATGGTAGTACACACACTGGTAACCTCAAAGCTGGATTTCTGCAATGCACTGTACATTGGGCTACCTTTGCACCAAGTTTGGAAACTCCAACTGGTTCCGAATATGGCAGCCAGACTGATTACATTACACTGATTGTAAAAGTACTCCACTGGCTGCCAAGTAGTGTTCAGGCAAAGTACAAAGTGTTGGTTATTACCTTTAAAGCCCTACATGGTTTGGGTCCAGATTACCTATAGGTTCTCCTTTTACTGTACAACCTGCCCTGTACATTTTGCTCCTTTGGGAAATGTTTGCTCCAACGTTTTTGTCTGCTGCTCCCAGACTTTGGAATGACCTGCCAGAAGAGATATAACAGCTGAAAACGTTGATGGCATTTAAACAACATTAAAGATACATAGTTTTTTATGGGTTTTTCGGGCTGTGTGGCCATGTTCTAGAAGAGTTTCTTTCTGACGTTTCGCCAGCATCTGTGGCTTGATTCTCTGAAAATGCCAGCCACAGATGCTGGCGAAACTTCAGAAAGAAACTCTTCTAGAACATGGCCAAACAGCCCAAAAAACCCACAAAAAAAACTATGGATGCCGGCCATGAAAGCCTACGACTTCACATTAAAAATAAATCTCTTCCAGCACGCCTAACCTGTCAATTTTAAAGTTTGGCTTTGAATTTTCTAAAGAATGTGCCCTTATGAGTTTATTTTAACAGTTTTGTAGTATTGTATTTTAACTGTTGGAGTTTTACATTGTGCTTTGTGTTTTAACATCTTGTACCCTGCCTTGAAGAGAGGTAGGAAAATAATAATAATAATAATAATAATAATAATAATAATAATAATAATAATAATAATAATAATAATAATAAACAACTGTTGCTGCCAAATAAGGGCAGTTGGCAGGTATGCCATTTAGGTGTATGATGTACTCACATGTGGAAAGCTGAACTTCGAAAATTCAGCCAACATGTCAACCTCCCTCTACTCCATCCTTTCCCTTTTGTAAAGAAGAAAATGACTTTGAAGACAATCTAAGTCCCTCTGGCTTCTTCAAGGCTGCATTTGGGTTGGCAGTGCGTATCAGAAAAAGAAATCTTTGTCCATGGCTCTAATGGCATGCAACATGAACACAAATAATTGCAAAGGGAGCTGGGAGGTGGGGTGGGAAGGAGAGGAAATGTTCAAACAGCAGCCCTGGCATCTGCAGCTTCTGCCGTCAGTTGGAACACTTGGCCGCCTGAGCTGGAGCAGCAGCTGTGTCCCCTTGAGTCAAGCCAGTGAAACAAGAAGTTGGTAATTCAGCCATTGCGGCATGCGATTTGCTCAGCAGCTGGAAGGAAGATGCTGGGGGAACTGCGGTGGAGGGCCCCATGCCGAAGTCATGTTGCATTTGGGCCTGTGAACTGATCCGTGGAATAAAAAAAAAGGGGATCAGGGCTGCTTCCAATCTAGGATTAGGGGATCCTTATATCAAAGCTAGAATCCCATTGCTGTCATACACTTTACACCTGTCGTTCCATTTTTTGTCCATTGAGCAACAGATGTTATCACATACTTTATTCATTCATTTATTTATGGGATTTATATCCCAGCTTTCTCTCAAAATACCCTCCAGCCATCCTGATTTGGTAGAGACAGTACCGATTAATCTTCTGCCACCCCACTATTTCAGCTGCTTGTAAAATGTCCCAGTTTTTTCCCTCCTTACTCCTCCTCCCACTTTCCTACTTTTGTCCTCAGCTTATTTCCACTGCTGCATACTGAGCTCAGAGTGCAAAAGTGGTTTGTACTCAGTTAAATTAGCATGGGGAAGAGGAAACTAGAGGGCAGAAAGTTTCCTTTCCCAGGAGGTTCGGGCAAAAGAAAATGCTGCCGCATGTCCTAGCTTGTCTGCTCTTCTTCATCAGTGAATTTTGCCATCTCTGATGTTGCTTGGCCATGCATATCCTGGTTTCTGTGTCCAAGTGGGGATTTGAACTCTGTACTTCGGAGTCATAGTCCAGTTTTCAAACCACAATGCCCTGCTGTCTCTCAAAGGTCTGTTTTATGAAGACCTAGTATTATTCCCAAGTGATGTCTGGCAGCCATTGGAAAGAACTTGTCTGTTTTCTGGTGAGAGAATCAACACCATGTGGATTCCTTATATTTTATTTTAGATTCAGATATTGAGAACTGAAGATTTTATTTTAGACCATATGTTTCTTCTAACATTTAGAGCATAAAATTGGAAGGGGGGAGTTATGGCCCCATTTACTCCAAGGACAGGCTTGAAAAGTGGAATTAGAGCAGGATAGTAGGGTTTGTGGCTGCACCTTATCGCACAAAGCTGTGTCTGTCCAGTAGTTCTACAGTTAGCCCTCCACATTTATGGATTTGACTATTCATGGATTAGAGCAGGGGTAGGCAACCTAAGGCCCGGGGGCCAGATGCGGCCCCCCAAGGCCTTTGGACCGGCCCTAGGCCAGTCCTGCCACTGCTGTCGCCGCCGCCCGCCGTGATGATATTGATTATTGTTGTTATTACTTTTCTAGGGGTTTTCTTGGCAAAATCTCCACAGGGGTTTTGCCATGGCTTTTCTGGGGCTGAGAGAGTGTGCATGCATATTTTTTTTATGTTTTTATTTTTTTTAAAAAATATTTATTTATTTTTGGTGCTTCGGCCCCCCAATTGCTTGAGGGACAGCAACCCGGCCCCCGGCTCAAAAAGGTTGCCTACCCCTGGATTAGAGTAATAATTTCTTTCTAGGAAACTCTAGGTGTTCCAGCGCAACTCTGCCAGAAGGTGACCATAGTGTTGGGATGGAGGATCTAGATGTTCCTAGAAAAAACACTCCTCTAGGCATTTGTATGTCTTCCAGAGTAATTTTATGGTTAATGTCGAGCTGCACTGGAGGACCTTGAGATTCCAAGACAGGTGATCGCTCAGGTCAAAAAAAGTAGTATTTTTTTTTAATTGCTGTTTTTCCATTATCATGGCAATACTACATCCCTAACCTCAGCAAATGTGGAATGCCCACTGTAGTACATCCACTGCTGGAGTGCTCCTTTTCATTGATGGGCAGAACCTGTCAATGCCTCCCAATTCAATCCTTTTCCGCTATTGAATGTGATCAATTCCTCCCGAAGCAGTTCCAATATGCAGACAGTCACGTGTTGTGAGTAGGCATGAATATGTTCCTCTTCCATTTCCAAGCATGCTGTTTTTCTTTTCTCCCACCCCCCTTTTTATTTCTTAATGGATTGCCTTGATCTAACAATTGTGTTAAATTAAAAAAACAAAAATAGACCGAAAGGCATCTTGGGAAGGGCACAGGGCAGGGTGCAGAAGACAGATGCAGCACAGAAACAGCACCATAGTTATTTGTAAGATCAATAGTGACTGGTTCCAGACTGTTATGCTTGAGGTTCATAGGTTTGATCTGCACTGCACAAATAATCCCATTTGACGCCGCTTGAACTGCCATGGCTCAATGCTATGCAGTTCTGGGATTTGTGGTTTTGTGAGCTATTGAGCACTCTCTGTCAGAGGGCTCTGATGCCACACAGGGTGACCAGATGTCCTAACAGCAAAGGAGGACAGAGCAGTGCAAAATGTAGGACATTCAAGAAAAATGGAAGGCATCACAAAATAAAAGCTAAAAACACTCATAGGACGTTTTCACACGGGGCTTTAAACGGAGTCATTCCTACCTCCGTCCGGCCCCACTCCGGCTCTGTGCAGGATAAGTTCACACGACGTCGCAGCAAGCCCCGCCCCATCCAGCGCCATCCCTGCGCCATCCCTGCCTCACTCCGGGGTCTTGCTCGTCGTGTTCATACGACGTCGCAACAAGCCCCGCCCCATCTTGCGCAATCCCTGCGCCATCCCTGCCGCTAGCCGGCTTTAGCCCCATCTTTTTAATTCCTTTTTTAAAAAGGAATTACAGGGGCTGCTGCCGGAGGCAATCAGGAGCCATTCCGGCGGCTGCTGTTTTCGCCGCCGGAATGGCTCTTGATTGCTTCCAGGGGGCTTCCAGGCGGCTTTAGAGCCGCCTGTGTGAAAACGTCCATAGAAATGTAAGTGTATGCTTCTTAGTCCTGCTCAAAAGGGAGGACCTTTTTGCTTTCGTCCTGGATAGAAGGTTGAACTGTAGGATATGTACTGGAAAAGGAGGGTGCCAGGTCACCCTGGTGCCACAACAAATGCAAATCCCAAGATTCCATAGGGCAGAACTTTGACAGTTAAAGCAGTGTCAAACTGCATTAATTCTGCAGTGTAGATTCAGCCCTATACTTCTGTGATTGTAGTGCTTTATGAGCCTGGTATTATAAGGTCCTAATAAGTTTCCAGATCTATCCTATTGAATCAACAGGTAGAATCAATATTAGTTGAAGAAAGAGTTGTAGGCTGATTGAAAAGTAGCCAGTGGCTGTGGCATGGACATCCAGTCCATAACTGTTTTGGATAAAATCGATTTTGCATGCTTTTATAGTACTTCACAAACCTGCAAAACCTGGTTGTCCAGCGGAAATAATCCAGCAGTGGGAACGTATGTATGTCTATTCTACAGGAAATATCCCACTGCTTGCAATAAATCTCTAGTCTCCAGCCTTTGCAAGCAAGAATGATGGATGGCATGTTCAAATTAGGGATGTAAATCCTTGTTTGTCTCATTTCCTTTTCATGAGAATGAGAAACGGCATATATATTTTTCTCCATGGTGAGGTGCTTCCTCCATTCTTTTTTGGTGAAAATTCTTGCATTTACAAGATATTTTTTTTAAAAAAACAAACCCAAATGATACAATTTTGCAGTAGCTTAATTGCATTAAACTGTGGCAACTATAAAGACTTCCAGTGTTTGTTATGTGCACTTTCCAAAATGAGAAGCATCAGATAAACTGTTGGAAGCTTCCTCATCAATAAGGCAGTCCTGTGCTTTGCTTTATAATGGGTGTGCATTGCTTTATAATGGAAAAAGACTTTTATTTGCACCAATTATTCACTCCAAAATATGGGGCGAAAAGGCATGCTTTGTCGGATTCCCGTGCTAAAGGCAAGAATGCTCATGGAGCCTGACAAACCACACCAACCTCTTGAAATTTTGAAAATATTCATAGTTGTAGCTGTGGAGTGTGTGCAAAATAGGGTTGTCAGATCTCAGCCTTGAGTCTCCAGTTCTTAGGGATCATCTCCAACTGGGAGAGAAGGGTGCAAATGCTCCAGTTTTGCTGACTTTGGCTCTAGGCAAGAGGGAAGGATGGCGTGGAAATTACTGGCTGAGCTACTGGAGCAGCAAGCTTGCTACCTTGTGCAAGCCTAAATAGATTTGTTGCTGCAATTTGTCAAGATTTTTCAGTCAGAACATGTATTCACTTAATTTAGCTTCCTCTTTCCCTCCCAGCGGACATGGTGACATGGCTCACCCTCCACTCTGCTTTTCTGGCTGGATGTAAGTAGGCTAGATGAGACGTTACTCCTCCTGTCTCCATAAGCAAATGAAAGGAGTAATCCACTCATTTCAACTTGATGTGGGAACAGCTAAGATTTCTGTCTGAATTCCCAAACAGGGCAATATGTTCTCTGTGTGTGTGTGTATATGTGTTTCAGTCGCAAGCTGGGAGCAACTGTGATCCACAAATTGAATGCATAAGGCATTCATAGGACCACTAGGGACCATCGCTAGGTATCAGGTTTTAGCTTTGAAACCGCAGGGCCTGGGGCGAATCTCAACTGGCAGCTCTAGTGTAATATGAGAATATTGTCCCCCTGACACATACCAAGAATTATGTCCCCCATAAACTTTTCCTTCAGTCCCCAGTTTTCTAGCACTGCAGAGAATGAGATGGTGGGAATTGTTCATACCTAGGCTGCTTCTGCACTGTAAAAATAATGCACTTTGACACTGCTGTAATTGCCATGGCTCCATGCTGTGGAATCCTGGGTTTTCTAGTTTTGTGAGCTACTTCCGTCTCAGCTCTGGTGCCACAACAGATCCCAGAATTCCCAGAATTCCATAGTACTGAGCCACAGCAGTAAAGCCACTGTCAAACTGTATTATTTCTGCCGCCCATTTGATGTGTTCCCATTCCCATGGTCACTTTTGCCTGCCCCTTTTTTCGTCGGAGGCCTAAATTGTTTTTCTCAATGATTCACTGTAGTTTTAATTTGATTTTTTTGCTACTGTGTGCCTTCAGGTCGTTTCTGACTTTTGGCGGCCTAAAGTGACCCTATCATGGGGTTTTCTTGGCAAGATTTGTTCAGAATGGCTTTGCCGTTGCCTTCCCCTGAGGTTGAGAGAGTGTGACTTGCTCAAGGTCACCCGGTGGGTTTCACGCACAAGCTGGAATTGAAACCCTGGTCCCCAGAGTTGCAGTCCAACAAGGGCAAATTGGGAACTAATGGGACATTTCATTTGGGATGGCACAATTTAATGGGGTGGGTGGGCAGGGGAATACCCACATTTTGCCTTCATCCCCTCTACATCCCTGCAAATATCCTTCACAAATAGACTCCAGTTGTGGCTTGAGAAATTGCCAAGCTGGCCATTCTGTGGAGGAGAACAGCCTCTCGTGTCATTTTCACTGGCCACTTGCCAGCCTTCCCCTCCACCCCATAAAGCCCCAGCAGGCCTCGCTGTCTTTTTTTTCTCCTTGACCCTTGCCCATACAACGTTCCCATTCAGGGTGGAAGAGGGCCCCGGGCATCTGACTGCTGCTATTGTGTCTGAGATATTTCAGGCAGAATCCAGCTCTGCACAGCCCTCTCTCCAGAGTCTATATTAAGCTTGCTTTGTATGCAAGTGGCCCATCACCCTGGAGCACCAGAGCCGGGAAGGCGATCCTAATCCGTTCATCTTGCAGGTGAACCTCACCCTCCGAGACCAGAGTAAATGGCCAACGCTTTTCTCTAACCTTCCCTCTCTCTACCAGAATGATGCAAAGCTTTCCTGGGGAAGCTGCAAGGAAATCCTTTGCCGTACGCCTTCCTTCCGTTGGATTTGATTGCATCGGGAAGGAGTTGATTGCCAAGGCAGTGCATGGCATCGCTGCCAGGGGCCCTGTAGACTCTTTTCCTATGTGGTTCGCTAGGTTTTGCCACACGTGGCCCAGCTTTGCGGTTTCCCGCCTCCTCTTCCACGCTGCTGTTTCTACTTTTCTCTCGACCTCTCTTTGCCTCGCCTCGATGCCACTTTGCAGCTTGGCACGCTGGAGGGAAGAGTTACGTAAGATGTTCTCCTCCGACTCAAAACCGCACTCTCCCCATCCGTCCACCCAACCACAAATAAATCAAATTAAAAAGGGACCGAAATGGAGAGCAGAAGAGCCAGGAGCAAAGTCTCTGAGACTATTCACAGCATGATTTTGGATGCTATTTAAAGCATTGTTGGTCCGGGGGCTGCAGCATGGCAGGGTCGGAACAATAATCGTCTTGTTCAGCCATGCGGTGATGGGTTCAACTGGATTTCGTGCCAGTTGTGAAACCAAATCCCACTCTGATGACCCAGGGCTGTGACATCTGGAGAAGAGGGACAAACGGGAACTTGACTTGTTCCATGGAAACACATCCCCTATAAACACACACAAACACAGACACATATATACACATGCATATACACACACAGCATCTTCACAGATACCTTTGGAGATCAGTGAGCATTGGGAAGAGAATGAGCTGTTCTGATGTTGGCTTATCTGAGAACAAAAAGAGCACAATCAGAGCTACAGAGATTCTGGAATCAAGTCCATGAACACTGATGCTAGAAATTTCTTCTTCCAAGTGTCCACAGTGCTACTGGGTGTCTTTGCACCTTCCAGCTTCCTTAATTTGGCGATGACAGGACTGATTATTCCTCTGCCATCCCACTTTTTCAGTTGCTTTTAAAATGTTCCAATTTCTGTCTCTTCCTTCCACTTTCCCCCTTTGTCCCTCAAATTAATGTCAGTTGCGGCAAAGTGAGTTCACAGTGCAAAAGTAGTTTGCACTTGGTTAACTCAGCAAGGGGAAGGTGAGAGAAGGGAACAGTATCTTGCCCTTCCCTGTAGACTCAAGCAAAAGCAAACTGCTGCAGCGTTTCTTACCTTCTTGCTTATTATAACTTTTGCCACTGTTATCATATTCTAATGTTGCTTGGCCACACATCCCATGCTTTTCATCAGTGAAGTGTTGGAGGGTATGTTCCTTTATGGAGAGACGGTGTGGTGTAGTGGTTTTAGTGTTGGACTACGACTCTGGAGACCAGGGTTTGATTCCCAGCTTGGCTATGGGAACACATTAAGTTACCGTGGGTCACATACTCTCAGCCCCAGAAAACCCCATGATCAGGTTGATTTAGGATTGCTATAAGTCAGAAATGCCTTGAAAGGACACACCAGCAACAACATTCTTCATGAAATTTCTTCTTGAAGGAAACCAGCAATCCTCTCCCTCAAATTTCCTTCGAAAATTGTACACTATTCACAATTCAGAGCTTAGATCGCAAAAAATTCACACATGGTTGTACTGTTTTCTGTGCATAAAATAAAAATTTCACACAGAAATCAGAATATTTTTTTTATATATAAAGTAACCATGTGTGATTTTTGCACAGACTAATTCCCAATTGCAGCATTTTCTGCACAGGGCATAATATTTCTGCAGTGAATTATTAGTTTCTGTGCAGAAAATGATGTTTTCTGCATAAAAGAACCATGTGCACTTTTGGCACAGTATACATCCTGAACAGTTAAGTTTCTTGTCAGTCCACGAATCTTCTTATCAGGGCTTCTCAATACTCAAAAACATGATCTTTGGTGCATTTTGCAAATATCTTCAAATATTCTTTCCGTGTTTAGTGCACAATCAGATTAAATAGACATGTGGTGGCTACATCGCACTTTTGGCTTCATATACTTACATAGACGTAAATCTTATAGAAATCAGTGGGACACACCTGGGCTGCTGAGACCTTGCAGAATCAATGCAGTTTGACACCACTTTAATTTACATGGTTCCATCCTATGGATTCCTGGGATTTGTAGTTCCTTTTGGCACCAGAGTGCGCTGACAGAAGAGACTAAATATCCCACAAAACTACAAATCCCAGAATTCCCTAGCATTGAGCCAGGGCAGTTAAAGCAGTGTCAAGCTGTATTAATTCTGCTGTGCTGATGCAGCCCAAGTGATCAGGAAAAAAGACTTAATACTATTACATTTGCTCAGAAACAATCCCCGCAGCATTTGATGAGACTGGGTGCATCTACACTGTAGAAATAATTCAGTTTGACACCACTTTAATCGCCACGGCTCCATGCTACAGAACCCTGGGTTTTGTAGTTTTGTGGGGCACCGGCCTCAAGAGAAGGGAAAGGACCTTGTAAAACTACAAATCCCAGATCCCCGAGGATGGAGCAGCACGTAAAGTGGTGTCAGACTGCATTGTTTTTGCAGTGCAGATGCACCCTGCTTCCCGAGGAAGTGTGTACCAAATTGCAACCTTAATTTGTTGTGAGCTCCATGGCCATTGTTGTGTCATTCCTGTGTTTCACCTGCCTTTCCAATTTAACTAATTGATGTTTGCCATTTGCTCTGGGAACTTTGGACCAACGTAGTCTAGAAATGCAAAACAGAATATTCTCTGTGGCTGCTATTAATATATATATATATCTCCAGCGCAGTTGTCACATGTGGTGTGGGGCTTAGGTGGCTAAGTTGCAATTTTGCCTGCAAGACAAAATAATAATTAGGATAATTGCGCTTCTGGCAGAGGATCCCATAGTGCCAGGTGGTCTGATGCACCTGCGCACGCTTTCCAGGGCTCTGTGCTTCTGCTGGATGGATTGGGAATGACGGTCCTTGTGTCTTTTGCAAGCGATCGTAAATGGAGTTGAAATTTGAAGTTTGCATTGAGGTTCAGCATGATGAAAAGGGTCAGTTATAGGAAGAATGCTCAGTCAAAAGGACCTTGCTTGGTCTTGGAGAGAGTGCTAGAAAAGCTAGCTAAGGGTAGCACAGGTCCAAAACACACTGCAGAAATAATCCGGGTTGAGACTGCTTTAACTGCCCTGGCTCAGTGCTAGGGAATCCTGGGATCTGTAGTTTGTTGTGGCACCAGAGCTCTCTGACAGCGAAGGCTAAATGTCTCACAAAACTACAGTTTCCAGAATTCCCTAGCAATGAGCCAGGGCAGTTAAAGCAGTCTCAAACTGGGTTATTTCTGCATTGTGTTTTGGACCTTAACGTTGGAGCGAGCCAGGTTTATTTTTTGCTGGTTGTGGCAAAAAAATCCAAATCTGAAAGCTCTTCCATCTGTTTCCACACATGGACGCCAATGAGACTTAGGATTGAATCTGAGCTCTGCACTGGTATTTATTTATTTATATTTATTTATTTTGTATGCTCCCTTTCTCCCCGGAAAGGGACCCAAGGCAGCTCACGGATAAAATTAGTTAAAAATATGACAACAAAATTTTTAAAAACAGTTACAACAATCCTGTTAAGACGGTATAAAAGTACATTTAAAAATAGAAAAGTTAAAAAAAAACAAAAGTGAAACAAGGGAGAGGGCCTTCTTGGTGGCTGCTCCCAGGCTTTGGAATTCCTTCCCTAGAAAGGCCAGGATGGCCCCATCCCTGCTCACCTTTCGGCAGCAGATAAAAACATTCTTGTGCCGTCAGGCCATTTCAAACTGACAAGGGTTGGGCTATTAAAGCTGGGTAGTTCAGATTTTAAGGTTGGTATAGAGTTTTAAATACATTTAAATAAGAGGAGGGTGGGTTAGGGCATTGCTGTATTATGGATGTTTTTAATGCTGTAATGTGGGATAAAAACAATTATTATTATTATTATTATTATTATTACATTTTGCATTTTAATGCCTAATTGTTTTAAGTTTTAAAATTGTGCAATTTTTTTAAAAATTTGCATTTGTACATTTCAGTGCTTTCATATTGTTTTTAAATTGTACTGTTTTAAACGTGCTGTTTGCTACCTTGAGTCCCTCTATTGGGAGAAAGGTGGGATATAAGTTGATAACAATAACAACAACCAACAAAAACAACACATGCATCCATATAAAAGCCTCCCTGACAATGATTATTTATTAAAAGTCTGCTTAAATAACAATATCTTTACTTGCTGGTGAACGGAAAGTAGGCAGGGAGCCAGCCTAGCATCCAATACGAAGAACTTCCAAAGAGTGGGAGCAGCCACTGAGAAGACCCTGTCTCTCATGTCCTCACCAAGCAAACCTGGGATGATGGTGGTGGGACCAAGAAAAAGTCTTCTCCTGAAGATCTTAAAAGCTCTTGTAGGTTTGTATGGGGAGATACGATCTTTCAGATAATCTGGACCTAAGCTGTATAGGGTTTTATAGGTAACAACCAGCACAGCATGGAAATGAACCGTCTCCAGTGAGCAGGCTAGCTGATGGGATACAGGCCAAGAGATGTGGCATAGGCAGCTCTGTCCTCCAACACTTTGCCTCCACTTTCTGCCACCTGATGGGACATCGCCACTCTGCCCATTGGTAAAACTGGCACCAGAGGTGAGTGATAGTTCCCATGTCAGGGGGCAGTGAATCTGCTCTGTGGTTTAATCCGAACTGTAAATACCGCTGGCCCTCTGTACCTGCAGATTCTTGACCCACGGATTCAACCATCCACAGCTTGAAAACATTTTTAAAAATATAAATTCCAATAAGCAAACCTTGATTTTGCTATTATATATAAGGGGCCCCATTTGACTATGCCATTATATTTAATGGGACTTGGGCATCCACGGTTTTTGGCATCCACAAGGGGTCCTGGTACCAAACCCAGCAGATACCAAGGTTCCACTCTTATCTAAAAGACAAGGATGGATTTCCCACCCCAAGAATATGGAAGCCACTTGCTGCCATTGCTGGCTCTGCATATGGTGTCTTCATGGCTAGTGGTCTGTCTCAAAGCATTTGGCAATTAGTTGGTTGGGGTAGATTCGGTGAACTTGATCCACAAGGGATGAAGAGTTGCCAGATTATATCATAATCACTAATCCTTAAATGCGAAGAATTTTCATTTATCTGCCCTTAATTCCTCTTCTTCTTGTAGCTTTCTGAGCAATTACAACCCCAACCTTTCCTAGCCTTTCCAGTTTGCAAAAGTTGATTTTGGGGACTACTTCACCCAGAATTCCCTAGCTAATGTGACCACTGGGAGTTGTAGACAAAATTATTATTTTGTTCGTATCCTCAGGATGCATCTACACAAGGGGAAAAAAAACACCATACTCACCTTGAACCTGGTGCAATTATTTTAGAAGACATGACATAAGAGCCATGTTTAAATATTTGAATGGGTGTCATATTGAGGATGGAATAAGCTTGTTTTCTGCTGCTCCAGAGAACAGGACCCAGAACAACAGATGCAAGCTACAGGAAAGGAGAATCCACTTAAACATTAGGAGGATCTTCCTGACATTTGACAGTGTAATGCACTCCCTTGATGTGTGGTGGAGTTTCCTTCTTTGGAGGTCTTTAAACAGAGATTGGATGGCCATCTTTCGGGGTGCTTTATTATGAGTTCCTGCATGAAAGGGGGTTGGACTGGATGACCCTTGGGGGTCTCTTCCAGCTCTATGATTGTATATCGGTATTCTATTAATTTTCCAGTTGTTTTATATAAAAAACAATTCTTGCTGCTGTAGCCGTATAATTTATCAAACGAATACACTTTCTTTTCCTTTGATGATGTTTGTAAAGTGTGGACAGCTGCATTGGGTTGGATTTAGGGTGATCCAGTTGTCGACACATCACAAGCACCCACTGGGATAGATTCATGCTGGCAGGTATTGCCATTTCCTGACTTCCTCACTGATCAACCCTAGAAAGGCTCATGGGGGCCACCACCGCTGCTGCCTTGCCAGCCAAGCAGTTCTCTGGCAGAGCCTTGTGGGAGACGTTGGCTCCCCGTCCTCATTGATCACATCCCTGGTTGCCCCATTCTGACCTCAGAATCAACATCACCAGCAAGAGTCTTCCAGGGAGCTGCTTAGCTGGCAAGGATTGCTAGCCCCGGGAGTACAGGGCATTGGTGCCAATCCGCTGTCGACCTGTCTGTCTGTCTATAAGACAGCAAGGTGGCTTTGCATCGCTTTCTTGCTGGTTTGAATCCATTGCTCTGGGTCCTGTTCTCTGGAGCAGCAGAAAACAAGCTTGCTCCATCCTCAATATGACATCCCCTCCAGTACTTAAATGGGGCTATCAGATCAACCCTTAACCTTCTCTTCTCCAGGCAAAATATACCCAGCTCCCTAAGTCTCTCCTTATAAGTTGGTTGCCCTTCTCTGGACATGCTCCAGCTTGTCCCCATCCTTCTTGAATTATGGTGCCCAGAACTGGACACAGTATTCCAGGTGAGGTCTGACCAAAGCAGAATAGAGTGTTACTGTTACTTCCCTCAGTCTATATACTATATTTCTATGGATGTAGCCAAGAATCGCATTCTACCTACTGCAGAAAGTGAGTGATGGGTTGCAAGGTAGAGAAGAAAGATACCCGCTTAGTCTTCTGAGGACCTGGTGGAGCATCTCCTCCTGTACTGAAAGATGGTTCCAAAAGAGCAGATCTGTTAGTCTGTGTCTGCAGAAACCACAAGAAGAGTTCTGTGTTGCCATAAATTATAACCAAAATATTCAAGAATGAGCACACTCTCCTGAGATGTATAATTCACGAATCTCTACTGTATGTTTAAAGTCAGATCTGTTGGGTCAAATGAAGTAGTAAAATTGTTTGCATGTCATAGCAAAAATAACAAGTCCCACATCTATGCATCCATGCTAAAAGTGATTCAACAGCTGTTTCTGTTCTTCAGGGAAAAATGGGAACTGCAGTTCTGTAAGGTCAGAAAGATTCTCTAATAAAATGTTCTTAGCACCATTGTCAGGCTCAAATGTGCAGGAACCCTTTTGGGGTAAAGGAATGGTGGCAGCTAGATTGGTACAAATGTGGTATAAAATTTGTACATATCCTGCCAGCTGTGGCACTTTAGATCAAATGTATCCAAAGAGACTACTTCTTCCTGGAAAAGTAAATAATCTCTTTACTGTTACTCCTGAAATTTAACCATGCAAAGGCCTGTTGAAGCACCAAGATGGAAATCTTTAGTCTAGAAAAGATGCAGTCTTCCCTCCAGGAAATTACACATTTTATGATGCACGGTGCAAGTTGTATTATTGCTTGAAGCCATGTGTTGGGATGTGTGGTGGTAGCAAAGGCAGGCAACGAAGTCTGCGGTGCATTAAGATTCCCTGGTTCTCTGGAAACATGACACCGAGCCTTGATCTGTCAAAAACATACACGCACACACAATAAAATAATAACAATCCAAGCAGCAGCAGACACAAACGCCAGTAAATTTGAGCAACTTCATTCTCTCTTCTGTTCTTGCCTAAATTACATCTGAGCGAAAAACCTCTTAGCTTCAGGATTGCAATTCCCCTGTAATTGGTAAAGTGGCTGGAACTGCATTGTCGCTTGTACATAGTGGCATGTAATTGCACAGTAACCACTGCGGTACTTCCACAAGTGACATCTGGCGTGCAATTAGGAGCCAATCTCGTACCTCGGCTTTCCATCTAGTTTCCATTATCAGGCTCGAAATCTGATGTGAGGACAGGGTTGCTAATTCAGGATCATCCCAGGCCCTGAGTTTTCAGAGGCCAAAACCGAGACCTAGAGATGGCCTCCGAGATGTCTTTAAGCATTATGCATCAAGTACCAACCATAGTGGCTCGCCTGCTTAGAGACTCAGGATAATGAACATTAAATCTCCCCAGAAGAGTGGATGCAAAGGAGAGCAGAGGGTGAGCCCTGGCACCACAGCAAGTGAGAGGAAAAGAGGATACTAATTAAGTAAATGCGTATTTGTATTATGCTTTTTAGCTTTTGTATATATTTAATGTAATTTTATCTGATTTCAGTGAGATGATTTTAATTGGTTTTTAAACATTTTATTGTAAAGTTTTTAAAGTGTTTATATCTGTGAGCTGCTTTGGGTCCCTTTCTGGGAGAAAGCTGGCATGCAAATGAAATGAAATAAATAAAGGCCTTCCCTGGATAGTCTTTGCAAGTTACAGCAGCAGCAGCAGCAGCAGCAGCAACAAAACCTTGCAAATTGTAGTAAGCTGCTGCTTTACTACAGCTATAGATTTTCACATAGTCCTTTCCTTTTGCCAGGAGTTCATCCCTTCCAAACTGGAGTATCTTCAGTCTCTTCTCCCAAGTGAGGATAACCCATGAAAACTGGACCAAGGGCCAGCTTGCACAGGATCTAATGTTATAGGCCTGAGTGAAGGAAATCCTGACTAAGGATGTATCCACACTGCAGAAATAAAGCAGTTTGATCCAACTTTAACTGCCACGACTCTATCCTACAGAATTCTAGGATTTGTAGTTTGCTGAGGTACCAGACCAGGCAGAATGCCTCACTAAACTACAAATCTCACGATTCCACAGGATGGAGCCATGGCCATTAAAGTGGTATCAAACTGTTTTATTTCTGCAGTGTGGCAAGTGTCTGAAAACAACCAGCAAAACTCCTCAAGGAACCTGGTGAAAGCTCCTGGACTTCCAAGAACCAGAGTAGATTGGGAATTCACATTTCCCTACTGGGGACCAGAGTTCAGTAGCAAAAATAGTTGAAAACTGGCATAGTGGATGTGTATCTGATCCCTAGAGATACATATATTCCTTCCATTTCTGGATCCAGTCATTTTCTAGACAAAAAGTTGTCCGTTTTCTTTCTAGTTTCTAGGACTGAGAGAGAGAGCTACTTCAATAGTTATATATCTCACCAAGGCTTGATTTCTAGATGCAATAGTGTAGGGATGTAAATGTTTGTATATTTTGTTCTCATGCCCAGAAAGAAATAATTTGAATGTTTTCCTCCCTGTCTGCCATCCCTAGGAGTGAGGAAGACACTGGTGGTCAAGGGCAAGTTAGTTCACTTGTCAAGGGTAAGGGTTGGGTACCAAGGTTCAAGTGTTGACTTCATTCACCAACTGCCTTGGCTGGAGAAGGATTACTCCAAAGGGGCCTGATCCACTCAGGTCTTAGCCACATTAGGTTCAAGGGTACGCTGAAGTCAAAGTTGCTGATACAAAATTCAGCATTACCGATTATAAACAGATGGCATATTAAGCTGGAGGGACTCCCCCAGAGTGACTAAATGTCCCAACCACAAAGAAGGACAAGGCACTGCAAAATGGAGGACGTGCAAGAAAAATGTAGGGCATTAGCAATCGCATCTAGCATTTACATTTCAATACCGCTTCATAGTGAACTCAGCACTCCCTAAGCAGTTTACAATCTGTACGCCAGTTGCCCCCAACAAGCTGGATACTCATTTTACCGACCTACAAAAGGATGGAAGGCTGAGTCAACCTCGGAGCCTTGGGATCGAAATCACAACCTTGAGGCTGCAGGCCTGGCAAAATACAGCATTACCAGATAAAAGCTAAAAACACTCATAGAAATAGAAATTCATGCCTCTTAGTCATGCTCGTAATGGAGGACATTTTGGAATTCCTCCAGCACAGAAGGCTGAAAGGTAGGATGTGTCCTGGAAAAGGAGGGCATCTAGTCACCCTGGATTCACCAGGGTACAGATTCAAGGGAATCTGGAGAGATAAGAAAACCTTCTGGGTCAGTCGGGAAGGGAGCCAGCAATGCTGAAGGAGAGAAATGCAAATCACCTGGTTGTTGGGCTCAGATAGGTAATGTGCAACAGGTGGGAGAAGGTGTGGTTGTAGCAGGCTATTTTGGAAAAAGGTGGCCAGGAGGATGAGTTAAAAGAGGGAAAAGAAAGCATTCCAATGTTGCTTGGTGATCTTTTGATCTGTGCAACTTTGGATAGCATGAGGCCCAAGAACCCATCCCAACACTACCATGCCAGGAGCAGCTGGAGGCATCTTGGTGAATATGTCAGTGTGTGGATGATGGGTGTTGCAGTGATGCTCTTTGACACCCAGCAGAATCTGCAGGACAAGCTGGCTGCTGTGATCCACAGCTATTTTGTATCTCTTACCATCAACTAGCCCAGCCAACAGAGGAACCATCCCTATGACTGGTGAATCCAAAGGTAAAAGGCTTGGTCAACCATTGAAGAAAGCTGTACCTAAGGACTCTGGGATTTTAGAGCCCCAGGTGACGGTTTCCTTCAGGGGTTTTTAGATGGAGAAAGGTCAGAGACTTGCAGGAGGTTGTGATGTAATGGTGCTTTTGGAAAGTACCAGCTTGGACAGAGCCCACTGTTGTAGGAAGGAAACCCTGGCGAAAATAACCAGTAAGGATGCATCTGCATGGTAGAAATAATGCAGTTTGACCCCACTTTTAATTGCTGTAGTCCTGTCCTATGGAATCATGGGATTTGTAGTTTTACAACATCTTTAATCTTCTCTGCCAAAGAGTGTTGGGGCCTCACCAAACTCCAAATCCCAAGATTCTGTGGGATGGAGCCATGTCAGTTAAAGTAGTTCAAACTGCATTATTTGTACAGTGTAGGGTGCACCTTTTGTCTCTTTGATGCATCACATCCATTGGATATTTCTGACCCTTTTTGGTTTTTGGAAGATTGTTGAGGAATGTATCTTTTAGGCTTCTACTGTTTAGCAGACAGAAATGTAGCTTAGACTTCCTTCTTGGGTCTCATATCCAAGATATCGCATTATGTATGTACAACCATTCCAAAATCCAAAAAAGTCCAAAATAAAAATGCTTCTGGTCCCAAGTGTTTTGGGTAAGGGAGACTCAGCCTGTAATGGGACTCAAGCATCCATGGGATTTTGGCAAGTAAAATGTTTTTTATTTAGGCAGGCTTTTTAATGCAATAATCATGACAGAATGGTTTTATATGGTGTGTGTGTGTGTGTATTTTGGTTATGTATTAATTTTTTGTATGCTTTTCATGTTATTTTTTATTGTTTTAATTAGACGGTTTTAACTGTTTTTAAATTTTTACTGTAAAGTTATTAAAAATGTTTTTATCTTGTGAGCCACCTTGGGTCCCTTTCTGGGAGAAAGGTGTCATAACAAACAAACAAACAAACAAACAAACAAACAAACAAACCCCAGCAGATACCAAGGGCCCACTGTACTTGCAATTGAATAAAGCTCATACAAATATCTCAAACATCTGAAGAACCTCCAATTGAGAATCACTGGTTTTCCTGCATGGCAGGAGGTTGGACTGGATGGCCCTTGTGGTCTCTTTCAACTCTATGACACTATATAGATATCATTGAGAAGGAGATCTTCTTGGAGAGCAAGTTCTTGGTCTTCCTTGAAAGCTGAAGACCTCCTTGATCCCAAAGAGTTGAATCAGTCCCAAATTGTTCCTCCGACATCCTCTAAGGTGATTGGTCCCTGCCTTTTCCTTCTTGCTTTCCTCAACATACTAGTGCCATTTCCCTCTCTTCTCTTTTGCTGCAGCTGTTAACAATTGATGATAATTTCTGTGGCCTGGATATGAATGCCCCACTTGGAGTATCTGAGATGGTGCGAGGGATTCCCATCTTCACTGAGGATCGGGATAGGATGACGTCCGTCATTGCTTACGTCTATAAGAACCACTCGTTGGCTTTCGTGGGCACAAAGAGCGGCAAGATGAAAATGGTAGGTCTGACTTTTACTTACTTGACACGGCTTGTAGTGAAGAAGGCATGGTGACTGGGTCTGGATGGACAGAAGTGTAGACACCTGGCTTTCTGAGAATGGTATCTGCTAAGGTTAAGGTGTATGGAGAGAGAAGTGTCTCTGAGCAGGCCTGAGCCAAAGCAAGCAGTTATGACTGCCTCATGATTTGTTGAGTAATGCATAGAGTAGCAATGTCAGCAGGCAAATGAATATATTCTGGGGTTTTCTCTGACATTTAAAGGAACTATCCTCCTGAAGCTTCTTTGGCTAGTTCTTTAAAGTTCAAATGAAGACTTGGAATGGATTCATCATCCCACTAACAAGGACTGTCTCTGACTTCCACTGGTTATGTATCATAAGACAGATGTCTGGTGGCATTTGGAAGTTGGCAGAAGGTGCTCACTGAAAGACAGCCTACATTTTGCATCTGCCTTTGATCTGATGGATGAGGATGTTGAAAGTTACCTAGAGGAGATGTAACTGGAGAGGAGATGTTGTTCCCATTCATTCCAATATCTGGTTACGAGACTGATAATGAGCAATGCTAAGTATTGTATTTGGTGTTGGCAGATTTCATAAATGTCTTTGTCAGTCTATGGCAGCCATAAATAAATAAAAAGGGGATAAAGGGTTGTCTTTGGAACCAACCTTCTGGACCCATTAGGCATTGTGAGGTTACCAGGCCTGGGATGATGTGGAATATACCCTCTGTGGCATTGATGTGGGCCTAAGAAGGGAATGTGTCTGATGTTACCATCTTTGGTTCTGAATGTCCTCATTCAGTTGCTTATTTGATCTTCTGGTTAGTGTTAATATAATGTGATCCCTAGTTTACTCCTTTGAGTTCAAATAAAATCTAAAAATGCAAATTCTCTGGAACCTCACAGACTGAACCAATCATTAGTAGCATATGTTCTTCTGAATAGAAGTCCACCTGATCAGATGCATCCTCCTTCCCACATAAGTCTATTTGTTGGTCTCAAAGGAGCTATGTTGCTCTTTCTTGATTGGATTAACTGGGTTGGCATCAGGGGTTCTCTATAAATAGATGTCCTTCGCTTTCTCTCGGTGTGGGTATATGTGTGCGATCCCCTTTGGACACCATCCAAGAGACTGGAATGTTCACTTCAGGCATCGTCACGATTTTCTTCTTTTACATCAAGTCCAATTTATCATCTAGGACCATCAGTGTCTATGTTCAGGAGCCAAGGTTCTGAGTGAAAGAGGCATTTAACTCTGGAGATATTTCTTTGGCATGCATTTTGATTGTCTCTCCAGATCCATTGGAGGTGACCTTCTAATGGAGAGAGATTGGCTCTCCATGTGCAGTTTGATAGTTTAACTTGCTACTCATGTATTCTATTCCTGTAAGTAAAGGCATATTTCTCCTTGTGGCATGTTGTACAATCTCTAGAGGAAAGGAAACAATTGTGAATTGGTAATTGGAGCAGTCAGTGGTTGAACATCTAGGGAGGTTATGTGTCTGCCATCTGTCTTATTAAAAAGGTACGGGTTGAGTCTCCCATATCCCAAATGCTAGGGATCAGAAGTGTATTGGATTTCAGATTGGATTTTGGAATATTTGCATGTACAAAATGAGAAATCTTAGAGATGAGACCCAAGTCTGAACATGAAATTTGTTTATGTTTCATGTCGACCTTATACACATAGCCTGAAGGTAGTTTTTTTACATAATATCTTTAATTGCATGAAACAAAGTTTGTGTACACTAAACCATCAAAAAGCAAAGGTGTCACTATCTTAGCCACCTATGTGGACAATTCTGGATTCTGGAGTATTTGATTTCACAATTTGGATAAGAGATACTCAACTGAATATTAGAATGAACTCTTCCCCTTGATAAAGAATGTATAAAGTACATTATACTGTATCCACTGGTGGATTCTTGCCACCAGTTAATGATGTATCTTTGAAACCCGCCCAGAATGTAACAGTGATGCTGATGCTCTTGACCAACCATGAAACATTTCTACAGAGCTTCCTCTGATGGAGTTGGAATTCCCTGAACATTGGTCCCTGGGGTATTGATGTATTGATGTCTGCACTGAGAGGAAGAATGAAATAGCTGTGCATGTTGCCATACTTGGTTGAGTTGGTGTTCCCTGGATTCTGGTGCCCATGGTGCTGACCTCTGCAACTAGGGTACCACTGAATAAGACCAGTTGGCATCACTTATGCCAGTTGACCATCCAATTAGATAAAATTTCTTCTTGTTTTCTATGCATTTCTGAACTGTTAAATTCTTAGGCAGAGCATGCCACTAGTCTACATAGGGGTGGTTTTCTTTTTTTTAATTTGCTGATTTGGGCATTATTTCCCACATATCTGTGTTTAGTATTTAAAAACATATTTGGTTGGTGTCCTGTGAATTACAGTGGCATACAGTGGCAAACTTACACCATCAAAACTCACTTTTTTGGTTGATGCAGAGGTTGGAATTCTGTACTAACTATTCAATGGGAAAAATCACACCTACTTTTTCTCTGCTGTTTCCTCCCACAAACCTAAGCATTTCCTATCTGGGAGTGAGCAGAGAAAGTGGCAAAAACACATGCATTTGTCTTCCAATTGCTGGTTGCACAGCAAAAGGATCTTCTGGAAATCCCCAAGGGTGATGCCATTCCTATGCCATACCCTCCAACTATTCCCATTTTTGCAGAGACAGTCCCAATTAATCCTCTCTCATCTTACTTTTCAGCTGCTTTTAAAAAGTTCCAGTTTTTTGTCCTCTATTGTCCACCTTTGTCCTCGGCTTTCCTCAGTTGCCTCAGACTGAATTCAAAGGGCAAACGTAGCTTGAACGCCATGAACTCTGCAGGGAGGAGAGGAGTAGAAGGGGCAAAATCCTGCCCTTTAAGTAGGCTCAAGCAAAAGCAAACTGCTACAGCCTCTCCTAGGTTGTACGTTCTCCATCATTAATAACTTTTGCCATTCTGACCACACTCTGATGTTAATAATAATAATAAATTTTATTTATAACCCGCCCCTCTGCTCAGCAATCGGGGCGGCGTACAACCAATTAAAAAGACAACAATTAAAACATTCCTTACACCCCCACCCTAGCCCTCCCACCCCTTAAAACTAAATTAAACTACAGTAGAATTAAAATCAAATTAACACACTTAAAATCTCATAAAATCAGTTCCAGCAAATGTGTTGTGGCGCAGGAAGGGTAAGTGGGAAATCATATCCCATTCGATGGGCGGTTATTCCGGGAAATGTTGTTACTTCTCTGCCACCCCACTCCTACTCTTTGCTAGCTTTGTTATGAGGATCTGCAACAGAAAAAAGTGGGCTTTGGGCAGGTTGGATGGGACATGTATTTTAGTTAAGCATGTGCAGTATGTCCCCCGATCCCAGATCTTAACTATTCAGTTTACTTAAATGTAGGAAATAATGCTTGTGTAGTCTGCCCAAGCCTTGTCCTCTCATAGATCCTTCCACTTGATTTTGATACCCCCCCATATCTGTCTTTTTTTCTTTCTGATTCAGAAATAAGAGAGTAAAGGATCGTTTCTGTTTTTGAAGGCATTTGTTTCTCCCTGTCCCGCCCGCCTTTGAGTGGGAGCTCTTCCACAGCATGAAGGTGTAAGAAATACTTCCTAGCACTTGCTTATTGCTATTCCAGGCATCAACCTATCAAATTGGCAAGAGCATTTGATGTGTGGAGAGAGGAAAAGGAATGCCTTCTGGAGGGGGCAACTGAGTTGTTCTATGGAATGGCATTGAGCAGAATGAAAAAATAAACAAAATACAAAACTGCAATAATTGTGTTTGATGGAAAGTGTGTGACAGGGCCCAAAATGCAAAGAAGAGGGAAAGAAACAGCCCAGCGGGTGGTCTTCAGAATTGCCTGGGACAAGTACGGTTTTTGCAGCATGTTGCATCGAGCATTTGGAAATGTCCCAAACATCCCCATGGTTTGGTTCAGCCTTGGTTAATGTAGTGAGCCAGTGAGCTCTGAACCATCCATTTCGTCCTTGCCTTTCTGTTTTTGAAGGCATTTATTTCTCTCTCCCCTCCCTCCCCCTCTTACCTTTGTGTGGGAGCCCTTCTACAGCATGAAGGTGTCAGAAATACTTCCTAGCACTTGCTAGGTCATCTATCTGTGACCATTGAACTATCCACTTATTCCTTGGCTGCCATCTTGTCAGGACACATGGGTTGGCTTTACATAACTGAGACCTCTGATCATCAACTTCAGTTCATTGCATCCATGAAACAGACATGGTTCCAGTGCCCCTGTTTCTTAGCGGAGGGATGGAAGGTTCTTTGCTTTAAGCTTGTCAATTTGTGACCTGGATCCAACATGAACATATGGCTCTACACACACAGTTCCATGTTCTCCAATTGCTTGTTAAACCCCAGTTAGGGTCCCAGGGGCTAGAAGGAGGGAGTTAAGCATAATATAGAGAAGCAGGTAGTCTTCTCTAAGGAAAGAGAAATGAAGGTATGTTCACAAACAGACTGTATCCCATTTTCCTTCCCCCAGGAGCTCGGAGTAGCCAGATCTTCTTGCCTCCTCTTCCTCCACTAGCAAAGAGCCACAGTATCCTCTCCTGGGGCTTGATGTTGCCTGGCACAGGAGGTTTTTGGATGGAGTGCAAGGGCAAATAAATAGCCCTCTGCATCCAATCCAAAAAGGGACATACCTGCACATAAGCTGTGCTTAAACACAAGGCGCTAACAGAATGCCAACCTGTATTGGTCTAGAGTTTCTTAATTTCTTATTTTGGTCATCTGACTGTAAACCACAATATTTGATCTCTCTAGTAGTCCAGTCAACATCCACACTCTCAAGTATCTCTTTAAGCTTTGGGCTTTAAGGAAATGTATATAACAGGAGAATAATGTTGCAGCTTTATAATCTTTTATGTATTCATTAAGCAAAACGATTAGTTCATGCAGTTTGCCCGCTCCCAGTAGAGGATCATCATAACACATCGACTTTGTAGTCTAGGCTCATTAGCTTTTAGAGACATTACAGAGCTGAGCACCACCTCCATCTTTTCAGGTTCTCCACATGGGCTGAAATGGTGGGATCAGTTCTGTTTAGCTTGTTCTTTGATCAATGCCACACTGGGACATGTCTCTTCAGTACTTCTGAGTGTCCTGCAATGCAATGCAGTAAAAGAGAATTGCTGTTTGTAGCAGCTGAAAGGCATATAAGAACTTGGTCTTCTTGACCATCCTTCAAATGCCCTTACTATGGTTGGCAAAGCATGACTACGACTCCCAGAATCTAACACTCATCCATAGAACATGGGAGTTTTAGTCTAAAAAACACTCCAAACACAAGCTGTTTTTAAACTTTTTTACCTACTTCTGCTCTGGACCAAGAGCAGTGGTGGTTGGTTGTTCCCATGTCATTGGGACAGTGAATCTGCTCAAATGATCAAGGAGCTACCCAGTGTGCTGAATTGTTTTGGGGGATAGGTTTCAGTACCTCAGATAGCTCATTCAAAGCAGAATGGATTGACTGCCTGATTGACATGGAAGCCATCAGCTTCCACTGGCTGGATGTGTAACCTATATTACTTTTATGCAAAGGGATCTTGTAGCGCCCTTGAGGCTAACTGTGCAGACAAAGTTGTAGCATAAGGTTTTGCAGCTTTGGTCTGTTTCCTGAGATGCATGGAGTGAACTGATGCCTAGGAAGGACTTTTATAATTAGACTGTATGGATAGCCTTGAAATGCAAACTTTGTGGGTATGATGACTAAGGGTCTTTGCAGACTGCCAGAAATAGTACAAATTGAGTCCACTTTAA
>CM034708.1:213712685-213731143 GCA_020142125.1 Phrynosoma platyrhinos | reverse complement strand
GTGGATTAACCAGCAGATTTGCCCCCGTGTGATAACGTCCTATGATTGTAAAAAGATGTATTTCTTTCAAATGCTGCAGCAATAAAGGTGGAAAGTGCCATGCCATCATGCCCAGTGCACCTCAGTCATTTTCACCATTCATGTCTAGTTTAGTGGATAATGCCTCATAATAACTTCTTCACTAATGTGTTTTTTAATTGGAAAAGATTTGGAGGGGATTTTATGAGGGATCCTTATGGCAGAAGAGAAATCAGGTAGCAAGAAGCTTATGGGACTTCTTCACAGAGCTCACAGTTAAAACTGCAGTGATGTAGACTCAAGTCAGATTCAGGTCACCTCAGTGACTCGACTTGGCAATAAATGATGCACTGACAACTTGTATATTTGTAGTGATCAACTGGCTGGCATCATTCACTTCAAGCATTCACTTCAAGCAGAGCATGGGGTGCATTTCTTGAGAGGGGCAGCAAATGCAAGGCTTGAGTCTGACGAATTTTTCTAAAGCTTTAGAAGGCTCCTCCAATGTGTAGCAGATAGACTGCAGAGAAGACCTCACCCCCCCGCCTCAAACCCATTGCCTAACTCATTTGTTGTTCTCTTCCAAGAAATGGATTTTGCTTCCTTTTTTTCTGTTAGATCCCAGACTTGAGACTTGACTTGAAAGTATCTTGCAAGGATTTGAGACTTGATCTGAGATTTGAAGGTAGAGACTTGAGACTTGACTTGAGACTTGGACTAAAAGAGATGAATACATTACTGTTAAACTTGAATCCACTGACATCAGATACAGTTAAGGCTGTTCACTTGTGGGACTTACTTTGAGTCTCACAGTGGGAGAAAGGAAGAATATTAAAAGATAAATTCATACAAGATTTGGGCCATCTAGTCATATCTATAAGTTCTGAAGGGGGATGGAAAGTTATCTTGACACATGCCCAAAGGGTATGGGTGATTTAGGTTGCTGCCTCACTACAGAATTAAGGCAGTTTGACACAGCTTTAATTGTCATGGCTCCATCCTGTGGAATGCTAGGATATGTAGTTTGTTGTGGCATCAGAGCTGCTGACACAGAAGGCTAAATCTCTCACAAAATTACAAATCTGATAATTCCATAGCATTGAGCCATGGCAGTTAAAGTGGCGTCAAGCTGCCTTAATTCTGCATTGTAGATGCATTCTTAGCAACTTTTAGGTACTAAATTAGAGTGTACCCATGCTGAGCTCAGGGGCCCCATTCTGTTCAAATTCTGGTTGATCAAAGCATGGCTTAGAAGTGCTTTTCTTTCAATAAAGTTAGATCCTTGATTCACCAGTCTGATTCACCTTGATTCACCAGTCTGATTTTCCCTGGATTTCTTGAGAGAAACAATTCGAATCCCATTGAGATCGGAGGCCGCCCGACTCTGTATCATTTCCAGAAGGAAAAAGGGAGGGCATCATGTTTTTGCACTCATGTCTTACTCGCAAAAATTCCCTCCAGCAACCAGTTGGATGGAGTAGGAACATAATACTCATTCCTCTTTTTTCTCCTTCTCTCTCTAGTGGCAGCAGAGTCTTTTCAAAATCCCTGGTTCTCTCAAATGGTGTGTCCCCCCAGTTTAAGTACAATGCAAAAGCTGCCAGCTCTGTTGGTGACTTTAGTATTGCCAGCAGGAGCAGAGCTTTAGTTGCCTCTAGAATTCCTCCATATAACACCCTGAGGAAGATGTAAGAACTCTGGGAACTCAGTATAAGGCAGCTTTGTCCAGTTATCCAAGTGAATTGGGGCGCGCCGATTATGAGAATTTTTTTGTCCTGCCCCTGTTGCAAGCAGAGAATCTCACTGTCTTGCTCTTATTACATTCAGGCACTCAGGTAGGGATTCATTGGGTTCTGAAACCTTGATAAAAGTTGCCTGTCCTCGCCTTCCAAGATGTGTAGGAACAGCAACCACACCTTGCCTCAGATTCACACGTTTGTGATTCTTCTGGGTCATTTCATAACAATAAATTATGCGTGAAACAATGTCTCCTTTTTTTCAAAAATAAGTGAGCAGCTAAGAATTTTCACAGATATATAATGGACATTCTTAACTCATCATTTTTTTTAAAAAAGTAGGTATTGTTTCATGTAAGATATATATATTCATGTGTGTGCGTAGGAAAATGCTTTGGTCAATGGGAGAAATTTGTTGTTGTTGTTATTGTTAACCACCTATAAGTCATTCCTAACTCAGGGCAACCCTGTGGATGAGACAGCTCTAAGGACATTTTCACACGGGGCTTTAGGAGGACGCTAGCCGGCCTCCGGCCGGCCCCACTCCGGCTCCATTTCCAGCTCGTTCACACACGCGCGGCGGCAAACCCCGCCCCTTCCGGTGCCATCCCTGCGTCCGTCTGGCTCCTTGCTCCGAGTGTTTACACTCACGGAGCCGTAATTCCGGCCTCACTCTGGCCGAAAGACCTGTAACTCCGGCTTCAGCGGCTTAACGGTAATTCCGATTGGCAAAAGGAATTAGCCTGCCGCCGCCGGAGCCATTCCGCAATCAGCGGCACGGCCCATTCTGGAATGGCTCCACCCGGCTTTAGGGAGGGTAGTATGAAAACGTCCATAGACTCCCTGGCCTCCACTGGTCTGGTAGGATCCTGCAAATCCATACACGTGACCTCCCTAATAGAGTCTAGCCATCTAGCATGCAGTCTTCCTCTCTTTCTACATCCCTCTGCCTTTCCTAGCATTATTGTCTTTTCTAATGATTCATGCCTTCTCATAATGTGGCCAAAGTACGGCAACCTCAGCTTGGTCATCTTGGCTTTTTACCTTAGCTAAAACCATAACTGTGTGTATTAGGGAAAATGTGTAAAAACGTGTATGATTTCCTGTATGAGAAAAATCCTACTCCAGTTCACAGTCTGATATGAAATGTAATATACATGGGCTTCATCAAAATCCACAATCTTGGCCCCCAAACCTGCCCTTGATTTATGAGACTGACATATACACAAATATATGGTAGTTCTTCAGGGAAATTTTTGTTTAGTAGGTGCTGCCTTGGGATGTTCTAGTTCAGGGCTTTGTACCCCAGTTCAAGGGACTTTGAATTGACAAACTACACCAGGGGTAGGGAACCTAAGGCCCGGGGGCCGGATGCGGCCCCCCCAAGGCCTTTGGACCGGCCCCAGGCTGGTCCTGCCGCCGCCGCCTGCCATGATGATATTGATTATTGTTGTTATTACTTGTTCTTGGGGTTTTCTTGGCAAAATCTCCACAGGGGGTTTGCCATGGCTTTTCTGGGGCTGAGAGAGTGTGCATGCATATTTTTTAATTTTTTAATTTTTTTAATTTTTAATTTATTTATTTATTTATTTATTTATTTATTTATTTATTGGTGCTTCAGCCCCCCAATTGTCTGAGGGACAGCAACCCGGCCCCCGGCTCATAAAGGTTGCCTACCCCTGCACTACACCTTGGGCTTGGTGTTGGAACCTAGGTTTTGGTTCAGCTGCTCCCTGCTTTGCACCAGTGGACTTCTCAAAGCAGCTACTTCCTTTGCCTCTCTTCTGGAATCCTAGTCAGTCTTTGGATCAGGGCCATAGCTCTCATAACCAGATCCTGGATAAAATTTCTTTTCCAATGACATCTCCCAAAATTTCTCCCAGCCTGTGTGGACAGTGGCCATGCTGGCTGGGGGATTCTGGAAGTTGTCATCCCAACCTTTCCAAGTTCTGGCCATGATGACACAAGACCTACCCATG
Source organism: Phrynosoma platyrhinos (assembly GCA_020142125.1). Classification (NCBI taxonomy): domain Eukaryota; kingdom Metazoa; phylum Chordata; class Lepidosauria; order Squamata; family Phrynosomatidae; genus Phrynosoma; species Phrynosoma platyrhinos. The sequence continues at coordinate 213,727,410 of CM034708.1, read as the reverse complement.
GCTTTGGAGAGACTGTTTCATGGTTATGAAATCTGAAATTCTGGCATTACACTCATCCCTCCACATTTGCTGGGGTTAAGGGCACAGGACCCCCGTGAATGTGGAAAAACCACAAATAACAAAAACACTTATGTTTTTACCTGAGAGAACACCTCTCTAGGAATCTCTAGGTCCTCCAGCACAACTCTGTGGTCAACATCTGCCGGACATTGACCATAGAATTGCACTGGAGGAGCTACAAATGCCTCATGGAGTGTTCTCTCTAGGAATCTCTAGGTCCTTCAGTGCGACTTTTAGTTAAAGTTGACCATAGAGTTGCGCTGGAGGACCTAGATATTCCTAGAGAGAGTATATGAAAACAATCTGTGAATAATCAGATCTGTAAAAGTCAAAAGTGCAAATGTGGAGAGATGATTGTATTGTCGATTGACATTTGCTGGAAGAATGCAGCTGCTGTAGATCTCAGATTCATTTTGTGTTTGGCAGAACAGTCCCCCCTGCTTCCCATCTTATAAGCCAAAGCATAGTTAGAAAAAAGAAAGAGTGCATGAGAACCAAGTTCTTATTTGTTACCACTGTAGCAATGAAAGCAAATTAATGTTTTGGCTATACCACTGATTCGTAATATTTTAACATTGTATGAAACCTGTATACTCCCAAGTTTTTTAAAAAGCCATACTTCACAGAAGCAGCTGGAGGGAAGTATTTTTCTTCACAAACAGTTGGACTCTGGCATTTCTAGTGAATCCAAGGGTGGGGAGATGAAAGTATTATAATGGCAGGACTATCCTCTTTATATCTACTGTAAAGGTGTGAGTGAGTGATGGCCAATGGCTCCTATGCTGATGGAATATTGAAGCCATTCTAGGTGTTAGTTCAAACTTAAAGTGAGCAAGTCAAGTGCTGAATTCTGTCCCCCAAATATTTTCAGCAGCTTAGATAGTTCATTAATGTCATTCCTTTAAAACCCAAAGAAGATTGACTTCTCTGTTGACTTGGGAGCTACCAGCCACTACTGGTGGGAGCAAAGAAGGCCCATGAGAAGAGCATGTACTCATATTAGGGATGGGAAGAATATCCAAATATACTTGGGAAATGGTGCAAAGACAAATTTTCCAAGTGTTGAGAAACCCTGACAAGAAGAATCCTAGACTGACAAGTATTTTGTAGTTCAGAACGTCTTCTGCGCAAAATTTTCAGAAAGTGGTTTTGCTCAGAAAACAATGTTTGCTGTGCAGAAAATGGTGCTTTCTGTATAGAATTTTTTCCATATATATATATGTGTGTGTGTGTGTGTGTGTGTGTGTGTGTGTGTGTATGTATATAATGGGGACATTTTGTGCAAAGTTTGCACAAAGTCACAGAATTTTGTAACTAGACTGTTAAAGCTGCAGTTTTCTAAGACTTCCTTGCAGTGAGAAGAAAATTGCTATAATTATCCATTGCCTCTGTCAAGAAGAAAGGTTGTGAGGAATTACATTCCTAGCTCATATTGGTATCAAAAGCCAATAAAAGATCCAAAAGGGGTGACAGGGTGATAGAACCTCATCTTTCTCCTAGAGCATCTCAAGCCAACCAAGCCTCTTGGGGGAATCAAACGCCAGCCTGAAATTAGTCTGACATGGATCCAGGTAATCTGTTTCCTCCAAGAAGATCCAAAGCTAAGTAGCCCCAAAATATGGACAGACTCCACGTATGTGCCACCATCCTTTCCCTCCTTGTCTGTCCCTTCTGAAGGACTAACATGTGAAGATCAATAAATACAGTTTTTGGGCAGTCCCACCACCTCAGCAGACCTTTGAAAAGTTCTTTTTTGACTCCAACTCCCTGAACCCACCACCTAGCATTGCCAGTTGAAAAAAAAAGTAATATTTCTAGGTTCTGCACTTGAGGCATGAACACAACCCTTACCTTTATCTTTCATGCAGAAACCTTTAATGCAGAAACTGCGCTCATGTATAGCCCTCCTGCTCCTTCTAATTCAAGGAGCAGGTTCCCTTTCCTGCAGAAGATGGAGCAAAATCAATCTTTTTTCCATTCTGAGGAGAATGGCTAAAAGATTGACACGAGAGAGGGCTGGGAGAGGTAGCATCGGGTGAGTTGAGGAGACTGAGTTAGCAATTGGTCCTTGCCTGACCCACATCTTGTCCTGTGGGCCTCAGAGCTTGACTCTTTCTAATGCTCTGCCACTGGAGCACACAGAGGTTGTGTAAGAGGTTGGCTGTTGTTTGACAATGGAGCCAGGCTCCCTCAGAAGGCAACCCTTGGATGCTCTTGGAGCTTGACAAGAGATGTAAAGTCGGCAACCTTTACCCTTCAGGACTGCAGGGAGGATGAAACCAAGCCAGGGCAAGAAGCAAAAGAGCAAATGGGAAGGAGCAATTCCAGTTTTTGGCAGCCAGGAGGATGTAGGTTTCATGCAAGTTTTTATTGTTGTTATTATTATTCTTGTTGCATTTATTTCTCTCCTGCTTTTCCCCCAGATTGGGACTTCAAGTGGTTTGCAATACTTTAAAAACATTGTTAAAAATCTACAAAATAAAAAAAGTTAAAGCACAATTAAATAATGAGGGGGAAAAATTAAACCAGGTTAATACATACAGATGGCCTTCCATACCCACAGATTCTTTCTACACAGATTCAACTATCCACTGCTTGAAAATATTCCAAAAAGCAGATCTCAGAAGGCAACGAGAGCTCCGGAGGCTAATCTGGCCTCCTCTCTACCCATTGCTCTGAGGGCAATGCCAAATGAACCCAGTAGCACAGAAGAATATTTTAATGGAGTGTTTGTGCTCTGTTTCTGTTTTCCCATTAAAGCGGTGGAAATAAAACCATCATTGTTGTTGGGTGCCCGCAAGTCATTTTCAACTTGGTGACCCTAAGGCAAAGCTATTGCAGGGTTTTCTGGGGGGCTGAGAGGGTGTGACTTGCCCAGAGTCACCCAGTGGGTTTTCATAGCCAAACAGGGATTTGAACCCTGGTCTCCAGAGTCATAGTCCAGCACTCAGATGACTACACCATGCTGGCTCCACTGACGATTATCATTCCAATACAATTAAAAGCAGAAGGGTGAATGGGAAGGTGCAATTAATGGTTTTACCACTGAAAGCAATTTTAGAAATATATTTTAAAAATAAGAGCTATTCAAAAAAGTACAGCTCCCTACTAAAACAGGGAGGTCCTTGAAAGACAACAACAACAACAATAATAACGGATCTTTAGATTTGGTGTCATTTGATCTATTTGCTGTGGAATTGGTTCCTGCTGGCTTCTCCTGCTATTCCTTATGACCAATAGTGTGCAATTTAATTTCATTATAGATGGTTGTGTTTTTTTATGATGTTGGATTTTTTTTTTTTTAAAAAAAACACTTTATTGCTTCCATGCTTGCCTTTTGTGGAGTGGGGGAGCATAAAAGGATATAAAAAGGCAAACAAAGGGATAATGTGTATTTTCTCCTACATGTCCTAATTATCTACATTTGCAAGGATTCTTTTAACCTTGGCAATAGTGTGTCTTAGGCAGATTGGAACCAATAACCCATATCCATACAAAGCTATGTGGAGGAGAATTTTTATTGAGCAGAAGAGTTAAATTATACACTATGATTATATTGGAAAGCAGCAATAATTAGGGCTGGGTTTGATGCATGGAGAACAATAAATAGATAATGTGGACAACTAGCTAATAACATGCAGTTGCTTTAGAGCTGGGAAATATGAGCCCAAGGAACCAAACTCACAAAGCAAAGACGGTTCTAAGATTCAGACTGTTTTTGCAAGGCTAGAGGTGGTTATGGGAGTAATACAGAGAGCTGGATTTAGATGGAAAGAGGTGGCAGGAATGAGGATAAAGCAGTCTAGGGCTGTAGAAACTTGTAAGAGGAAAGCAGGGAGTGGGGCCGAACTAGGATTTTAAGAAAGGAAATGAACTAACTGCTGACTATCAAGAAAATGAACTTGGGGGAGAGTGGTGCTCCTTTATTCAGGAGAGAAAGTGGGGTGTGGGTTTAAGTAACTTGCTGTTGTTGTTGTTGCCAACTGCCCTAGAGTTGCTCTCAACTCATGGCGACCATCTGGATGAGACATCTCCAAGTCTCCCTGTCCTCCACTGCTCTGCTTAAGTCCTGTAAATTCAGGCCCATGACCTCCCTGGTTGAGTTTCTCCAACTGGCATGTAGTCTTTCTCTCTTGCTTTGTATCTTCCCTAGCATTATTCCCCCCTCTCCCCCCCACCCGTGAGTCATGCCTTCTTATGATGTGGCCAAAGTACAACAGCCTCAGTTTCATAATCTTGGCTTCCAGGGAAGGTTCAGGCTTAATCTGGTGGAGGACCCATTGGAGGTTCATGTTTCCTTGGTTTCAGCTTAAAAGGGAATTAAGTAAGGCCTAGCCAGTGATTTCACAGGATTTCTGCAAGAAAGGTCAGGAGTGGGAGCAACATATAAGGAGCTTCTGCAAGGAGTTTATTTGGGACCACCTCCTGGCTCCTTGGCAGTCTCCGTTGCATGCCAGCTCTCCCTCCCCTCAGAATTCTGTCTGAACTTGGCTTGGGCATTGTGTTTGTACTCTCCTCATGGTGTTATTCACCAGATCTTTGTCACAACTTGTGGGGATGGATGGCATGAGGCCATCTGGGACATTGCTGTGGGTGCTCTTTTAGGGGCACCTTGGGGTCCCTTTATGGGACTCAAGGTGTCAAAGGAAATTGGATGCCCAGGCATGGGTGGCAACAATCTGCCACAGGCTAGGGGGATCCCTCCTTGGGTGAATCCCTTTTCCCTCACTTTGGTTTCTGGCTTCAGGCTTGGGAGGTTCAGCTTATAGTTCAACAGCTGGGTTGATCAGTGCCTAAGTTCAGCCCCCATGGCTTTGCCAGCCCACCTATGGCTGTGATCAATAAGCAGTTGTGGCCTTTTTCTTCCAATCTCATCTGATGTGTTGTGGAGTGGCCTTGCCCTTGGACATGCAAAAGAAGAATCCTGTTGGATCTGACCAGAGGCCTATCAAGTCCACCCTTCTGTTGCCACAGTGGTCAAATTGATTCTGTGGGAAGTGAGTTCAATAGCCCTCTTCCCGTCATGGTCCCCAAAACTGGTACTGATAGACATATACCAAGATCCTACATGGTCTTAACAAAGTTTAAATATCTTCAGGTGGAATCCAGCTATTACGTAATTATGCACAATGTAATCCCTATACTGAATACCACTATAGTGCAACATATGAGAAATGGTGAATGTGCATAGCAGCCACCTCATTGCAGAATGTACAAAGGCAGTCTGCAATGCAGAGCGAATGCTCAAACATTACTCCGGGTGCAGGTCTGCAATGGTTCTGCAAGAATTCCTCTATTCCCACCACCATTAGTTGGATAGGGCCATTCCAGAAGTCACTCCATATGGGTAGTGCAACATACAGCCGTGTATGGCACCAACAGGATTCTAGCCATAGGACCTTATCACACGGGGGTCCCAAGCAGAAGGTATCCAAAGCTAATACGTATTTTTTTCCGTGTGTTTACACATATCCAAATGCAATCCAAAGCTAATACGTATTTTTTTTCTGTGTGTTTACACATATCCAAAGGCAATCCAAAGCTAATACGTATTTTTTTTCCGTGTGTTTACACATATCCAAAGGCAATCCGGATCTAATACGTATTTTTTTTCCGTGATCTGAAGTGAAAGGGGATCTTTTGACATTCGGTTTTTCGGGGAAGTACAAGGGAGCTTTTGGAATCATTGCTCAATGGCTGCGCAGGCGAAATTCAGTTCGTTTTGGTATAGAACTGAATTTATTCTTACTTCGGTTAGTTTTCGCTTACTTTTCGCTTCGTGGCCAGCGTTTGATAAGGTCCATAGTGGCGGGGAGAAGTATTGGATGTAATAAATAGACATCATGACTAGAAGCCAGAAGAGCTTGTAAATGTTTTGGTCAATAGTATCTTGGGGACTTCTAGCTCCCCCATTAACAACTCTCAGAATCCCCCCATGAGGCAAGTTTATTGACCTTTGACCCCAAGATTAGCATCGAAAGCAATGGGTTTCAATGTCAGACTAGTTCTTTAAAGGCTTACGCTCCTTATTGACGATATTGATTTTGCAATTGGAAGTGGTGGTCAGTAACAGTGCTTACAAGCCCCCAGGAGGGTCTTATCCTGTCACCTCTTTCTTTGGACAATATGTGTGTAAATACTAATCCTGCTAGGCCTCCCAGGAGGGTTTCCTGGCTTTTGTATGGTAGTAGCTTTTGCCTGTGTGTGACTGCAATGTCAGAGTAAATTTGTTTGGTGCCACCCTAGTGTAGTCCACATTAGGTGGTGGTGGTAGTAGTGGTGGTGGTGATGATGATGACATTCAGTTATTTTCTGCTTTTCTCCCAAACTGTGACTCAAGGTGGCTTTCAATTTTAAAAAGAATGATTCAGCTCAACATATACAAAAAAGAGCATTAAAATGGAATTAAACTACACTCATCCCTCCAGATTTGTAGCTTTGACTTTTGCGGATTTATTTATTCACAGATGTTATTAATGTGTTCTTTCTAGGAATATCTAGGTCCTCCACCACAACTCTATGGTCAACTTTAACCAAAAGTCGCACTGAGAACCTAGAGATTCCTAGAGAGAACCCTCCACTAGGCATTTCTAGCTCCTCCAGTGCAATTCTATGGTCAATGTCTGGCAGATGTTGACCACAGAGTTGCACTGGAGGGCCTCCAGATTCCTAGAGAGGTGTTCTTTCAGGTAAATACATAGTGTTTTTGTTAGTTGCAGTTTTTCCACATCCAGCGAATGTGGAGGGATGGGTGTATTTGAAAATATGGTTGACGGAGGAGTAATTGGAACTGTCCCTGCCAAATCAGGACTGTTGGAAGATATGAAATTCTTTTCTTTCTGTCACTCTGATGAGCAGAACAAAATTATACACTTTTTGCAAATCCCGAGGATTAGGGTGATAGTGTGACAGCCAGACGTCACTCTGGAGAGCCCTCCTCATAACTCTTCCAAAAAGCACTTTAAAAAAACTCCTTTTGTTCCATCCTCTCAGATATGTTTTAACATCTCTTAACAATAAAGATCTGCGCAAGAAATAGATTTGATGGAGACATTGGTGTAAGTGCGTACAACTGCACACACCAGATGCTGGTGGAGATGTTGGATGATGATGTACCAATGTACCCATTTGTCTTTCAAGTCCTGATAATAAAAGAGTTTTGGGGTTATTTCTTTTAAAAAAAGAAGAAAGAGAGAGAGAGATTGAGAAAGAGTGAGTTGTTTTCATGGCATTGTTACATTTCATTTGACATCAGGCCAGATCAGCAGTTTGGAACGCCTGCTGAAAAAATACTTGAAGAAATGCAGACTGCTTGTTATTTTAAGCACAGCCAGTTCATCTCAACTCTCACTTGACTTCCGGGGAATCTCTGTCTCCGTCTTTTAAGATCACCCCATCTGCTGGGAACTGTTCCATCTTTGGGGCAATGGGAAACGAGACAGAAATTGACACGGGGAGGGGGGTAGAAGGGGAAACAAAACCCTGAAATTATTTTTACATTTCCAGCATATCTCTTGATCCTGGAGATGTCAAACACTCTGAATAGCAATCCTGCATTTAAATATGGGTTTATAGCTATTCCTAATGTGCCTGCACCCAACCACATAGCAAAATATAGATATTCGGCGTATCTGAGTGCATAAATTATGTTGCTATAATTACACCCACATAAAGAGAGCTCTCTAGATTTAAACAGGAGGGACTTTAAAAGGTAGATGGTACAGCCCCTTTTGAGAGGGGTTGCGCTTTGGGCTCAGTTACACAGTCATAAATGCTACCTTCGGGAACAGACATTACTCACTTTATTTTCTTTTACCACTTGACTGATAGCAGAAGAGGATGAGTGGAATTGGAAATCCACAATACGCACATCAAAGTGCTAAAAGGAGTGCATCCGCACTGCTAAGTATAGCAGTTTGATACCACTGAAACGGTCATGGCGCTGTCCCATAGAATTTTGGGATTTGTAGTTTGTTGAGGCATTTACAGTTTTTTACTGCACTCCCTTGAACTACGCTACCTGAGCACCCTGACATATAGTTCTAAATACAGCACCTTTGTATGAATCCCTGACTTCTATAAGACAGAGCCATGGCAGTCAAAGTGATATCAAACCATTATAATTGTGTAACGTGGATTTGTTGTTGTTGCTGTGCGACTTCAAGTCATTTCCAATTTACAGTGATCCTAAGGCAAACTTATCACAGGGTCTTCTGGGCCAGATTTGTTCAGAGGGCATCTGCCATTGCTTTCCTCTGAGATTGGGAACATGTGGGTTTCATGGCTGGCCCAGGAATTGAACCCTGGTCTCCAGAGTCATCGTCCAAGACTCAAACCACTATGTCAGGCCGGCTCACACATTATGGCCTGAATCCTGTCATCAGTCTGAACCAGGTTCTGCAAAGCATTTCCTATATCAATTGAGCAAATAACAGCAGCAGCTTTCATCACTTCGAAAGTAGACGCTTCAAATCATAGCATGCGAACAATTCTCTGGAAAGAGATGAGTCTTTCCAAATGAGACATTATTAATTTTCACTCCTCATTGCACTTCCACAGATCTAAATATAGCCAAGATTCTCCCTAATGGGGGGCAGGTTTGCCTGGAGAGATTTCTCACGTGAATGCACAACAGGGGACCCCCAAATGCAGTTTGCCTTTGGAGCACGAAGACCCCATTTGCCATATGCTGAGTGCTATCCCTGAAACAACAAGTGTTGGAGGATCTGGCTCCCGAAAGGGCGTCATCAGGTATTTCTTGCCCAAGGAAAGTCTGCCAGGGATTTCTTGCTGAGTCTCGGGCACATTCCACCCATCCAACCCACTTCCTTCCCCAAACCCACAGAGACACAGGAACCGTCTCTCTTTCCTGAAAGCTTATGGCTCAGATCCGAGAACAGTGAAATTACAGAGCTTTTGGAGGAGAAAGCAAGCAGCTAATGTGATAGCAGTACCCTGCCTATCATCGCACGGGAGTCCAAAGAGGCTGATTAAAAGCAAACACCAAGGAAACAAAAGATAAAGAGACAGCAAAAATGAGGCCGGCAAGTTTTCTTGGCAGGTGTCTTGAGAGGGAGCTTGCCATTGTCATCCTCTGAGGCTGAGAGAATGTGACTTGCCTAAGATAAACCAGTGGGTTCATTTTCTAGCAGGAATTTGAACTCTGGTCTCCAGAGTCATAGTCTAATGCTCAAACCACTCCACCATGCTGGCTCACCCACAATTCTGAAAGCAGGGCCAGATAATACACATTAGGCTGACTTTTAAAAAATTATGAATTTGCCTCTAGTCCTGTAGTAATGTATAGCATCACTAATTGCTTCACGTATGTACTTTCACGTGCTTGATTTCTTTGAGATACAGCTACTTCTGTTTCAGTGTGGTTTGCTTTCAAAATGTGCTTCCTATGCACTCTTTATTCTCAGGAGGCTATGGAAATTTAATGCTCACCATGGCTTGTTTTCCTTAATTGTCATTAAGGTGCTACTTCCAAGACTATAAATGATACTTGAGGACTGTCTGCAAATCAGAAAAGGGAAATATCAGTATTTGAAATGTATTTGCATGTAACTGTGGTTTGCATGTAACCATGATTTGCAAGAGAGAATCATAGAGCTGGAAGAGACTGGAGACCCCAAGGATCATCCAGTCCAGCCCCAGAAATATACAATCCAAGCACTCTTGATAGACGGCCATCCAGCCTTTGTTTAAAACCCTCCAAAGAATGACACTCCACATTGTGTTCCACTGTTGAACAGCTCTTACCATCAGGAATTTCTTCCTAATGTTTAGATGGAATCTCTTTGGCCTTGGTATTATTCTTTCTAAAACTAAGCATCCCTGCCTTAATCTTTCCAGTATTGGGAGTTATGTGTGCCTGAATTACATCTCCATCTCTCTGCAATGTGGATAAATCTCATGTCCTTCAAGGTGGCTGCATAAATGGGGTTATAGTTTAAATGGATTAGCTTGTAATTGGGTAATCAAGACTGTAATGTGTTGGACTGATGTCAATGTACAGCTTCCTGGTTTTTGAAGGTAGTGTGGTTTTTAAAAAAAATAGTGGCATCATTATATTTTAATTGCAAGGAGACAGAATTGCAATTACCAATGTGCTTAAATGTAGTTTCAGTACAGTGATGTCTCTCTCCTCCCCATACTGAGAGTGTGGGGGTAAGGATGCACAAGAATTGTATTGACATGGATTTTAAAAGAATGTGTGAGTGTCAACAACTTTTATTATTGGGAATGAAAGAATTTGAGATTAACAATGTTCTGACATGGAGGAAACTGAAACTGAGACTTATCTATCCAGGCTCAGTGTTATCCTGTCAAAGTTTTGAGTTTGAATCTGTGTGCAGCAAGAGATGCTAAAGAGGAGCAGCCATGAGGAAAAAGAAGAAGTGGCCACCATAATTCACCACCAAAGACATGGGACCAGAATACTGTTAGTCCCACTTGGAGTAGACCCATTTAACTAGTTGCTGTCCACACATGGATAAATCCAATTGATCTATTATAGTCAGGACTAACAATAGGATTTAGGTTGAATACACAGGGATTCAAACCTATCCCTCAATATAATCATTTTTGACAAAATCTATAAAGGGTAGTTTTACTGAGATACATTTGACACAGAGGCCAATACCTGCCACTGGATGCAGATTTAGAAATCCTTTGTGGTTCGTTGTTAACTGCCCTCAAGTCAACTTTGACTCAAGGCAACCCTGTGGATGAGGCATCTCCAAGACCCCATATCCTCAACCTCTCTGCTCAAGTCCTGCAATCCCAATCCCATGTTCTCCCTGATTGAATCTAACCATCTGGAATGTGATCTTCCCTTCTTTCTCCTGCCTTCCACTTTTCAGAGCATCATTGTCTATTCAAATGATTCTTTTTTCCTCATGATGTGGCCAAAGTATAACAGGTTCAATTTAGTCATCTTGGCTTCCAGAGAGAGTTCTAGCTTCATCTGTTCTAGAACCCATTTGTTTGTCGTCTTGGCCATTCATGGTACCCTCATTTTCTCCAGCACCACATATCAAATGAGTTGATTTTCTTCCTATCTGCTTTTTTACTTTCCAGTTCTCATGTCCATACATGGTGATGGGGAATACTGTGGCCAGGATGATCCTCACTTTAGTGTTTAGTTATGTTTTTACGTTTCATAATCTTGTCCAGTACTTTGATACAAACCCTTCCCAATCCTAGTTGTCTTCTAATCAAAATAGAATCCGTATACAATCTATCTCACTGAAATGGGGTAGATTGTGACCACATGTTGAGTCTGGATGGGCAGCTTCAAGCCCTCTGTCTATTTTCAGGTTTCATGATTTGTTCAATTGGACTTGGACAGAACAGCTGGTCAAACAGAGGACTGTTTGAAGAAATGCTGGCCAGATAACAAGTTTTATTATTAGAGCTTGGAGATTCAAACTAGAGTACCATGTTGAAGCTAAACTAAAAGCAATGCAGAAATGCTGAGTGGCCATGAAAAAGGAAGCATAGCTTAAATTGAACTTTCAGAGTAGCAAGGGAACTGTTGTTATTTGCCATCATGTAATCTTCAACTTATGGCAAACCTATGAATGAGAGATTCCAAGAGACCCTATCATAATCAACAGCAATGCTCAGGTCTTGCAGACTAAGGGCTGTAGCTTTTTTTGGTTGAATCAATCAAGCTATGGTTTGGTCTTCCTCCTTTCTTACTGCCTTCCACTTTGCCAAGTATTATTGTCTTTTCCAATGAGCCATGCCATCTCATGATTTGTCCAAAGCAGAGGTCCCCAAACTATGGCCTGCGGGCCGAACCCGGCCCGTCAAGGCCTTTCAACCGGCCCACGGCTGGTCCTGCCACCGCCGCTGCAAAATGGCGCTGGAGTAATGCGCACGCGCACGCAACACCAGGTGCCATTTTGTGTTCCAAAATGGAACACAAAATGGTGCCCAAGTAGTGCGCATGGCCCTCCGAAGATCTGGGGGACAGCAAACCGGCCCCTGGATAAAAAAGTGTGGGGACCCTGGTCAGGACATTCCTCCTAATGTTGAGGTGGAATCTCTTTTCCTGTAGCTTGCATCTGTTGTTCTGGGTCCTATTCTCTGGAGCAGCAGAAAACAAGCTAGCGCCTTCCTCAATATGACATCCCTTCAAATATTTAAAGAGGGCTATCATGTCACCCCTTAACCTTCTCTTCTCCAGGCTAAACATCCCCAGTTCCCTAAGTCGTTCATAGGGGTTTATGGTTTCTAGACCCTTCACCATTTTAGTCACCCTCCTCTGGACACACTCCAGTATTTCAACATCCTTTTTGAATTTTCAACATCCTTCTTGAATATGAAGGGGAGATCTATGTTATAACTGAAAGATAGAGGCACAAACAAGCTTAGTGATCACATCTCACTATTACATCTTATGGCATGGAACCACAGCCCAATTCAAAGCCAATACAGTCTGCACTTCAAACGTATGGGGGTTTAGGGGCACGTGCGCACACACACCCAGACCCGCAAAAGTGGAAGAACCATGAATATAAATAATTATAAATAAAAATCATGAAAGTTATTTTTTTTACCTGAAATAACACTTCTCTAGGAATCTCTAGGTCCTCAAGCATGACTCTGTGGTCAGTTTCCATGGGAGTTGACCTTAGAATCATGTTGGATGGCCTAGAGATTCCTAGAGAAGTGTTTTCTATAGGAATCTCTAACCCCTCCATGGTTGACTTTCAGTGGAAGTTGATCATAGAATCACTAGATTCCAAGGGAGAATGTATTAATCAAATCCATGAATCATCAAGTCTGTGAAAGAGAAATGTGTGGGGCTGACTGTACATGTTTTACATGGAAGTGGTTAGTGGCTTCTATGCCAGTGGGGTGGACAGACTGCTCCAGGGTTTAGTTTGAACTTTAAGTTTTCCAAGGTGCAGAAATTAAATTAGGGGTAAACACTCTGGAAATCTGCTTTAAATTTCATACTAAGACCCAGGGTAGAGTCATAGCCCTACTAAATTGGAAGCTGCTGAACACCGCTGCTTGCATTTGGCTTTTTCCAACAAACTTTTAACTCTAGATCCATCCTCTCCACGTCATCTGAGACGTGGCAAATCAGCATGGCAAATCCCTAAAACTCAGGGGTGGGAATCTGGGATTCAGGCCAGGGATGGGCAGTTGTGGTCCTTCAAATATTGGACATTCATTCTGATCATCTTAGCTAGCATAGTCTATGGTTATGAATGCTAATATCTTTAGTTCAAAAACATCTAGAGGGTTTTTGTTGACCCTCCACATGTAGAAGACAGAAATTACCATCCGATGTCATCTGGGGGAGAGACACTAGGCCCAGCACCATGGGGCCTGGAATAATAATAAGAGCCCTCCCTCCATTCCATTCGATGTCATCTGGGGGAGAGACACTAGGCCCAGCACCATCAGGCCTAAAATAAGAAGAAGAGCCCTCTCTCCATTACCATCCGATGTCATCTGGGGGAGAGACACTAGGCCCAGCACCATCCAGCCTAAAATAAGAAGAAGAGCCCTCCCTCCATTACCATCCAATGTCATATGGGGGAGAGACACTAGGCCCAGCACCACCCTTATTTCTTAAAGGATGGGTGGGATTCGGGATTTTATGTTTTGTTTAATATATCTGTATGGAAATTGTAATGTTGTAAGCCACCCCGATTGCTCTGCAGAGGGGCGGGATATAAATAATAATAATAATAATGATAATTATTATTATTAAATCTATCCCATGACCAGAAAGCTTTGCGTAGATCATCAGTTCCCTGGGTGGACTTGGGTATCCATCCTCACCCTTCTTTCCTCTCTTTGTATTTTATACATGGCTAGAAACATACTTTGACAGGCCAGTGATGCGGAAAATGACTTGTTGCTACCAAACTGTAGCATCTCCAGACCACAATTACAACACGGTGCTATGTAAAAGCATCACTTCCTCTGATGATTTGCTGATCCTCTTTTTCTTTGCCTCTGCTCTTTCTGACCAAAATATACATTACCTGAACTCTTCCCATCATTACACAAGCATGAATAATTCCTGCTATGTAGTAGTATGACAACGCCTTGAGCTGGTTATCCCAAAGCCCCACTTCAGGGTGAAATGACCTTCAGGCTGCACAAGGCAGACTTTCTATTCCTACTGCTGCTTCTTACAAGTGTGGTTGGATAACAATTTTGATCAATTCAGTGTTTTGTTTTGTTGAGCAAAGATTCACTTTATTATTTATTTATTTATTTATTTATTGCAAAATTGAATAGGAAGGACTTGATTTTAAAAAGTTTTGAGCATGCACAAATGTGAAAAAGAATGGTTTAAGGAGATAGAGGGCTTGGAATGCCCTCTCCTCCTTCATTGTGGGTGTTGTGGTTTTGGCCATGTGTGACTGCACACACAAAGAATGGGGTTTGTAATTAATATGTGTTTGTCTATCTCTCTCTGGGTGCCTTTACTCCATCAAAATAATGCAGTTTGACGCCACTTTAACTGCCATGGTTCCATCTTACAGAATCCTGGGATTTGCAGGTACCAGCACTCTTTGATAGAGCAGGCTCAAGACCTTGTAAAACTAGGACTGTTTGACAGTGGAACACACTCTCAGAGATTTTGGTGGAGTCTTCTTCCTTGGAGGTCTTTAAGCAGAGGCTG
>CM034708.1:213699730-213712585 GCA_020142125.1 Phrynosoma platyrhinos | reverse complement strand
TTTCCACTTTATTATCGCTTTCTGGCCTATGTGTGATAACGTCCTATGATTCTACAGATCCCAGGATTCAATAGGATGAAGATACAGCACTTAAAAGTGTGTCTATTGCATTATTTCTACAGTGTTGATGCACCCTTTGTCTTAAATATTGCCTTGATGGCCCTCTTCCAATTCTATGATTCTATGACTTTCAAGCCTGTATCCCAGGGGTAGGCAACCTTTCCCCTTTAAGGGCCGAGGGACTTCAGCTCCCAGAATCCCAGGAGCTATTGGCCAACATGGGACTATTGGCCAACATGGCTGAGGCTTCTGGGAGCTGAAGTCCCTCGGCCCTTAAAGGGGAAAGGTTGCCTACCCCTGCTGTATCCGCTTTTCCCCTTAACTTTTGTTCTTAATCCTATGCGCTGCTCCAGTGGTGTCCAGTGGTTCTGATGTGAGTGGGGCAGAGAGTTTGATTTGGGTTTCAGTCTTTAAAGGAGCTCCCCAAAGCTGCTTTTGTTGTGTGCCTTCAAGGAGTTTCCGACTTATGGTGACCCTATCACAGGGTGTTCTTGGCAAGACTTTTATAGAGAGAGGGTTTGCATTGCCTTCCTCTGAGGTTGAGAGAATATGACCTGTCCCAGATCACCCAGCAAGTTTCCATGGCTTGAGCAGGCATTCAAACCATGCTATCACAGAGTCCTGGTCCAACATCATAGAATCATAGAGTTGGAAGATGCCCCAAGAGTCATCCAGTCCAACCCCAATTGGCCAAGCAAGAATACACAATCAAAGCACATCCCAATAAATGACCATCCACTCAAAGCGCTATGTTATATTGGCTCTCTTTCCAAGGTTCTTAATCTGTTTTAGAGCTAGGATTCAGTGCTATGGAGAATTCCTTTAAGGTCTGGATAAAATCCAGGTATGTATTCCTCACAAGGGAACCTCCCCAGATACAATTGCAATCTTCTTCCATGCATTCCGGGAAGCTATTACCCTGGGGCTTACTGCGGAGGAGGCACATGCAGAATTTGGACTGTACTTTGCATGCCTGAAAATCTGATTCCTCTGAAACAGGAACTCAAGGTGTGTTGTCAATAGAAGAGCCCAGTGGGACCAAAGTAAGATGCACGCTTTGCCAGGGCTGAATGGCCGAAAGTGAATGTGCTTCCATTGATATTTGATCCATGCATTATTGATTTGTCAGATGAGCTCCCAATTAGCCTCACAACCAGTGTTTCTATTACAATGTTCATCTCTTGTTCAGCTGAGGCAGTCTAAATTAATATTGAACGTTGGCCTCTTTTTTTAAAAAAAGCTTCTAACTTGAATCCCCCCCGCCCGATTATTTCTTACATATTTTTGGAGTCATTTGTTATTTGTCAGTAAAGTTTATATCTGGTCTTGGACCCATGTGGAGCCACATCTCTTTAATATGAATGAGTTGGGTAATGCGTGAGTGACAGGCGGCGGCTGGACGCTGATGGATCTATGGTGACTTCGAGCGGAAGAGGTTTTTGTCGTCTTGGATGGAACTGAGTGGCAGCTAAATATCTCTTTAATAATTTGTAACATGAAAGGTATGGGATTGGGGGTTGGGAAAAATATTTATTTATTTCTATCACAGCTTCCCCCCCCCCCCAAGTCCTAGATTTCAGCATGCTTACAAAATTAAAGCAAATGCAGATGAAAACTCACACCAGTAAAAGTGAAACATGACTTACTAGCAATTTAAACATAGAGTTTGCTTGGCAAGATTTGTTCAGAAGGGGTTTGCCCTTGCCTTCCTCTGAGGCTGAGAGAATGTGACTTGCTCAAGGTCACCTAATGGGTTTCCATGGCCAAGCAGGGATGAGACCCTGGTCCCCAGAGTCATAGTCCAATGCTCAGATCACTACAACATTCTGAATCTCTGGCATACTGACAATACAATGCCTTAATTGAAAGCCCTTTTATAAGAAATAATTGGCTTCCAAAGATCTGCCAAAATATAATAATAAAGTCTTAATTTTCCATTAGAAGGACACCACAGTGTGTGCCAGTCTGATCTCACCAGGGAAGGAGTTCCAGAGTTTAGGAGCAACAACCAAGAAGGCCCTCTCTCTGCTCTCTTGGAGTCTGAGTCCAACATTCAAGCAATTATAGCATTCTCGCTTTCCAAATTATTTACCTGCTATAATGGTTTGAGTGCTGTACTTTGACTTTGGAGACGAGGGTTTGAATCCCCTATCTTCCATGGAACTCCCCTGGGTAACTTTGGGCAAGTCGTACAGCCTCAGAAGAAGGCAAAGGCAATTCCTTCCTCTGAAGAAATTTGGCCAAGAAAACCCCATTGTAGGATCGCCTTAGGGTCTCTATAAGTCGGAATGACTTGAGAGCACACAACAACAGCAACAACCTTCTCTGGATGTCTTCAAAAAGAAGCTGACAGCTCTCTTTTGGGAATGCTTTAGCTGGAGATTCTGCATTGTGTAGGAGGCCCCTTCCAATTGTATGGTTCTATGACTCTATGAAAATATGGCATCAGGGCCCACCAAGCAGTTGTGCAAGGCAGTGTCCCCCACCCCGTGTTATTGCTCACTCCTGACCCTTTTCACCTCAAATAGGTCCCACACTTTGGAAAGCTCCTTTAAAGTTCAGGCTACAACCCAAAGCAGGTTTACTATCCCACTGTCATGGAGGCCACCAGCCATCCCTGCTCTCCTGGTAGCATTTTCATTCCTTTTGTCGAAACTGAACAAGCCGCTTAGGGGTTACTGTGCCGCTATTGCCACTCGCTGCTGATTGAGCAATAATGAGATTAATAGCCTCTTACAGCTCTTACATTTACAATGGAGTCAGCATGTCAGGGGCTATTTACAATACAAGTTACACTGGTGACATTCGGGGGTACGGCGGAGTTCATATTCCTAGCTCTTTGCCACAGCAATAAAATCAATCAGCCGTTTGCAAGCATAAGAGGATAATTGCATTGGGAGGGAAGTTCGTCAAAGGGCAGAACTTTCCATCTTGAACACCAAGAACAGTGAAGAATTCTGTTCTTTGCATAAATTACTCCAGGGTCACAAAATCCCACTTGTTCTCATACATGTGGATGACACACCTGAGTGAGGTTGAAGTTGACGGGTTTCCTGAAGCTGCCATAATCAAAGGCGAAGCTGTAAGGCAAATCCCTGTTTGGAAAGATGCTTTAAAAAGTCTTAACCAGATCTGCAAATGAACAAGTTAGAAATTGAGATGTTTCTCTTGACGTGATTATTGTTGTTATTTGCTATCACGTGGACTTCAACTTATGGCAGCCCTATGAATAAGAGACCCCCAAGAGCCCGCCCTGGTCATCCACTGCCCTGACTCAGAACTCAAGACTTTTCCTGAATAAACTGATCCATCTATAATGTGGTCTCCCTCTTTTCCTATTAGATTCCACTTTACTGAACATGATTGTCCTTTTTCAATGAATCATGCCATCTCATGATATGCCTCAGTTAGTTTCTAGTAGAATTCATGCCAGATTTGACCTTGGACCCACTAATTTATCTTTTTTTAGTTGGTTCATGGTATTTGGAGAACTCTCCTCTAAGGTAGGATCACATTTAAAATTAGTTGATCTTGACATGTCCTTTCAAAGTAAATGACAAAACTCAGCACTGGTAGAGAATCTTCCAGCTGTGGGCCACTATAAGATAACAGGGTTTGTTTGGGTCAGTTTTGCAGAAACATTGGGCATTGTTGAGTTTTTTTTTCTCCTTTTGGCACATTTCTGTGAAATGCACAGTATTGTAGGTGTGGGTTCTGCTGAGTGGGACTTGTATTGGAGGACAGAGGTAAAAGATTGCTTATGGGCTGTCTCACCAGTTCTGACTAAATTCTCAGTTTTCTTCACATTCATAATGATAAATCACAAATGCTTTGGAATAAATTCCTTTTTTTTTTGCCATTGTTAAAGCATATATCTAAAGTAGATTATAACATAATGCCCAAAATTTCACATTGCA
This sequence comes from Phrynosoma platyrhinos, assembly GCA_020142125.1. Lineage (NCBI taxonomy): Eukaryota > Metazoa > Chordata > Lepidosauria > Squamata > Phrynosomatidae > Phrynosoma > Phrynosoma platyrhinos. Next base: position 213,708,608 of record CM034708.1, on the reverse strand, counting down.
GTGTAAATGTCCACTAATTCAGCATCCCTTCACTAAATGCCAACATAGCACAATGTCTGTGGATCTTCGGTCAATGTGCATGACTGACAGTTTCGTATCACTGTAGTGTGTATTGCACTTCAGTGTGCATTGCACTTCAATGTGCAACAGCTTGTACAATGGCCCCACTGTTTCCACCACTGGCAACTAGATATGATTGTTACATACTTTCTAAAAAAGATAATTTTACATGCATAGCACAGTTGATGTTCATTGATGTCACTAACAATATGCCTGCCAATGAGAAATAATATGCAATTGGCCCTCCACATCTGTGGCTTTGACTTTTGTGAATTTGATTATTCATGGATTTAATCAATACGTTATCCCTAGGAATTTATAGCAGCATCTCTATGGTCAACATCTAACATATGTTGACCATGCTGGAGTACATACAGATTCCTAGAGAGAACAATTTTCTAGGCATTTGTAGGTCCTCCAGTGCATCTGTCAGATGTTGACCACAGACTTGTGCAGGAGGACCTAGAGATTCCTAGAGAAGTAATCTTTCAAGTTTTTAAAAATAGTGTTTTTAATTGATTTCTTCTACTTTCACAGGGGACACAGTGAATGTGAAGGGCCCACTGTAATTCTTTTTACACTGTAACTGTAATTGCTCTCCATTTGCTGCCATGCTTACACTTGATATGTGACCTCTGCACCAATACGTAGTGACAATACGTATTGCACATGATCAGGGGCTGCCATTTTGCTATTAGTTCATACAGTCAAAGGTTCAGCCTTGGTAATATCAACCAGATTGTGCAGTTTGCCCCTGACAATAAGCAAGCTTGCTGTCTATCCAAGTGAGACTTGTCTGGATATTTTTTCAGTGAATGCAAACTCCTGTGTCCTTGTGGAGGAGCTGATGGGCCTTTGCGTCTGGGAGTGGAATCTTTTAAAAGGGTTGAAATCAATCTGGAGTGTCATTCAAGTGGCCCAACAATGCCGGGAAAATCAATGCAGAATTTACAATGAAGAGCAGGCAGAGGGAAATGATGGCATTTGTTTGCAATTCTAATACAGTGAATCAACAGATCGCTTGCAAAACACTCCTAATGAAAAATGCACATAATAGATGCACTGAGAACACAGAGAGAGGAGGAGTGAAGAACAAGGTGTGTACATTCAACTTTTGGAAAAGGGAACAAAAGAAGTGAATAGAATATTTTCTGCATCTCATCAATCTTTGCCCAGCTGTTGTGGCAAGAAGATCAGCCCTGTGAAATGCCATGGAGGAAATGACTGGTGACTGAAAGATATACTAATACCTAGATCGGCATTCAGTCACTGAACTTGTGGTATGTCCTAACTACTTGGGTTTCTGCTCCATGTGCCTGTTTCCAGTAGTGGCTGTCAATGCCCCACTCCTGGGCACCATTGCAGGAGAAGAATTAAGGGAGATTTTTTTTGCTTGGTCTGCATTTTTAAGAGAAGTGACCTAATTCACACTCCTTGAATGAATATGTAGATCAAAACACCATTCTCCTTTGGATTTCACATGTCTTTGACAATTTTATAATGCATCTTTCAGCTCAACAAGTGCATGGAAAAATGGTTTGCACAAAAATGCATATACTAGGGGGGAAGCTGAGGACATAGATCAGAATCCTGTGGGTTACCTTCAGCTGTAATTTCCCCTGGCTGGAAACTTCTTGGTGTCTTATGCATGCAGATGCTGCCTTACAGAGGTGGTAGGACATTTTTGTGATGTGGAACATCCACATTTTGTTCATAGTTGTAAAAGTGGCATTTTGCACATGCTACTGTTGTGCATGGATGAGCCTGGAGTGTGCATGCACATGTGGTTGTATATTAGGTTGCATGATGTTACCATTCAAAACAAAGATTGTGTCTAGTGTAGAACAATCAGTGTGTCATTCTGAATATAGAGATTTTTTTTAATCATTCAACTTTGATGTAAGATCTTAGCTGCTATCTTTAGTTGAAATGGTCTTAGGTACCAGGGCTGAACAGTTGGGGCTGGTGACTTCCATGGCAGAAGGGTAGTGTGTCTATGCTGAGTTCTTCTTCTAAGGGAGCTGTCCTAGGTACTGGATTTGATGCTCAAAATATTTCAACACTTTGCAAAGCTCCTTTAAGTTCTTATTAAACTGGGATTCACCACTCCACCAATATCAAAGCCATCATCTGCCACTAGCTGAGAAGGATCTCACCCTGAGCCTTTTACCGTGTTCTCCATAACATCCGATTGAGCTCTGAAATTAGGTTATAACAGTCTAGCTTAAGATTGACCTTTTATGAGCCAATGGAGATAACACCAAGATCCAGGAGCAGCAGACAGCAGAACAGCCTATAGACAACTCAAATGGTCAAGGGGCTGGAGGAAAAGAAAGGCTAATGAGTTTGAGACTTTAAAAAAGAAAAGAAACAAAAGCAAAAAGACAACCTTTTTATTTTTTGCTTTTTAATGGGAACATACAGCTTGACAGAGAGAAAAGTATAAATGTTTCAGAGGAAGTTGATAAAACAATGGTTCTTGACCCTGGAGGTTTTGGATTTCATTTCTCTGAACTGAAGTTTTTCAAAATGTTTTGAACTTCAATCCCATGAATTTCTGCCCATTGACTTTCTGGCTGGGGCCTCAGGGAGTTGAAATCCAAAACATCTGGAGGAGCAAAGTCTCAGAACTACTCCAATAGAGAGTGCATTCTGACTTTGTCTTGCCTGGTTTTGAAATCACTTTTTGTAAATTCAGGACCTGGAGAAAAGAGTTTGTGTGCTTGTGATTTTTTTAGTTGCCCAATAACCTGGGTTCTTTGTGTGACATGCAATTGAACCATTTTAAAACAATTAAAATCAGAATCTATAAAACACAAGCACTAAGTACAGTAAGCAGGCAAGGAAGGATCAAATAACGTACAGAACGGAGTCGATAACTTCATGCTCAATGGGCAAAATAATTGATTTAATCCAAGAATTGGGTGTGACCTTGAAGGTCAAGCAGTCCAGCTCTGTAATCTTTATAGTACCTGCACCTCTTTCTGATAAGAGTAATGGACCTCCAGTTCTTTTGCACATGTTTTGGTCATGGGTATGTTAATGACCATTGGATTAGATGGCTTTTAAAAAGGGGAATAGCTCTTTCAGTGATAAATCCATGGAGAACAGATCTGTCATTGAGTGGTGAGCTATGCTATTGAAAGGAATCCTCACAGAGATGACATGCCTTAGGGTACCAGGTGCTGGGGACAAATCAGTGTGACCCAGTGTGGCTGGGACTGCCTCAGTTTTCAGCCTCCCAGAATTCCATGACTGACCACTATCAAACCATTATGCTGGATGGACTTCTGGAATGATCCCAAACAGATTTGTTCTCATGCTTTTTAACAGTGGTGGCTTGCATTGACCCAGCTCTTTCAATCAGGGTTAAGTGGAAATCAGCCCTCTGAGATCTGGTTTGCATGTTTGTCTTGGAAACTTGAGATCTACTAACTAGAGCCTGGTGCAGAAGGCATTAGGAGAAGTTCAGCTAACTGAAGTTCTCCTACATCCTACACAACAAAATCCAGTCTTGCTTTGAGAAGTATGTGGAGAGGTAATTTCCTCCCCCTCTTCCTCTACTTCCTCACCACCAATATCAACACTTGTGAATGTGAAAATGTTATTTTGTTTGGACTATGATTCCAAGACCCCCCCCCCCCACTAGCATGCCATATGGTTAGGCTGGTGGAGACATTCTGGGAATTGTAGTCCAATAATTAACTTTCCCAAACTCTAACCAGAATTGACCAGCGTACTTCTCTCTGACAAAAATCGACCCTTGGCTACTGGGGGCTCTCTGTGTTCCAGTCGAATGACTGATGCCAAGAGAACGGTGTCCCTTTGTTGCCTCTGTCCTTAAAGCTTTGGGAGTCAGAAATCCTTGCCAATCTAGGGCAGATTGCCCAGAGATCTAACCAGGCGAGCTGAAGGCCCACCCTTTGCATTAGGAAGCATTTGCCTGGGTCGCTCCCAACAGATGGGAAATGCTGCGATGGTGCAATTCCCACACGTCCTCAGCATTTAGCACTTTGCAGCACAGGAGTAGGCAAGCTGGCTGCCTGTGCGGTGGAACTGTCCCCTTTGGCACTGAACAATTAAGGGTGTGACAGAGGAGGAGGTGTCCTGGCTCTGGGCTAGAAGAGGACTGAACAGTGCTTAATGAGGAGAGAGATTTTCTCTCTCGCTCTCGCTGGCAAAGGTCTTTCCTGAGAAAGGTGAGTTGTCAGGCTCCAGCCTGCAGCTGGTGATGCGAGCCGGTGTTTCTGAGCGCTCCTCCAGCCGTGCTTTTCTGTGCTTTCCCAATCAGCCTGCCTTGCAGTTCTCTACCCTGGAGAGTTCCCATTGCCTCTCACTTGCAAGGGCAGGAAAGGCAGAGGAAGGCAGCCTGCAAACTACAACTTGCTGGTTTCCTGCCTGTGGAGCTCTCTTTTGCTTCCTAGTCTTCCCCATGATATTCATCGGAGCTGACAAAAATAGTGGACTTCAAAAAGGGGGTGCTTTGGCTTTTAAGAGGAGGAGGAGGTGAAAACTTGCAGACATTTGCAAAGGCTGACACCTGTAAGAACATGGATATTTCTAGGGTGTATGGGGTGTGTGGACCACACCAGGTTAACACCTCAGAGAGAGGTGTCTGCCTTCTGATGAGGAGTGCACCACCGTACTTCTTTGTGGGAAGACATAGACCCTTGAAGACAGTGGCTAGGTAGCCAGGTGGGATGTTGTTGACTTGCCAGAAGTGGCAAGTGCTTGCCAGAAATGGCAAGCTGGGAAGCTGTTGGCATACCACAGTGAACCCCTTTGCTGAATGGTGCCTGGACCAATTTGGGACTTGTGAACAAAGCAGGTAGACCAGAACAAGCTAGGACAATCCCTTTGGGTGTTTGTGTCCACCACCTATTGATGGCAAGTAGACTGGAGCCTTTCTCTTCCATGCAAGCCCAATCTACTCCTGAGGAACAATTGGTGGGTAACTTTAAGCCTGGGGGTGACAGCATGAGAGCTTACCATTGGGCCTTCCAAAATGGCACCCCACGTCACGTGCACATGCCCCCGGCACCATTCCCCCCCCGGCCCCTGGCCAAAAAAAGTTGCCGACCCCTGGTCTAGAGTCATCAATCACAGAGTCAGATCTTGCTGTAAATGCAGGGTTGAGACAGACATCAGGTTTGCTTCCAGCAACAAGAAGGGGGAAAGCTCTTGACTTACAAAAGCATCCTGCCCCAGCCCCACACAACTTGTAGACTGTTTTTCAGGAGGGCATTTCCCCGCTGCATGTGCACAACCTCTTGCTTTGCCTGTAGCGGAAGGATTGAGTTTGTGCCAGACACTGCAGCCTTCACTTTTCTTGACTAGCTGGGGCTATCTTTCCTTCCTCCTCCTCCTCCTTTGGAGCACTCTGGTGGCTGTCATATTGAGATTGGGGAAGGCACGGTTGTGATAAGTTTGCTTCATCATCAGAACTGAACTCTCAAGGGGGGCATGACTCCCTCCCTCCCTCCCTCCCTCCCTCCCTCCCTCCCTTCCTTCCTTCCTTCCTTCCTTCTTTGGAACAGTGTCTTTTGTTAATTAGAGCAGGCCCTCCATAGCCACAGATGCTTTCTCCACTGATTCAAGCATCCACTGCTTGAAAATACTTCAAAAATATATTAATTCCAAAGTGCAAACCTTGATTTTACCATTTTATATAAAGGACACAATTTTACACTGCTGTTGTATTTAATGGGACTTGCATGTCCACGGATTTTGGTATCCATGGAGGCTCCTGGAACCAAACCGCAGTAGATATCAAGGGCCCACTGTACTTTCAAAGCACCACAGTAGCTAATCCTTAACAGGGATCTTGTAGCACCTTTGAGACTCACTGAAAGAAAGAAATTGGCAGCATGAGCTTTCGTAGACTTCAGTCGACTTCCTCATAGACCGAAGTCTATGAAAGCTTATGCTGCCAATTTCTTCCTTAACAAGGATGACTTCTTTAAAAAATAAACTTGCAAGTTCTGAGTCTGTAACTGTTGTACTTACAATCCTAGTGGCTTAAATCCATTTTAATTGTCATGACTTCATCCTGTGGTACATTGATGAGGTACTTAGAGTCCTAGTAACCCTCCCTGAACTTTCTAGCAGAGAATCGTACTACAGATCCCATAATTCCATAGGATAGGGCCATGGTGGTTAAACTGAGTGTATTAAACTGAGTGCAACTACACTTTGACAGTGCCTTTGTTCAGATTTACAAATGATGTATCCCACCAGATTTTTTAAAAATGGTTGATTACAATATTCTTGATGACTGTCAGCTTGGTGTCTGTATTGCAGTTTCAGCAGCTTCACATCCTTGGGATTTTGCTGTCATATGTGTGTGTTGTGTCTTACTCTTCAGACTCTGTGCTCCTGATTTAAAATTATTGTATACAGCAAGAACTTGAAACACATTTGTGGCCAGCTTTCCACTGAGCTAGTTATGAGTCATGAACAACAACTGAGAGATGATGAATTTCTCATCAAGCAGTATGGCAATGAGAGGGGATCTTATCACATCATTGCTTTTATCCCAAGTGCAGATCTTCGTTTCTACATTGCATTATTTGTAAAATTGCCTCCTGAATGATGCATTTCATTGGTCTGAATGCTACAGGTTGATCCCTAACAGAGTAGATCCATTGAACCAATTGTTGAATGGTGAGTTGACATGTATGTAACCCCTGTCAATGGGTCAATAGCAGGGAATGAGCAGCAGGATTTTGCCATAATATTACATTTTAATACATGAGCTAGCATGGTGGAGTGGTTTGAGCATTGGACTACAAATCTGGAGACTAGGGTTTGAATCCCTGCTCGGCTCTGGAAACTGTCTGGGTGACCTTGGACAACTCACACACTCTCAGCCTCAGAGAAAGGCAATGGCACCCTCCCCCCAACAAATATTAGCAAGAACCCTCCTTGATAAGTTTCCCTTAGGGTCACCATAAGTCAGAAATGATTTGAAGGCATAAAACAACAATAACGATAACCATATTGTAATTGTTTTATATATGTGACATAGATGATGCCCTTGTGTTCAGGGCTTTTGAATTTTCATATACCACAAATGTAGATGTTAAATTTGATTTTTCAGTGTTCAGAGTGGGATTGGCCTTTTAAGGAGGTGCTTCAATAATGATGATGATGATAATAATAATAATAGATAAAAACATATAGCAACACAAGTACAAAAATATCAAGTTGTTAAAATACAATTAAATTATTGTTGCTGTTATGTGGCTTCAGATCAACTCTTGAGTTGTGGTAGCTCTGTCATAGATACTTTCTTGGCAAGATTTATTTAGAGGAGGTTAACCATTGCCTTCCTCTAAGGCTGAGAGAGTGTGACTTGCCCAAGACCATCCCATAGATTTTCACAGATGAGCTAGAATTGAAGCCCTACTCTCTTAGAGTCCTAGTCTAACACTCAAACAGTCCAGACTTGGAGATCCAGAAACTTGCTTTTGTCCACCCTGCAGAATCGAAGTTTTGCTGAAATAAAAAGTTGCTGCCTCACCTTGTGTAGGGATCAGCTGTTCTCCTTTCCCTTGCTGTCTTTTGCAATGGTTGAATCATTTTCTGTTCTGGAACAGTGCCTTTTGTTCAGTGTGACGTGACTGCCTTGTGAAACATCAAGCATGATTACTGAATTATTGGTGATGTTCAGGAAGTGAGGAGAAGGAGCAGTACAGTTCTCTGAGAAATTATTGCTGAGCAAACAGCCTGGAGAAGCCGGCAATTCTGGCTTTAAAGAAAGAATAATACATTGTGTGTGTGTAGGTGTGTGTGTGTTTGTCTGTGTACACGTTCAAGTTGCCTGCCGACTTAAGGCAGCCCTGTGCATTTCATCAGATTTTCTTTTTGTTTGTTGTTGTTAACTGCCCTTGAGTTGATCTCGACTCATGGCGGCCTTATGGCTGAGACATCTCCAAGACCCTCTGTCCTCCACTGCTCTGCTTAATTCCTGCAACCCCTTAATACCCAAAGTGACCTCCTTCATAGGGTCCATCCATCTGATGTGTGGCTTTCCTCTCGTCTTCCTTCCATCCACCTTTCCCAGCATTATAGTTTTTTCCAAAGAGATCTCTCTTCTCATGATGTGTCCAAAGTACGACAGCCTCAGTTTGGTCATCTTGGCTTCCGGGGAGGTTTCCAGCTTGATCTGCTCTAAGACCCACTTGTTTGTCCTTTTGGCCTTCTATGGGATCCTCAGCACTCTTCTCCAGCACCACATTATCTCAAATGCATTAATTTTCTTCCTATCCTCTTTCTTAACTGTCTGGCTCTCACATCCATCCATAGTAATAGGGAATACGATGGCTTCTATGATTCGAACTTTTGTGCTGAATTGTATATCTTTGCATTTTAGAATCTTTTCTAGTTCTTCCATAGCTACCCTCCCCAGTCTTACTCAGTTTAGCCAGTTCCTTCCTCTGAAATAGAACCTCCAACACCTGGTATTCATTGGTAGTCTCCCATCCAAGTACTAACCAGGACTGGCCCTGCTTAGCTTCCACAATCAGATAGGATCTGGTGCCTTGAGTGTATTTAGATCCAATAATACATTATTCCTTACTTAATGAATGCTATACTTCTAAATTCTATTTTTTTTAAAAAAAATTATGAAGTATGGACAAAAATCCCCTCAAATGATTCACCCACAACCAATGTTGTGAAAGTAATTAGAACATTGCACTTGAAAAGCCAATCTTTTACTGATGTTATAAGTTGTTAGGTTATTTCACCAAAGAAATCTCATAAAATCCTTGTTACCCACAAAAGAATGTGTTGCCACAGGAATGAGCAATTGTAG
>CM034708.1:213683477-213694344 GCA_020142125.1 Phrynosoma platyrhinos | reverse complement strand
TGCGCATGTGCAGGAGGCTCATTTCTACTACATTTACGGGTTTTTTTTTAATCTCTTGTGTGTGGACATTCAATGCACTTACTGTAAATTCGCAATGAAGGTAATGACATTTGTGGAAACAAGGTTTATTTCCTGTTTATTTTCGGGATGCCTCATTTCCACTTTATTTTCAGTTTCTGGGCCACGTGTGATAACGTCCTTAAAGTATATAAACCTTGAGCACCAGCTGATCTTTTCTACCCCTCCACTCCTGTGCCTACACCGAAGGCAGCTGCCATTGGTGGCTTCCAAGGGAGACTGATCACCCTTTCCATTTGGCCTGAAAAGGATGAGCTGAGATCCAGAGGGATGGAGGGTCACTAAGACAGAGGCCATAGGGCCACTTATTGTCCATTAAGCAAGCTCATACTTTGCTCCTCGGAATACATTGTTGTTGCTGTGTGCCTTCAATGAGATTAGTGCACATGCTTTTATTCTGGTGGCAAGATTTGTTCAGAGAGGGGTTGCCACGGCCTCCTTTGGGTGGCCCTTTTGGTCTTTTCCAATTCTATGATCCTTTGGAGGCAGAGAGAATGTGACTTGCCCCAGCTCACCTAGTGGATTTCCATGGCTAAGTGGGGATTCGAATCCTGTTCCCCCAGAGTACTAGTCCAACACATGAAGCATGGGGTGGGAACAGGTTTTAAAAGAAACACCAAACAAAGAAAATTAGGCAGCAAAATGCAGTTCACATTTTATGGCCACTAGCTTAAATAATAATTGTTATTGGAACAAACTGCTCTGTTAAAGCCAGTTCATTGGGCTGAACGTATCTTAATGGAAAGATTTGTTTCTGAATGGCATTTCTTGCATTATAGAGTAAAGTGCTTAAAAAGAAGTGATGGACACTGGATATGTGTCTAACAATGAACAACTGCCAAAAAACAGCTAATGTTAAAATGTTTAAATTCAAGTAGTCATTGCAGTTTCAATGAGATGGTTGGAAAATAATAATACAGTAACAGCCAGACTCTCTCTCTCTCTCTCTCTCTCTCTCTCTCTATATGGGAATAATAAATTTTTAAAAAACCAGGAGTGGTTTTGCTTTTTTAAAAAAGTTGTTTGGTTTAAACCAAGGTGTAAACCTTCCATCAAATATCCATAGTGAAAAACATATTAAACAAACCATACGAATCTATTTAACAAAATACTATAATTCATCCAATCACAAAGAAGAGCTCTATTTACATCTTGATCCCTTTCTGCTTGAGAAAATTTACCACCACTGCCCAGTCGTCTTTATGTTTTTCATAACTGTTTCCTTTAATTAGCCCCATAAGTCTGTCCATGTCCATGAAGTCAATCAATTTTGTTATCCATTCTTGGAGGAGTGGGATATCACCCGTTTTCCATTTAGAAGCATACAAAATCCTGGCCGCCGAAAGAGAATAAAAAATTATTTTCCCATATTTCTTTTCCAGATTTTCCTCAATACAAATACCCATCAAGAACAATTGGGGGTCAAGTTTTAATTTATAATTTAACATTTCATCTAAGGAAGATCAAATCGATAACCAAAATTCTCTGGCCTTTTAAATACTAATAGAGGAGAAAAGGATTATAGTAGTATGTAAGTAGGCTTTGATGTTTATTATAGCGGTGAAATTGTATAAGACTACAATTGAACAAGCGTAAGTATTAAAATGAATGACAGGACGACTGATTTAATGACGCACAAAGAAGTCAAGCTATCGGGCAACAGGGCAAGACAAACCAAATGAGGAAGTTGTTTTTAATTTATATAAAATACTTGTTATTTTATCTGTCATAATTGTTTGATTATGTTTAAAGATTTATATGTCATGGAAAACAATGATAATATGACTGTGTGTAAGAATAAGACTATCGAAAAGTGATTGTATTTCTTTTTTAATTTTAATCAATAAAAATGTTTTAAAAAAAATAAACCAAGGTGCAAACCACAGTTTAAGCCAACCTGCCAAGCTTGACACAAACCACTATGCCAAACTGTGGCATAGTGGTTTGAGCGTTGAACCACAACTCTGGAGGTCAGGGCTCAATTCCTGGCTCAGCCATGAAACCCATCAGGTGGCCTTGGGCAAGTCACATTCTCTCAGCCTCAGGGGAAGGCAATCACAAACCACCTCTGAACAAATCTTGGCAAGAAAACCCCATGATAGGGTCACCTTAGGCTTGCCATAAGTTGGAAATGACTTGAAGGTGCAAAACACAAACACACACACCAGAGAGACTGGAAGCAACTATGGCGATTCTGCCGGGAGATTTTTCTTTTCTTTTCTTTTAAGATGAGAAGCACAGCAAAGGCCACGGGGGGAAAGATGCAAGGCAACATCGTGCCCTGCAAAAGCCATCGGCTCTTTTCCGGGGAAGATTCACTCATCCACCAGCTTGAGCTTCAGCGGATGTCACCTCTGAGACCTTCCTTTTAGAGAGAAGGAAAAGGAAAGAAAAAGCCTCTCTGAGCACCATGAGCACCTGGCTCAGCCTGTCCGATTGTGGATCTGCAAAAGCAGAGGAGACCTCAGCCGAAAGGCTTCTCTGATTAAAACTGGCCCCTCAATTTCAGCTACTGTACGGACAAAAGGTATTGCACACAAAAAACCGACTCTTGGTACTATCCAGGTTTCAGCATTATAAAGTGCGTGCATTTCTCCCTTCTCCCTCTTCTTGACCTTTGCATCTCTCTTGTTGCTGATGCTTCTGCAAAGAAGACACAACATGGACAGGGATTGTGGAAGTGAGTGCCAGTGTGGTAGAGTGGTTTCAGTCCTAGACTAGAACTCTGGGAGCATTTGAATCCCTGCTCAACCATGGAAACCTATTGCGTGGCCTTGGGCAAGTCACATTTTCTCAGCCTTAGGGGGAAGGTGATGGCAAACACACTCTGATCAACTCTTGTCAAGAAAACTCCCATGACAGGTTTGCCTTAGCATCCCCAAAAATCAGAAGTAACTTCAAGGCATGCAATGACAGCATCATAGAGGAACAAGATTGGGTCAAGAGAGGAGGCCAATTCAGATGTTAATGCTCCAACAGAAAGTCTCCGTATGTGTGGCATGTATTGTTGTTGTTTTGTTCCTTCAAGTCATTTCTGACTTATGGTGACTCGTAAGACAAGCCTATCATGGGGTTTTCTTGACAAGATTTGTTCAGAAGGGTTTTTTTTTTTTGCCAATATCTCCCTCTGAGGCTGAGAGATTGTGACTTGCATAAAGACACCCAAGGATTTCCATGGCCTAGCAGGGAGCCTTAGTTATAGGATAGTCCAACACTTAAACCGCTGCACCACACTGGCTCTGTGTGGTGTGTATAGAATAAACTTATAAATATGTTCATTCTTACATTATGGAACAAATGCTCTGGAAATATTTCTCCCTGCTTGGCAAGATTACAGGGCTTTGTGTGCATTTTTTGATTTTGATTTCCCCCTCTCCGGCTTTGGGACTTCTTTATGAAAAGATTTATGGGGGGGGGGGGGGGGGGGGGGAGATACTTGCTTTTTTTTTTTTTTACCACAGATTACTGTTCTTTTAGCAGAAACCAGACTATTTACTAATCAGAACTGTTTGTGTAAATTTTCTTTCCCCTTTATTGCATAAAACCCAAAGCTTCCTTTCCAGAAATGTATCTCACTTGGTTTGACAGCCTTCTAATCTTAGGGCTGTCCCCATGCTTATGGCAGTGAATTCCCACAAGCCAGTTATTCACTGTGTGAAAAATTCCATTTGCCTATCTTGAATATATAACCAATAAAGTTGAACTTTAGGCAAGTCACACTGTCTCAGCCTCAAAGGGAGGCACTGGCAACCCCCCCCTCTAAGCTAGCACATCTGTTATTGCAGTCCATATAAACATATGACCTGACCTCCATGTTGCAACTAGATGAGCAACTGTAGTGGATTTGGAGACCATTTTTCTGCCTCCCTCGGACCAATAATCATCACACAGATCACCAAAATGTTATTAATCAATTAACTGAATTATTTTTCTTCTTCTTTTTTAAATTATTATTTTTTATTAATACTGGGAGAACTGAATTATGTCCTGCCTTTCTCCCAGTATGGGATCCAATGCTGCTCAAAATATGCATTTTAAAAAATGAAAGGAAGAACTGGAGATGGTTAAACATTCACGACAGGTTTTGAAAAATGGTGTGAGGGGGTTTGCTAATATCTTAACAAGTGAGGGAAAGGGGGATGCAACTGATTTAAAGATTGTAGACAATATAATCATAGTGTTGGAAGAGACCACAAGGGCCATATGGTCTAACCCCCTGCCATGCAGGAATACCGAATCAAAGCACTCCTGGCAGATGATGGTCAGCATCCTTTTGGTGAACTGGGATGGTATAAGGTTCAGAGACCAAGCCATGTTAGTCTGGAATATCAATACGCAAAGGGAACTTGTAGCAGCATCTTTGAGACTAGCTGAACAAAAGAAGTTGTAGCATAAGCTTTTGTCGACATGGTCTGCTTCCTCAGATGCATGGAGTGAACTGGTTCCCAGGAAGGACCTTTATAGTCAGACTGTGTGAATAGCCATAGAAATGTGAAACTTGTGGGTATGGTGGTGAGGTGACAAGTTTAGTTTAACTATGGTTGTTGAGGGACAAAGGCAGGAGGAAATATGTTGCCTGAGGCCAGGGTGGGTGGGTGACCATATGAATGGTGGCGAGAGTTTTGCAATGGGGTGCATGCAGGCAAGTGATGGTGAGGGTGTAAAACAGACTTGCACTATTGCAACTCATTTGTTACGGAGGTAGGACTTCCGTTAGGGAGTTTGGAATTCTGTTATGGAGGTTGGAATTGGCCATTCAGGGACCAAAATTTCCTCCCAAACCCATACTATAAGCAGCAGATAACTATTTCCATATGGGAGATCAAGTGAGATGCACTCTGCCATTTTCCTTTTCCTGGGTTTACTGCAAAGACATCATCTGCAGGAACATCTTGAGGACTCCTGGGGATGCCTGTGAAAATAGATGGATATATCCTCACTAATTCCCTGCACTTTCTGACTGCATGGAATTGGCTGTGTTGTGGGGGCTGCACTGTTTGCAACCTGAGTTGCAGCTAGCATTAGAAAACACATAACAAAATGCTACATATTCATCTCCCAATGCCGGATCACATACCTTTGATTATTTTGCAGGGGCAGAAAAAACTCTGGGGCATGTGTGGCCAAGCAACATCAGGAGATGCTCAAGTTGGCAATAGTTATTAATGAAGGAGAACGTGCAAGCTAGGGGAGACTGTAGCTGTTTGCTTTTGCCTGAGCCTCATGAGAAGGGCAAGATTCTGCCCCTTTCTCTCTCCTCCTTACCTACTGAGTTAATTGAATGCAAACTACTTTTGCACTTTCAACCAGTTTACAGAAATTGAATTGAGATAGGGACAAAGGAGGGATTTGGAGGGAGGAGATAGAAAGTGGGACATTTTAAAAAGTAGCTGAAAAAGTGGGATGACAGAGGGTTAATAGGGACTGTCACTGCCAAACTGGGACACTTGGAGGGTATGCGATCTTGGTTTGCATTTGTGAACCACCACTCCTGAATGCTTCCAAGAAAGGCAAATTGTTCCTTTTTTGCTCAGGAAAAGGGCATTCCAGGATATTTGAAGGGGTCAAAATGCCCCCGTCAAAGCCTGGCGGAGGCTGCCTGTGGCTCACGGGCCATATTTGGCCCACCTCCGCCTTAGAATCATGACCCTTTCCCTCATTATATAACTCTTCAGGGATCTCTGCTGGCTTCAATGACAGAATTCACATCCGAACCGGCCGGCTTGCCCGCCTGCTGCTGCTGTCACCAGGAAGCCCTGCGCAGGCAGTGACAGCCACTGCAAAGTCCTGAGGTTGCCCTCAATTTGTTACAGCATGTAAGGTTGTGATCAAATCCTTTTGAAAGCCTTTCACTTGATGCCCGACAGCCAGGTTGCCTGCGGTTGGCACACATGGCAGGCCTTATCCTCCCAGTCAGGTACGGTTGCATAAGCCTCCCTGGGGGCCTGCTCTCTAGATCAGGGGTAGGCAACCTTTTTGAGCTGGGGGCCGGGTTGCTGTCCCTCAGACAATTGGGGGGGCCGAAGCACCAAAAATAAATAAATAAATATAAATAAAATTAATTTTTTTTTAAAATAAAAAAAATAAAAAATATGCATGCACACTCTCTCAGCCCCAGAAAGGCCATGGCAAAGCTCCTGTGAAGATTTTGCCAAGAAAACCCCAAGAACAAGTAATAACAACAATATTCAATATCATCATGGCGGCGGCGGCAGGAGTGGTCTGGGGCCGGTCCAAAGGCCTCAGGGGGCCGCATCCGGCCCCCGGGCCTTAGGTTGCCTACCCCTGCTCTAGATTCAAAAGCCTGCCTTGTTGGAACAGCAGAGGCCAGATGGACTGTCCTTGTGAAGTCCACGAGGCTGCTGCTCTCCTTGATCATGCTGGGTTGCAGTAGGATACTTGCCATGCAAAATGTATGCCCCATAGAAAGAGATTGGGGGGGAGGAGGAGAGGGATAAATGAATTTGGGGGACTCCAACTTCCAGAATCCCCTATCAGCCCAGGGGAATCTGGGACTTATAGTCCCAAAAGTGCTCTCTGGTTCTTGCTTCAGGGCATGTACTGCATATTCTTTGGGCAGATCTTTCTTTGTTCTCCCAAAGGGCTCTTGCATCCTCCTTGGCATTTCTTTATAAGAGATTGTGCATGCAATTATTGCAAACCTAGGGGTCATTCAAACGTCAAGTTTTTTTTAGAGCAACAATGCGAATCATCTCATGTATTCTGGGTTTGTTGTTCACACTATGGATCTGCATTGATGCACATCTCTGCGGGTTCAGTTGCTCACACGTGCAAGCATTTGATCAATGATGGAGTTGACTGTACAAATGCATTCGGAACACTTTCAAGGCATGCAGCATTTCCCCCAGGTCTATTTGCATCAGTTATCCACATGACCAATGATGTAGATCTTTTTTAAAAAAAACTGGGGGGGGGGGGGAACACTGATATCAATTATCCTGGATTAGTTTTTTTTGGCAGCCCCCCCAACTTAATCGGGTGCATTTGGGATGCATGTGAACAACTCTGATTCTATGCAAGAACATTTCTCTGATTATAAATTAAGTAGAGCTCTGCACTGTACAGGACAAAGGAGGGGAATCGATTGAATCTGCTCTAATGCTGCTTCCGTCAGAAAGATCCAGCAGCATGTACAGTTTTAAAAACCATTCTTTTTCAAGGCAGCACTTTCACTCTGAGATTCCTCCCCTTGCCCAGAGGCTTGGGGAAGCAAGGCCAGGCCTTTTGAGGTTGGAATCCCTGTCCTCCCACCACTCTTGGTAAATTACCTTGTCCTTGGAAAGTTTTGGTCCAAGCCGCGGAGGCGAGGGGAGGAGAGCCAGTGCCAGCCAATGCAACGGCTTTGGATGCAGCGGCCTGTAATTATGCAATTCTCCCTCGTTATCTTTTCTAATTGTTCCCTGCACTATTTCCGAAAATGATGGGAAACAATGGCAGATGGGGATCGTGTGGGAGGGAGCCGCGGGCATGGCAGGATGCCAGAGCCAAAGCAGGCTTCCCAGCAAAGAGGAGAAGGAGGAGATGAAGGAAGCCTCTGCAGGGAGTTAGGTGCCAGAAAGTGTGAATCGAAGGCAATACCTGAATCATCCCCTGAAAGGGAGGGAGAGAGTCATTCACATCTCCCTGTGACCTCCACAGGGCTCCATCATTCAAGGAGCTCATGCCAGCTCCCCAAGGCTTGCTTGTTTTCCTCATCTCCTGTGCCCTCAGTGACGCGGATCAAAGTCCTGTGGGGGGTTGTTGCCCCATTGCCAGAGGAGATCTTGGCCCCTGTCTCCCTGGCATTGAGTTGTTTGCTTGTTCGCCAAGCGGAGGTTGGCTCATTAGCGATGGTTGCGTATGCATGTGCTTCTTTGTGCTTTTTTATCCTATAGAAGGGGAAAAGACAGGGAGATGACTGGGAATGACAAAATATTAAACGGTGGCACTTGACCAGTGTTGGCATGAGTCTGGATGGCTGTAGAATTGGCTATTCCTATCTCCCCCCCCCCGGCCGCCCATGCCAACCAATCCTCTTGTGCCAGCTTTCCCTCCAGACGGCTGTTACTGAGCAGTATCTGGGCTTCTTCATGTGTGCCAGAGCTAGTTGTTGTTGTAGTGGTGTCATGTGCCAGTTTGGAGAAGGTTTCAAGAGACAGTTGTGTACCTTGCTGAATAATACCCCAACCTACCCGGCTGCATTTGCAAGTTAGGCAAACAAAAATGGAAGATCTTGGATGAGGTCTAGTCAACTGTGCGGCGTTTTTGTAAAGTAGGATGTGAAACAGAGTTAAGGAGTCTTTAGTTGATCTCAAGAGAACCATCTGATCACTGGAAAAGGACCACTAGCTCCCCCACTCTCCTCCTCTTCCTCATCATCATTGGGAAGAATACTCCCAAATATTCTCATCTTTAATGAAAAAGGGACAAATTCATCTGAACGCTCGAACAAGAACACTAGCTATCCCACTCTTCTCCTCCTCATCATTAGGAAATATCAAGAATACTCCCCAATAGTCTCATCTTAAAGAAAAAGTGGTATCTTGACATACTGAGACCACTCTATCATGAAATAGTCAACCATTTTGAAACCATTTTGAAATTTTGGGACATTTCGGTGAAAAAAAATCATTTGCACAAAAACAGGGTTCCTGCAAAACAAAAAATGGTGTTGACATGGGAAATTGTTAACCTTGTGCAGAATGCATTCTTTCTATGGAAAAAAAATTGTTACCATTTATGCCACCTCACCCCCAAACATGTTTTTGGGAAAACCTCCAATTTATGCACTAACAATTTTTTTTCTCAAACAATTTTTTCTCAAACAAGTCTTGAAGTCTAAAAAACACACAACCCCTATCAAAAATGAAGTATGCTTATCCAGCAAGGAGAAAACTCTTGAAATCATTTGTTTTCTTATGCGGGAATGAGATGGGCATCTCATCCTGTCAGGGCAAGAACTGCAAATTGGGTTTATGGTGCCAGCAATTCATGGTCTGAAGAATCACGGTCTGCTTGAACCCTCAGCTTTTTGACCTCCAATCTTCTCCACTTCAGACCAAGCTTCCCAGATGGAGACCCTATGGCTCCATCCTGCTTGGATTTGGATGCCCTCCATCCTTCCTACCTCTTAGACAATTCCAAGATCCTTCCCTTTCCAACCCCTCTTAAATTTCTGTGTCTCAAAATGGGAGTTGAAACCAGAGACTTCTGGGAGATGTTGCAACTGGACACTGCCATCCATGCTTGCAGCATTTATGGGAACCATGGGAGCTATCTTTCCATATGCACATCCCTTGACACTACAACCACAAGGCAGAATCTTGCATCACTAACCTATAACCATGGTCTTTGCTGCTAATATGATCATGGTGGGATAAGAGCAAAGGCTGCTTTGTGGACTGAAGCTTCTTGACCATGGTGCTGCTCTCTGTTGAGCCTGGAGTTTGGATTACCTCCTCTAAAGGCCCAGCAGGCATTAGAGAATGAAATCCTATTCTCTCCGATTTATTTCCAGGGTGCTCCCATAACAGAACCACCCGTTGCTAGTAATGTCACTCCACAGGGCTCAGCTTTTGCTTGACAAGTACAGCTCTAGCTCCTTTCAAGAAATTTCTCAGCACAGCTAATGTGATGTATACGCTGGGAAACAGCCATTTGAAAATGAAATGTCAGTCCCCACAAATATAACTATTATGTTCAAATGGTCTGGCAAATGCTGTTTTGCCAGTAAACAGGCATAGTCCTATTAGGGTACAGTATAAATCTCTTGGTTATGGTTATTTATTCATTTATGCATTAAATATATATCCGGCCTTCCACAGAAATCATAATAACTGAGGCTGGCTCTGCACTGCAGAAATAATGCAGTTTGACACTGCCTTAACTGCCATGGCTCGCTGCTATGGAGTTATGGGATTTCTAGTTTTGTAAACTATTTAGCCTTCTCTGCCAGAGAGCTCTGGTATCCTACCAAATTGCAAATCCCAGGATTCCATACTATGGAGCCATGGCAGTTAAAGTGATATCAGACTGCATTATTCATGCAGTGCAGATGCAGCCCTAGAGTTAGCAGGGGTTAGTGGGGTGTTTACAGGTTCTTACAATAAAACTCCATAGTCTACTGAATATGGAGCAGTTAATTTACAAGTAACTCTACTTTATGAATCTGTAACTGCAATACAGAATGCCAGCCATCGTCGTCATCATCTGTGAGACTTGAGACAGCATGATGTAATGGTTTGAGCTTTGGACTAGGACTCTGAAGACCAGGGTTCGAATCCTTGCTTGGCCTTGAAGACCCACTGGGTGGCCTTGGGCAAGTCACACTCTCTCAGCCTCAGATAAAGGCCATTTCAAACCCCTTGAACAAATCTTACCAAGAAAACCCCATGTTAGGTTTACTTTAGGGTTGCCATAGGTCAGAAATAACTAGAAGGCACACAACCACACCAAAAATCATTCAACTTCCTCAACTATTCTTGATAGGACTTGGATTCCAGATGCTTTACTCTTTGCCTTTCTCTGGCAAGTAGGATTCTGTTAGACTTACAATTAAAGAGAAGAAATACAATTGATCCATAAAGGGGGAATAAAGCTTAGCTGTTTCCAATCACAATTTAAAAACATAGAAAGGAAAGAAATCTCAACAACCATCCAGTTCCAAGCCCCCTCTGAAGCAAGCAAGAAGCCAGGATGGAGGCGGCCAAGGTCTAATCTGGGATTTGTAGTTTGGTAAGATATTTAGCCTTCTCTGTCAGAGAGCTCGGGTGCCACAACAAACTACAAA
>CM034708.1:213657731-213673404 GCA_020142125.1 Phrynosoma platyrhinos | reverse complement strand
GAACAACTTAGGGAACTGGGTATGTTTAGCCTGGAGAAGAGACGTTTAGCCTGTTTAAATATTTGAAGGGACGTCATATTGAGGAGGGAACAAGCTTGTTTTCTGCCGCCCCAGAAACTAGGACCTGGAACAATGGATGCAAGCTCCAGGAAAAGAGAGTCCATCTTAACATTAGAAGGAACTTCCTGACAGTAAGGGCGGTTCGACAGTGGAACACACTCCCTCAGAGGGTGGTGGAGTCTCCTTCGTTGGAGGTCTTTAAGCAGAGGCTGGATGGCCATCTGTCGGGGATGCTTTGATTGGGAGTTCCTGCATGGCAGGGGTTGGACTGGATAGCCCTTGTGGTCTCTTCCAACTCTATGATTCTATGATTCCTTGGATGTCTTTAAAGAGAGGCTGGAATGCTGTCTGTCAGGTATGTTTTGACTGGGATTTCCTGCATAGCAGGGGGTTGGACTGGTCTCTTCCAACTCTGATTCTGTGATTTAGCCAAACCCTCTGCCATGCAGAAATACACAACTAAAGAAATAACATCTGAAAGATGTGCTTGTGTATTTGGTTGTGTGTAGGTTTGTGCAACATAACAATTTATTAATGAGACCATTAAGGCACCATTACCACCTACCTCTGTGAGCATGAACTTGCAGTCTCTTCTATGTCTACTATGTTTTTTTTGTCTGCTGGATCTCAAAGACAGTAGCTTTTCATCCTGCTAATGGGATTTAAAGTTTATTTTCTTGACTGAATCTCCCAGTAAACACATGGCCCAAAGGAGCAGGGGCTCACCTGCATGAATAACCTTCCATACCATCTGAACTGAGGACAACAACCACAACATCTTGACCAAATGCAAGCCTAAGATTAACTTTGTCTGTCTGTCTGTCTGTCTTTTCCTCTTTCCCTCCCTCCCTTCCTTTCTCATGCATCATTTTTATCTTCTTTACCTGATGAGGAAACCAGGAGAGCTTTGAAAGCTTGCATTATCTATACTGTGCATTTTGGTTGGCCCAATAAAGATATCACTGTCTTGTGGATTTTGGATGATACTGTAAGTCTCTTCTATGTGGAATCTGAGCCGGTATAAATTTGTTAGCCATAGATGCTTTGGCGATGCAAACAGTTTCTGCAATTTATGATTATTACTTATTGTGAAAGGGCTCCTCTTTCCATCTCCCTGCAATTTCTTCCTCCCCAACACCACCTGCCCTGTGTTTTTTTCCAGACTACTCCAATGCATTTTGCAGTGCTCCCCCCACCCGAAACGCACGTCAAGGACTCATTGCTGGCAAATCCACTCTCACAGCCACTCTTGCTGATTCAGATTGTGTTTACCTTGTTGTTTTCCTTCTGTTGTTAACATCTCCCCCCATCCTCCCCTCTGTGCCATTCACTTTCCTATCCCCCCCCCCCATTAGAACAAGTACATTGATCTGGCAGAAAATTGACAGTTTTCAAGGTTCCAGAGGTAGTAATTCCCCCCTCTTCCTAAGTAGCTTAATGCAGTCTGTGTTTTCATTTTCTATTCTTTACAATTGTTGGGGGGGGGGGGGAGAATTGTTTTGCTAGTCTCCATTGTGGAAGTGGCTCAAGTGACTACACCATGCTGGCTCTCAGTCCTACCCTATAGCCCTCAATTTTTGGCTCAAACGGGCTGAGTCTCCCTTATCTGGAATTCCAAAATCTTCCAAAATTGTCCGCATGGGTAACTGAGATAGTGACCCTTTCGCTTTCTGATGGCTGAGTGTATGCAAACCTCATTTCATTCACATTTTTTTTAAAAAAAAGAATATTATATATAAACTTACCATCAGGCTATGCGTATAAGGTATATAAAAAACTTAAAATGCTTAGATTTGGATCCCATCTCTAAGGTATATCATGTATATAGAAAGACTACAAAATCTAAAAAAACCCTCTGAAATCCAAAACACTTCTTTGTCCCAGTCATTTCGGATAAGAAAGACAACAACCTGTATACTATCCTCCCCACCCCCGGACACTAATGGAGGAATGGAGAGTCAATATGCTTTGAGTGTTGGACCTATGACTTTGGAAACCAGGGTTTGATGTCCAGCTTGACCATGAAACCCATTGGATGGCCATCTGTCAAGGATGCTTTGATTTTGAGTTCCTGCATGGCAGGGGGTTGGACTGGATGGCCCTTGGGGTCTCTTCCAATTCTGTGATTCTAACACATGCTCTCAGCCTGAGGAGAAGGCAATGACACACCACCTCTGAAAAAATCTTGCCAAGAAAACCCCAGAATGAGTTTGCCTTAGGGTTGCCATAAGTCAGAAATGACTTGAAGGCATGCAACACACACAATGGAGGAGTAGGCTTCCATTGCTCTGTTGCAAAGCTGTATCCGTGCACAGTGTTGTGTTGTCATGCCTTCCGTTGAGGAGGTCTCCTTCTGAAAGGACAAGGAAAGAGAGTAGTAAGAAGACATACTCCAGTAGGAGCCAGTGGATGCTGGGCATTGTGCCCTGGAACCCAGTGGGGTGGTCAGTCTGCTCTGGATCATTGCCCAAACTTTAATGGGACTATCTGCAAGAAGAGAATTGAATTATTCAACTGGATCCTATTTCCTCCAAATAGGTTGAACACATTGGAGAACTTATTTAAAGTTTGGACTAAAGCCCAGAGCAGATTCATCACTGTGTTGACATGGGAGCCACCAGTTGCCCCTGCAAGCCTGGGATGCCACTCCATATATACATATACATATATATATATATACACACACACACACACACACACACATATATACATATATATATATATATATACACATATACATATACATATATATATATATATATATATATATATACACACACACACATGCATAGCCCTTGGAAGTTTTGATTTCCAAGCATTTGGAGCTTGAATGAACACTGGGAACATTTAATACAACATGATGAACCGAACGGTTTTGTTCTTAATTGAATTACATTTCACTCATGTTTGCTCGACGATTGTCTTGCTAACTAAGATGAAGAGTGTTAATAAAAATATTTTACGTGTTAATTTTCCCATCTAATTCCATTCAATTTCTTTCGTCTTTCTTTCATGTTAGATTAATAGGGACTTTTATGTCGTCATCATAACAGTTCTTAAGCCTGGAAGGGTTCATCCCTGAATTCAATTTTTTACTATTATTGTCACCTTGATTTGTAACTTTCATGCTTTGAAATCTTAAGTACAGTTGTTAAAAATTCTTTGTTGCTCTAATTTGTCTAGGGATGGGTGTGAGACAAAATTATTTTTTTTAAAAAAACAATTTAGCAACATTTGTAAATGTCTTTATATTTGGGATGGAAAGAAATTTGCAGTTAAGGGCACATCAAAGTAGAAATGATGCAGTTTGGCATCACTTTAACTGCCATGGCTCCATCCTGCAGAAATCTTGGGGTTTGTCGTTTTGTGAGGCACCAGCACTGCTTGACAGAAAAAGCTATAAAGGTCTTGTAAAACTACAAATCTCAGGATTCCATAGGATGGAGCAACAGTACTCAAAGTGGTGTCAAACTGCATTATTTCTACAGTGTAGATGCACCGGGCCTGCATGCCATAGTGGTTTGAGTATTGGACTATGCCTCTGAAGACCAGGGTTCGATTGCCCGTTTTGTCATGAAACCCACTGGATGACCTTGGGCAAGTCACATGCTCTCAGCCTCAGGGGAAGACCATGGCAAACCGCCTCTGAATAATCTTGCCAAGAAACCCCTATGACTGAAGGCACACAATGCATCCCACTTTCAAGGCAGTGAAACCAGAGTTGTGGCAATGATATGCCACTGTATGTCATTGAATACCAAAGTCAGTATTTCTGAATCTTACACATGCAGAATTAAAGCAGTTTGGCACTGCTTTAACTTCCATGACTATCCTACAGAATCCTGGGATTTGAGATGTGGCATTGGAAGAGAGTTTGATGTATACTATGGATAGTTAAAAAGACAAATGAATGGGTCCTAGAGCAAATCAGCACTGAATGCTCACTAGAAGCATAGATGACTAAACTGAGCATCTTGTACTTTGGCCAAATCATGGGATGACATGACTCACTAGAAAGAAGGATAATGCTCGACTAGGGTTGACATATTCTAGTCCAGGGGTAGGCAACCTTTCCCCTTTAAGGGCCGAGGGACTTCAGCTCCCAGAATCCCAGGAGCTATTGGCCAACATGGGACTATTGGCCAACATGGCTGAGCCTTCTGGGAGCTGAAGTCCCTCGGCCCTTAAAGGGGAAAGGTTGCCTACCCCTGTTCTAGTCCCGCATATCTGGGCATCTCAATTACATCTTATGTAAATTATTATAATTGTGCACATTATTAATTTGCATTTTGATTATGCAAACTCAACACGTTAGTTGTTGCCCTTTTTCTACCATTATGTTTCAACCCCAGTACCAGTACCAAGCTAAGAGCTCTTTTCTTCTTCTTCCCCCCCAACTGGTGTGAAGAGAGGGAGGCTTCCAAGAAACCCCACCAGGGGTAGGCAACCTTTCCCCTTTAAGGGCCGAGGGACTTCAGCTCCCAGAAGCCTTAGCCATGTTGGCCAATAGTCCCATGTTGGCCAATAGCTCCTGGGATTCTGGGAGCTGAAGTCCCTCGGCCCTTAAAGGGGAAAGGTTGCCTACCCCTGAACCAGACCCTGCAGGGCAGGATGAACCTTCCGCCAGTGCCAGTCTTCTTGCCCAGTTTCCGGCTTCATTGCCTCAGTCACATTTTAACCTATCCATTGGCCTGCGACGAAAGAGAAATCCAGGATTTGTTGCTTCAGCTGGCCCGGACATTTTTTAGTCCCTTCAATCTGGGATTTTCCAGGTTTTCCGGGACAAGTGGCAACCCTACGCTCGACAAAGTGGAAGGCAAGAGGGGAAAAGGAAGGCTGCATTGCAGGTAGATAGTCAAGGAATCCAAGTCCCCGAGTTTGCAAGACCTGAGCAGGACTGTTGATAACAGGGCGACTTGGTGGTTACCCTGACGCAAGGGTGGGCTAAGGTATAGGACACTGTTCTTGACTTTTCTTCTTGGCCTTGAAATGGCAATGGAGTTACCCACCTGTCTTCTGTGGAATGCCCTACCTCCTATTCTTTCTGATAGAAATGAAGAGTTTTCAGATACTGAACAGTTTGGCTCTAGTTTGTATTTCTTTTTGAACTGTATCTATGTTGTTGAAAGTATTTTTAAATTATATATATATTGTTTTAAATCTTTATGCAATGTTTTTCTTCCAATATGGGAGCCGGGATGGCTAATGACACAGTTACGAGACACAACTAAAAACAATCATAGTATGGGGGGGGGGGGGAAGGAAAGTTTTTAAAGAAATTAAGTAAACTATCCTACTGAATACATTAATTAAATAAGCTATCCTCTTAGATTGTTGCATGGCAGGGGGTTGGACTTGGTCACCCTTGAGGTCTCTTCCAACTCTATTATTCTATGATTCCACACAAGGGGTAGGCAACCTTTTTGAGCCGGGGGCTGGGTTGCTGTCCCTCAGACAATTGGGGGGCCGAAGCACCCAAAATAAATAAATAAATATTTTAAAAAAATTAAAAAATATATATGCATGCACACTCTCTCAGCACCAGAAAAGCCACGGCAAAACCCCTGTGGAGATTTTGCCAAGAAAACCTCAAGGACAAGTAATAACAACAATAATCAATATCATCATGGCGGACGGCAGCGGCAGCGGCAGCAGGACCGGCCTGGAGCCAGTCCAAAGGCCTCAGGGGGCTGCATCCAGCCTCTGGGCCTTAGGTTGCCTACCCCTGTTCTACACCAATTTTTTTTTAAAAAAGAAATCATATATATATATTTTAAAAAACCCACAAAAGTTTACAATAACATGAAACATAATGTGGATAAATATACAGTGGTCCCCATTAAGGTTCTCTAAATTAAAGGAGAGAAGAGAAAGGGCCAGTCTAGCTTTCAGGGGGAAGGAGTTCCAAAGCATAAGAGCAGCCACCAAGAAGGCTTTCTCCCAAGTCCTCATCAAAGATGCTTGTGATGATGGTGGAATCAAGACAAAACCCTCCTCTAAGGATCCCAGAACTCAGTGTCAGAACTCAGCCAGGCTTTTATTGACCACCACCATTTCTGAAGTCTTCTCCAGCTTGCCCTGAGCTTCCACACAAGAGAGGCAAATTGATTCAAGAGCCTATCATGGAGTTAATTCCTTGAGTTTACTTTGCATCTGCCAGCATCTTGACCTTTTAAGACCCCCCCCCCATGTTAATAATAAGGGAGTTTCCTCCTTTTGTATCCAGACTCTGGGATAATTGGCAGATTTAAAATTTCTGCCCAAGAAATGTAATTAATTAGCTGTTGAAGGGTAGGGAGCAGGGACAAAGAAATTGTAAATGCAGACTCTTTGTTAAAGGAGAGATTCAGCTGTGCCTCCCTTCAGAAACAAGTCACTGACACATCGCCAATGTAGTCAGTGTGAAAGTTGGCAGAAGCCCCTCCAAATTTGGTAGCAGCTGGTGGTGTCCATTTCATAGAATCATAAGAGTTGGAAGAGACCCCAAGGGCCAGCCAGTCCACCCTGTGCCATGCAGGAATCCATAATCAAAGCACTCCCAACAGATGGTCATCCAGCCTGTTTGAAAACTTCCAAAGAAGGAGACTCCACCACACTCCAAAGCAGTGTCTTCCGCTGTTGAACAACTCTTACTGTCTGGAAGTTCTTCCTGATGTTTAGGTGGAATCTCTTTTCCTGGAGCTTGCATCCGTTGCTCCATGTTTTAGTCTCTGGAGCAGCAGAAAACAAGCTTGCTCCATCCTCACTATGACATCCCTTCCAATATTTAAACAGGGCTATCATGTCACTTCTTAACCTTCTCTTCTCCAGGCTAAACGTATCCAGCTCCCTAAGCCACTCCTCATAGGAAATGGGGTCCAGATTTTTCACTGTTTTCGTCACCCTCCTCTGGACATGCTCCAGCTTGTCAACATCACTTTTGAATTGTGGTGTCCAGAACTGGATATAGTATTAGTGCGGACAGTTAAAGTAGTGTCAGACGGCATTAAATCTAGAATGTGGCAGCAGCCTGACAATGGATTAATCAGCAAAATGCTATAAAACCATTAAAAAAAGCCTAGTGGTTGAATTCCTTCTTCCACCCTTATCAAAATAGTATTTTAATTTTTTGTGGGTTTCTCGGGCTTTGTGGCCATGTTCTAGAAGAGTTTCTTTCTGACGTTTTGCCAGCATCTGTGGCTGGCATCTTCAGAGAATTTTAATTTCTCTCAAGTAGGAATGTAATTCTTTTCTAATTTCAGTCTGGAATGAAACAACAAGTCATAGAATCATAGAATCTTAGGGGGGAAGCAGACGGCACAAAGCGCCATCTTCAGGGCAAGGAAGGGGAGGGGCAGCCACATGCTGGGTGCCCCAACCCCTTCCCGAAGACATCGTCGGAGTGCCGGACCCTCCACACGTCCGGCGCTCCGAGTATGTCTGTCCACCGCAGTGTCCACACACGCTGCGGTGGAAAAGTCGCCGAAGGTGCGCCGTCAGCCATTTGCGGTGCACCTTCGGCGATTTGCGGAAGGAGCACTATTTTAGCGCTCCTTCCTGGGGCGGCAAAGCTGCACCGCAGGGCTGAGGAATGCGGATGCCTCGGCCCCGTGGCGCAGCTTCCTGGGGCGGCCCCGTGCCGCCCGTCTGCTTCCCCCTATAGAGTTGGAAGAGACCACAAGGGCCATCCAGTCCAACCCCCTGCCATGCAGGAACTCCCAATCAAAGCATCCCCGACAGATGGCCATCCAGCCTCTTCTTAAAGACCTCTAAAGAAGGAGACTCCACTACACTCCAAGGGAGTGTGTTCCACTGTCAAACCACCCTTACTGTCTGGAAGTTCCCCCTAATATTAAGGTGGAATCTCTTTTCCTGGAGCTTACATCCATTGTTTCGGGTCCTAGTCATTTAAGCATTTTTCTTTTCCCTTTGCAGTTTTTGAATACTGTTTGCAGAAATTTTTGCAGAAATCTCATGAGGTACTTTCCCTGCATTTTCTGTGCAAATTATATAGTAATTTGATTAATAATATGATTGTATTATATGATGATGTGCAGAAAGTGCTGTTGCTCACTTGACTTAAAGAGGACCTTTCCAAAGTACATTTCTACACCCATTTGTCTCCTCTGGGTCTTCTCTTTGAGCCAAAGGGATCAAGGGAGATGTATGTTCCTATTGGGTTACTGTTGCAAGCATTTGTGTTTAATATGTTGTCAGGCATTAATCTACTGCTGAAGCAGAGTGAGTTTGGCCTCGTACATTTCCTGGATGAGAGACCATCTGGGAATCATCTGTGAGCTGCTCTGATCTCTTCTCTTTGGAACAATAATGGAGCCAATGCATCATCCATAAAACATTAAAGCCATCCTCTCTTGTTTTCTTGGCTTGGCTTTCATTCAGCTGGGGGATGGGCTGAGAACTTTTCACGGAAAGGGCATCAGTCTTCATCTTTACAACTTTCCGCACCTAGGAGGAGGGACATCTGTGGTCATCTGTGGGGGTCTGTATCACTGATGCATGGATTTCAAGGTTAATGTTTTCAGATAAACCTGTGGTTCTTAAATCAGTCCTGTTCAGGCAGCCCCTGATAACTTGTCATTGCAATAGCAATAATATTTTTACACAGCTTAATAGTGACCTCAGCACTCTCTAAGCCAGGGGTAGGCAACCTTTCCCCTTTAAGGGCCGAGGGACTTCAGCTCCCAGAAGTCTCAGCCATGTTGGCCAATAGTCCCATGTTGGCCAATAGCTCCTGGGATTCTGGGAGCTGAAGTCCCTTGGCCCTTAAAGGGGAAAGGTTGCCTACCCCTGCTCTAAGCAGTTTACAATCTGTAAGCCAACTGGGTACTGGGTACTCATTTTACAGACCTATGAAAGGATGGAAGGCTGAGTCAACCTTGGAGCCCTGAAGGACTGAACTCACAACCTTGGGGCTGCAGGACCGGCATTTAACCACTGAACCACTGGGACTCCTTTTCTTAAAACTGAAACAACAACAATTGTCTATGTCGATGTAATACAGTTTGGCACCGATTTAACTGCCACGTTTCCATGCTGTGGGATCCTGGGATTCATAGTTTGTTCTGGCACCAGAGCTCTCTGACAGAGAAGGCTAAATAGCTCACAAAACTACAAACCCTAGAATTCCATAACATTGAGCCATGGTGGTCAAAGTGGTGTCATACCACACTATTTCTGCAATGCAAATGTAACATCAGTCTCAGAAGCCAGGGAAGAGCATCCTTCTCTCTCATCCTGGTTCAGTGGATAGAAGCCCTCCTGTTTTAGGGGCCATGCAGAAAAAGAGAGATTGAGATCAAGGGCCACATGGGGCCCCAGGGCTTCAGGTTGTGTTCCTCAGAGGACTATGCTCTGTAGAATAGGACACTGGGCCACTACAGAAAAGGCCAAGGGGAAGCGATCTAGAGC
The DNA here is from genome assembly GCA_020142125.1 of Phrynosoma platyrhinos. Taxonomy (NCBI): domain Eukaryota; kingdom Metazoa; phylum Chordata; class Lepidosauria; order Squamata; family Phrynosomatidae; genus Phrynosoma; species Phrynosoma platyrhinos. The sequence continues at coordinate 213,663,936 of CM034708.1, read as the reverse complement.
AGGCTGGGTGGATTTAGCAACCTGGAACAAAATCCTTTCAAAGCTGCTTCATATCTTCCATTGCTGCTTGTTTTTCTGTACGTGGGAGACTTCCACATATGTGTGAACAACCTGGCACATTCGGCAGGGAGCCTGTGAGTTTTCCTCACAACAAGCCCACGGATGCCAGCATCCTCAAACATAATTAAATGGACAGAAAGGCAATGAAACCGTAATCTAAAAACCCACGCTTATTGATATATGTTTTGGAATACCATCCATTAATTGATTCTTGCTTTCCACCCGTCTTTGTCCCCTTGCTCCTTCTATATAGGCCAACCATGACCCTGCCTTGCAGAGACAGCAAACATGTTTATGACGTTTATGACGGCAGCAGGCGCTTGTGTCCTTCTAATTACGGAAGGGTTTGTTTCAAGCCTGCGGAGGTGGACAACTTTTTAAACAAAGCTGCTACACAGCTTTCCGCCTCGCTTCTCTCTGATTTGATTCCTTCCGTCTCCCCCCCTTTTTTCAGGCTCACAGAATGATTGCAACTTTTAGCAAATTTCTACAGCAGAGGTGGTGGTGAACTGCAGCACATTCAGGGGGCTGTTTTGACCCCTGATTTTGGCTGCACCTCTCAATTTTTTTGGTCTCAAATTAGCCAAAGAAGAATACAAAAAGAACCGTTAACTGTTTTTCCATCACTAACAGTAGCAGGAATGTAGCAGGCTGCATTTGCGCTACAAAAATAATGCAGTTTGACACCACTTTAAATGTCATGGATGAATGCTGTGCGATTCTGGGATTTGTAGGCAAGCCATTTAGCCTTCTCTGTCCATGAGTTCTGGTGCCACAGCAAACTATAAATCGCAGGATATCATAGCATAGCCATGGCAGTTAAAGTGGTGTCAAGATGCATTATTTCTGCATTATTTTTACAGTGCAGATGCAACCTTGGAAGTAAACTTGTCGTTTTAACTTTCAGGTTTTTCAGCCAGTTTTCAGTCCGTTTTGAAAGTTTGAGGATGTGCATGTGCATAGATGTTACTGAACATTCCAGGGCTTCCCCCCTACCTTAAAATTTGTATATCTTTGGGGGGTTCATGGTCTTTTTGGGTCTGAGGGGGCTGTAGGCCACGGATGGGGGCTAGGAATCTCATATGGCCCATGATGATCTACATTTCCCCCCACCTCTTTATTGTTGTTCTTACCATTGGGGAAATACAAACTGCATATTCCTATTGCATAAGAATACAGTCCATAGAAAAATTCTCTTGAGGTAGTCCAAATAGAAGGAATTGAATTTGGACAGCAGCATATGAGCAATGTCTAGAGAAGCTTCCATATTTTACAAAATCAAAGTAATTAGGCTAGGATTTATTACTTCTGGATTATATTTATATCCTGGCCTTCCTCATGATTAAACTCAGTGCTGTATAAAGGATTCTTTTCATATGTCCAGACAGCGATAGGAGTTCTGCTTAGCTTTGGAACCATAAAGCCAAGTCAAAGTGAGGACAGTATTTATTGCCCTCACTTTAAATGGACAACTATCACTTTATTTTGCTGGCTCTCTCAGCATGCCAGTCCTGGTTTGGGGGAGGTTGAAGACCAAGGGCCAAGATCATTCCTACTCATTCCTGCCCTGTGCTTCTCCAGATAAACAAAGCCAAGTCAGAGGGAGAGCAGTACTCATTGTCCTCACTCTAAATGGACAAATATCATTAAATCTTGCTGGCTCTCCCACTTATGAGGGAGGTTCCTTTTGAAAAAGGCCAAGATCAATCCTACTCATCCCCTCCCAGTGTTCCCCAGATAAACAAAGCCTAGTCAGAGGGAGGACAGTACTCATTGCTCTCACTCTAAATGGACAAATATCACTTTATCTTGCTGGTTGCTTACACTATTGGGAGAGGTTCATTTCGAAAAGGCCAAGATAATTCCTACTCAACCCCTCCCAGTGTTCCCCAGATAAACAAACCCAAGTCAGAGGGAGGGCATTGCTCTCACTTTAAATGGACAAATATTGCTTCATTTCAGTGGCACTCTCATCAGTTCTTATTTGGGAGAGGTTCCTTTTGAAAAAGGCCAAGATCATCCCTACTGAACCCCATTCTGTGCCTGTCCCCAGATATTGTTGCACTGCGACTCTCAGCAGCCCTTTGTTGCTGTAACAAATGAAGAGGAAAGCTGGTGACTAGTCCAACATCACCTGGTGGGTTATACGATTCCCAGCTCTTAAGTAAACATGCACAACAGAGTCCTTGTAAGATGCAAGAGTTTGTGTGAACGTATTAGGTTTGGAAAATCCTTCTTTCCCCACTTCAAACTCATGGAGAAATCGTGTCTCTATATATCAAGGTACCCAGATTTTTTTTGGGGGGGGGAATCAGCTGCTGTGAGAGTTTTCACCCTGCATGAGAGCAAGAATAGTGTATTTTCATTGTTAGGACCAATTGCACAAATCACTGGTTTCTGTGCAAAATAACCCCATTGGAAAAAAATTCACAAAAGTCCCCAAAATGCACAACTACAACATCAGCAGCCACAACAACAGAAAAACATGCAGATCTTCTCATAATCCCACCCAGCCGGTGGATAGCATTAAATTTTTATATACAAGACTAAAGTAGAAATTTAAGGCCCAAGAATAACATTTACTTAGGAATCAAAAGCATCCAAACCATATCATTGGGGAATTGGTCCATATAATCCAGTATCGTATCTCAAATAATGACTAGTAAGCAGATTCTTTGGACAGAAAAGATAATAATATAAGGAGATCTGTCCCTAGGCTCTGGAACCTGTTGCCCAGGGAAGCCAGAATGGCCCCTTCCATGCTATCCTTCCATCAGCGACTAAAGATTTATTTATTCTGGCAGTGTTTTAGAACTTAAGATTTTCAAAGAAAGTACTATTGTTTTAACTGAAATGTTTCTTAATTGCTTCTTTTATCCTTTTTTAGCTGTAGGTTGTAATATTGTGATTAGTTTGATACTCTTTTCATGTTTTTAGCTGTATTGTACAGGTTGAGCCACCTTTATCCGGAATTCCGAAATCCAAAATATTCCAAAAAGCAAATCTTTTTTCATGGGTGGCTGAGACAGGGATACCTTTGCCTTCTGATGGTTTAATGTACACAAATGTTTCATGCAAAAAATTATTTTGAAAAATGGCATAAAATTACCTTCAGGCTATGTGGCTAAGGTATATATAAAATATAAATGAATTTTGTGTTTAGACTTGGGTCCCGGAATTCTCTAGCATTGAGCCATGGTGGTTAAAGCAGTGTCAAAGCAGATTTTTTCTGCAGTGCAGATGCAGCCTAAGTGAAGCTTATTTTTGAGTCGACAGGCTCAAGATTGCCCTGTGGACTGGGATCCTTCTCTCCTGCTTTCTCCATAGCCCAGTTGAGTTGACATGCATTGCAGTTGTACTACAGAGCACTGGCAAAGAGAGGAGAAGGTTTACTTTCTCATGTTTTCCACGTTCCACTCCAGAGGAATGACCTGCCAGTAATGAGAGAATGGCAGAGTCGGGTGAGGTGGAACAGAGCCGTATTGAACGCCGCTCATATACAAATGTATTTCAGAGAGTGTCACAAAAATAATTGGAAAATGCCAATAACCATAGAAGAGGAATCAGGCAAGCGGCCACAGAAGGGGGAAGCCAACAGGGAGGGTACCCCATAAATAGATTGGAAACAGATTGTTAATCTCACGCAATGGGGAATAGAGTGGAGGAGAAAGTTGCTGACTCTGCCAGGAGGAGCTGACCTTACCCTGACACTGAAAAGGGAATCTCAGAAGTCTTCTTGCTCATTTGGATAGGCTTTTCCTACTGCTAAAAGAGATGAAGAGATAGCAAAAATGAAAGAAAGAGATGGAGGGAGACCAGGGGTGTAGCTATGGGATAGGGACGAGGGTATTCCTTCCCAAAGACGTTCACCCTCCAATGAAATTTTTCTTCAGTCACTACACTTCCAGCAATGCAGTAGCTTAAAGCTTACTGTAGTAACTAATATCTGAGCATTTTGAAATACATTTTAGGCATCCAAGGCTGCTGACACTACTTTGCCATGACTCAGTGCTATGGAATCCTGTGATGTGTAGTTTTGTGAGAGATTTAGCCTTCTCTGTCAGAGAGCTCTGGTGCCCCACCAAACTACAAATATAATTTCATAGCTCTGAGCCATGGGAGAGCCTTATCACATGAGTAAAGGAAAGCTGAAATGGAGATGGAGAGTAGTGGGTTTCTCTGTGTCTCTCTGCATGCTGTCGTAACACTTCTGTTCTTTTCCCATGGGAGACAGTAGTAAAAATGTGCCTTTTATTGAACAGATTTTTCCAGCATGACAAAAGACATGCTTTTACTACCATCTCCCTTGGAAAGTGCTATGGCATCATACAGAAAGACATGGAGAAAGCCGCTACTCTCCTGCTCTGTTTCTGCTTTCTTTTCTCATGTGATAAGGCTCAGTTAAAGTGGTATCAAACTACTTTATTTCTGCAGTGTGGCAGCAGCCCAAGTCACCACTGGGATGTGAACAGAACAAATAGAAGAGTTCTGGGTGTGAGTGATTTTCAGGGTCTCTTTACAATCGCAGAAACTTGGGAACTGAAGGAAAATTTCATGGGGATGGAGAATTCTCACAGGGTGGGAATGATGCCATTTTGCCTGCTCCATAGATACATCCCTGAGGAAGATACTGGCTGAAATCCTATATCATGTTTGCATAGTGAAACTCCACACTCAAGAAGTTATATTGTGGTTGTGCTCTCCTACCCTTCGGTTGAATATATTATGCAACCAATTGTGTCTCTGCCCATGTGCCTGCTTATTCTTCTCTTGTTCAGTGTCGAATGTCCAGGAGCTGTTTCTGCACTCCTAGGGAATCAAGTGGGAAATAGAAGGTACTTATGAATAGTTTAATTCCATCACAATGGCATGTCTAGAATTTTCTTGGTTAGTCCCAGCTTGACCAGACCAGTTAAATCACTAGTTGAATGGTTAGACAACACATAATTAATTCCAACTGAATCAATAGCTGTACTGTTGTGCACTCTAACAGTAGGAATGAGGCTCACATGAAATGATTCCATTTGCCAATCTATGTGTATGCAGCCATGAATTGAGAACATCTGTTGTGCACTGGGCAGGATTTCAGCCATTTTCTCCAGATGAAGCAGACCTTCAGGCATCTTGCATAATTTAGATGGGGATGATGCTCACCTGAACCAGGAACAAAGTTTTGACTCTGAGAAAGACTATTTTTTAAAAAATGGATGGAGTTTCCATCAAGACATTTTAGTACAAAATCCAATTTCTTGATAGGAGAGCCCTGAGTATTTAATTTTAGGAGGACCTCTGGTATTTAACAAACCTCCACAGAGACCTCATGCCCTTTATCTGCTTGGTTCCCATTGTGTCTACATCTGCTCATCCCTGACCCATTTCTGCACTGGCTATATCACAGAAGTGATGCAAGAGAAATGTTTAATCTTCAAGTACTACATTTTGTACCAGATCAATGTAGGGAAAGAGAATCATTTTCCTTCTGGCTCTGAGCTAGAATTCTCAAAAGTGTACAGAGCTGTTGTAAACCTTGGAGAACTTACTTTTGTGGTCCAGAAATCTGTTGATGCTCTACACTAGTGGTTGCATATGTCCCCCCCCCCCCCCGGGGTTGTGCAGTGGTGAGGAGGTAAGGCAGAAAATATCTACCCACTATTTGAAGTTTATTGCTCTAGAGCTGACTTTAATAGTTTGGAGAGCTCTGCCAAATTTTGTGCAGCAGCACAAAGAGGATCATCAGAGAGGCAGGGAGATTGGGGCTAAACACCAAGTGAGCCCAGTCTCCACCCCAGCTGAGCTGGATAACAGAGCGCCACCAGAGGACCAGGCAGGCAAGTGGAGAAAAGAAGAGGGTGATCAGCCATCTCTGCCTTCCCCAACCATGGACAAAGAAGTGATGAAACTAAACTAAAGGACAGAGAGGGTGGGGATGGGGATGGACTAAAGAAGGGAGGGCACCAGGGAAGGGAAGGAGGGAAACCCAGGGAGGCATAAGGGGATGGGTAGGAAGGCAAACAACAGTGGGTTACTGGGCAGCAGCAGTAGTGGTGGGTGTCACTGATAGGAGTGAATTGTGACACCATAGTTAACATTGGTTGGGACTGCGCACAGGGAGGTGTAGGTGGCCCTCCTTGTGTAACCCCATCAC
>CM034708.1:213643507-213656443 GCA_020142125.1 Phrynosoma platyrhinos | reverse complement strand
GAGATCTATTTCACAAGATCCGGGAAATCAAAGAAAAATTCAAACCAACAGGGATGATGTATGACAATAAAAATAACATAATTAAAGACCAAGAAGGAATAAAAAGACATTGGATGCAATACACAGAATTATACAAAAGAGATGACAAAATCAAGGACATATGGAATGAAGAGCCATATGAAGATGAACCCCAAATTCTAAAAAGTGAGGTGGAAACTGCAATAAGAGAAATAGCAAAAAACAAATCACCAGGAACAGATGATATTCCAATTTAATTGCTGCAATCCACATTGACAGAGTCAACTCTAGTGCTAACCAACATATGTCAACAAATATGGAAAGCAAAACAATGGCCAACAGATTGGAAGTGTTCAATACACATTCCCATCCACAAAAAGGGAGACACAAGAGACTGCAGCAACTATAGGACCATAGCACTGATATTCCACACAAGCAAAATCATGCTCAAAATTCTACAACATAGGCTCCAACCATACATGCAGAGAGAAATCCCAGAGGTTCTAATGGGGTTCGGGAAAGGAAGAGGCACAAGGGATCACATTGCAAACATACAATGACTAATTGAGCACAGCAGAGAATTCCAAAAAAAAATCAACATGTGCTGTATAGACTATAGCAAAGCCGTTGACTGCATAGATCATGAAAGGCTATGGAATGCCCTTAAAGACATGGGAGTGCCAACACATCTGATAATTCTGATGAGGAATCTGTACTTAGGACAAGAGGCTACTGTCTAGAACAGGACAAAGAGAAACAGAATGGTTCCCAGTTGGCAAAGGGGACAGGCAAGGGTGTATCCTTTCACCCTATCTGTTCAACTTGTATGCAGAACATATTATAAGAAAAGCAGGCTTGGACACAGAAGAAAGAGGAGTGAAAATAGGAGGAAGGAATATCAACCATCTAAGATATGCAAATAACACCATAATACTAGCAGAAAACCTCACAGACCTGGAACACCTACTAAGGAAGATCAAAGAAGAAAGTGCAAAGGCAGGCCTATTGTTGAACATAAAGAAAACAAAAATAATGACCACCAAGGACCTTCACAAGTTCAACCTAGACAATGAAGAAATAGAAAGAGTAAAAGAATTCTCATACCTGGGATCAAACATTGATAGAAATGGGGACTGCAGTCAGGAAATCAAGAGAAGACTAAGAATGGGGAGGGTGGCTATGAAAGAACTATAAAAAATTCTAAAATGCAAAGATATTCAACTAAACACAAAAGTTAGAATCATACAAGCCATCGTATTTCCTATTACCATGCATGGATGTGAGAGCTGGACAGTTAAGAAAGATGATAGGAAGAAAATCAATTAATTTGAGATAATGTGGTGCTGGAGAAGAGTGCTGAGGACCCCGTGGACAGCCAAAAGGACAAACAATTGGATCCTAGAGATCAAGCCGGAAAACTTCCTGGAAGCCAAGATGACCAAACTGAGGCTGTAGTACTTCAGACACAAGGAAGGAAGGACTCATTGGAAAAGTCAATAATGCTGGGAAAGGTGGATGGAAGGAAGACAAGAGGAAGGCCACATGTCAGATCGATGGACTCTATTAAGGAGTATTAAGGGGTTGCAGGAATTAAGCAGAGCTGTGGAGGTCAGAGGGTCTTGGAGATGTCTCATCCATAGGGTTGCCATGAGTCGAGATCAATGTGGGCAGTTAACAACAACAACAAATAAATATAAGCAACCACATTTGGGCAGGAAAAATCAGATGCACAAATATAGGATGTGTGATGCCTAGCTTGACAGTAGAGTGTGTGATAAGGCTCTAAAGGTTTTGGTAGACCACAAGCTTACCATGAATCAAGAGTGTGATGCTGCAGCAAAAAAGCCAATAAGGTCTTATCCTGTATCAACAGCACTATAATGATCAGGAGGTTTAATAGTACAATTTTATGTTTCTTTCTTAAAACCTTACCTAGAATTTTGTGCCTGGTTCAGGGCACCACAAATTACGATGGATAGTGACAATTTGGAACATGTCCAGAGGAGAACAATCAATATGGTCAAAGCTCTGGAACATGCTGACAAACTGGAATGGTTGTTCAGAAGATGGCAACCAAAATGGCAAAAGCTCTAGAAACTGAATGTCTAAGGAGCTGGGTTTGTTTAACCTGGAGAAGAGAAGACTGACAGGTGATATGGCAGGTATATTTAAATATCTAAAGAGATGTCATGTGCTAGATGGAATGAGCTGGAGAGTGCAATGAATTAAATTTAGAAGAAAGGTGATGCTAACTGACTATTAGGAACAGCTTCTTGATTTATCCAATAGTGGAATGGATTGCTTTGGAAGGGTGTGGAAATTTTAAACAGATTTTGATTGTCTACCTCATGGGGTAACTGATGTCCCTTGGGGTCTCTTCCAATTCTATGATTATATGATGCTTCATAGCATCTGTCTTCACAGCCTCTTCCCTCCTGCAACCACTAATTCTATTGGTGTAGTTATGCTAACATTATGAGAGATTCCACCTAAAAATGTCTTTCCTCTACAAAGTGCTTGAGAGTGGAATAGACTGCTTCAGAGGGTGGTGGACTCTTCTTTGAAGTTCTTTAAACAGATGGCCATCCTTCAAGAGAGTTTTACCTGTGTATTTCTGGATGGAGGGGTTGAACTAAATGGCCCTTGCAGACCCTTCCAACTCGTAAGATTTGATGGTTCATCATGCACCAACAAGGACTGGAACTTGGACTATAAATTCCAGAATCTCTCAACCATGTCTACTGGGGGTTTCTGGAAGTGGTAGTTCGAAAAGAAATTTTTCCAGGTTTGGAATTGCAGTTGTTGTGGCTTAGTGGATGAGATCCCTTGTTTGTTTCTTGTTCAGTCTATCTCACAGGATTATTGTTTTTTTTTTTTAAAGGACTGAAGGAATGCAAGCCTGCTTTTACACTGCAGAATTAATGCAGTTTGGCACCACTTTTACTGCCATGGTTGAATGCTATGGAGTATGTAGTTTGTTGTGCATCAGAGCTCCCTGATACAGAAGACTAACTATCTCAGAAAACTCCAAAATCTGGAATTCCATAGCATTGAGCCATGGCAGTTAAAGCAGGGTCAAACTGCATTAATTCTTCTATGTAGATGCACTCCATCTGTCTGCTTTGAATTTTGTTTTGTGCTGTGGTGTGTCTTCAAGTCATTTTTTACTTATGGTAACCCTAACCCTATCATGGGGTTTTCTTGGCAAGATTTGTTCAGAGGAGGTTTGCCATTGCCTTCCCCTGAGGCTGAGAGGCTGTGACTTGCTCAAGGTCACCTAGTGGGTTTAATGGCTGAGCTGGGAATCGAAGCCTGGTCTCGTGGTACAACACTCAAACCACTAGACCATGCTGGCTCTCTGCTGTCTTGTATGTGAGAAGGTAATTGGCATGCCTGTAGAGCTGAACAACTCTTGCTGCAAAACAGAGCAGCCATTACATTACCAGCCTTAAAGATGCCCATATGGAGACAACGGGAAGGGCCAAGCAGGGTACATAGAGGATTCTAGAAGCAAGATGGTTGCTCTGCTCTGCTTGTCATTCTGCTCAATTTTTCTTCTTGTTGACTATTCCAACTCTGAGCAGCAAACAACTCTGATCAGGCATCTAAACGGCAAATGAAATATTCATGTCTGGCCCAAGTTTGTGTCTTTAATAATTGACGAAGCGGTACAGGCAGGAGCTCTTTCCCCTCCCAAGGCAGCAGAGGAGAATGTCTGATGGTGAGCTCAAGAATGGAAGTCTGTGGTTGTTGGGTCCAGAAGAGAGGAACTGGGAGGGAAGGGATGGGGCAGGATGCCAGCCTGTGTGGCTTCTGGGCAGCTGAAGAACACAAACAGAATTAAAAGCAACCCCTACCGGGTAATTGGATCCCATTGACGTCTTTTGTTTTAATTGCTGAATGAAGCATATATTGGCTGAGAGCCGACAGTGTGCTGGAGTAGTGTGTTTCTACACGCATGTAGTTCCATGGTGTTTGTGCTGTACAACTCTTCTGTTGAGTACTGGCATTTTGTGACCAGTTATGCATCTACTAGTGTGCTTCCTTATTGTCTCATTAGGCAGAATTCATATTGGGGTGAGGGTCTGTGCCTCATTTTGCCCCTACCCCCATTGTTGCACCCCTGTGTATGGGCTACCCCTGATCTAGAATCACAGGGTTATACAGTAGGAAGAGACCACCAGGCCCATCCAGTCCAACCCCCTACTATCTATGCAGGAAGACACACTCAAAGCACTACCATCAGATGGCTACCCAACTTCTGTTTAAAAACCCCCAAACAAGGAGACACTTCGAGGCAGCATATTTCATTGCTGAACAGCTTTTAGCATCAGTAAGTTGTTCCTAATGTTGAAGTGGAATCTCTTTTCCTTTCATTTGCATCTGTTGTTATTGTGTGCCTTCAAGTCGGACTTATGGAGACCCTAAGGCAACCCTATCACAGGATTTTCTTGGCAAGTTTCTTTAGAGGGGGTTTGTCATTGCCATCCTCTGAGGCTGAGAGTGTGTGTCTTGAAGATCACCCAGTGGGTTTCCATGGCTGAGTTGGGATTTGAACCCTGGTTTCCAGAGTTGCAGTCCAACATTCAAACCACTGCAGTTTGCACAGCTTCACCGATTTGCTGATGCAACTTGCAAAGCTCTCCAGAAGGTCTATGTGTTTACTTGGTTAATTTCTTCCTTCTTTCCCTGTTGTTGTTAGTGTCTGGGGTTACCTTTCACTTTGCTGTGCATCCCCCTTCTGGCTAGAAGCCAGTTGTCGTCGTCGTTGTGTGCCTTCAAGTCATTTCCAACTTATGGCATCCCTAAGATGAACCTATCACAGGATTTTCTCGGGCTGGGAGTATATGACATGCCCAAGATCACCCAGTGAGTTTCCATAGCCAAGCTGGGAATCAAATCCTGATCTCCAGAGTCATAGTCCAAAGCTCAAACCGCTACACCATACTGGCTCTCTATAAGCAAGTAGGCTGGATTAAATGTCTTCTTACTTCCTAGACAATAATCCCCTCATTTCACCTTGATATGGGAACCCTTACCCCTGTAGCTAAGATTTTAAAATAGGAAAATACATTTGTGTGTGTGTTTTAATGACAAACTATAAACAAGTGCAGTTGGTACTTCATGCATAACAAAGATATCACCAGATATCCCATAGATCTGAGTTTTTGACCCGTGAGGACCTAGGATGATCTTGAACTGGCAATCTTAGAAACAGGAGGTGTTCCTGTGGGTGGAGATGCAGACACAGAAACTAGTTTAAGCCTGGTGTTGCTCAAGAGTAAGCCTTTCAGTACTTCCATTTAACTGTGTAGGGATGTTACTAGAAATGGCTGCAGACAGGAATGAGCCAATGACAGCAGGCGAGCACAGGCTCTGGGAATCAAATCCTGGCTGCAGTTAGATTGAAATCCAGTTTTGCATGGATACAGTGTCCTGCAGCTGTTCCTGAGTGGAGTTCAGAGCGGTGGCAGTTGAAATAACTCTTGCCACTGGCAAAAGCTGTTCCTTTGGGATGCTGCGCTGTCTTGAAAAATAAGACAAGCCAGTATCTGGAGCAAGCGATACCAAAGCACACAGACCTTCATGCTTGCCTGCATGGGGATGAATGCCTCTCTAGATGAAGCAGAAAAACTAAAAAACCCACCACAGGTAGTGGGAATGTAAAGGCTAGGCCATTTGAACTATGTGAAAACTCACCTGGATCTTTTCAGATCATTAATGTTAGTATCCCAGTTGTAATTTGTTGTCATGTTGAATATGATGGTTCAACTTGTTTGGTTGAGATTCTGCATCAAACACGTAGCTATGATGTGGTTGTTACACTTTGGCCTTGTCTACACTAGCCAGAATATTCTGAGCTGCTTCTGTTGTATTCTGATCCCCGACCTGCCCGAGATTCCACCTGTTATCTCTTCATGCCATAGTAATGATGGACAGATGTCTACACAGCACTGCTTGTGCTGGTGGTGTGAGTCACTCACCCTTAGGTCAGAAATAAGGTGCCCATCATCAATCTCATGGCTGGGCATCTTATTCTGATCTCAGAGAAAGCAGTATCAGTGTCAGGCAACACAGTGGGGATGCATGTGTAGATAGTTGCCCAACATTGCTACAGAGTAATCTGCAAAACCCAGAGCAAAGTTAATTGTTTAAAAAATGGTTTAAGGGAAGGATAGTACGTTTCAGTATGGAATTGGCCTCATGTTGTATAGGCAGTTTGCATTTGAATCAGGGATTTGGCCCTGCCGTGCCTCAGAAGCTAAGTTGCTGACTCTGAAGCTAGCAATGTTGGCAGGTTGACAGTTCGAGACCCAAATGAGATGGGATGGAGTGAGCTGCCATCACAAGTCCCAGCTTCTGCCAGTTCTAGCAGTTCAAAAGCATGTCAAAGTGCAAGCTGATAAATAGGTACCACTTCAGTGGGAAGGTAACAATGTTCTGTGTAGCCATGCTGGCCACATGATCACGGAATCATCTTTGACAATGCTGGTTGTCTTAGTAATGGAGATGAGCACCACCCCCTACAGTTGGTCACAACTAGATAATCTTCTCAAAGGGGAAACTTTTACCTTTAACTTGAAGACAGGCAGCCATGAGGACAGAGTGGAACTTTTATTTGGCATGTGTAGATGAGCCCTTAATGCTCCATCCAACCCCTGAAATGCACCTTAAAAGCCAGCCAGCTGTCCAAAGCAATGGAGGGAGGTCTGTGCTGCTGCCAAACAGGGTGCTGCAGGATGGCATGGCCAGTTCCACTCTCAGAGTATGATGAAGACTTGTGACAGGTCTCTGCGTCCCCTCAGTGGTGTCCCCATCCCTGGTGCCACCTGGTGTTGGGGGGCTACTGGGGGACAGTGGCAACCAAAAGGGGTGCTTGCCCTTCTCCACCACCATGGTGCTCTCTTCCCAAGGAGAGAGCTGCCTTCATGGCAAAGCCTGGAGAGGCACACTCACTCCTTCTCACCCTACAGTGGGAGGACCCGACTGGATGTCACCCCTTTCCTGAGGTGTCAGTCGGTGAGGGCTGCACCCCTGCATTCCCCTAGTGACACCACTGCTTCCACTCCTTGCAGCATGGCTGGCTGGCTGGCTGGCTTTTAAGGTGGGTTTCAGGGTCATTTGCCATCATGGCTATAGTGCCATGATGTGTCATGAAAATACAAAACACTTACCTAAGTGTACCATAAACAGAATGCTAGCCATTCATGTTTAATCATCATATTATTGAGTTACTGAGTTGTTCTTGGTGAGTTACTATTGAGTAATTCTGATGAATCAGTCTTCTTGAAACACACCAAAAGAACTGAGAAAGTCTCCCAAGTCTTATTCTGCCACCACAAACACACACAGAAACATGGGTCCTCCCATCTGAAAGAGGGGAGGGATTTTATGTCCACAGGAATCCTAAATTTGTTCCAAAGTTCAGCCTAGACTTAGATCAGGATGGGCAACCTATCTGGGTCCAGGAAGCATGTTCTCCAGCTATAGGATCTTTGGGGGCCATATGCATTAGCTTCAGCCCTGTTGGTTAGTCCCAATGAGACAAGATCCATGTTATTTACCTACATGTTGATTCATTATTCAGATATTTGTTCAATTGGTCAGCTTTATTTGGTATTAATAGGATTCCTATTCACTGTTTCTTAGTGGACAGAATAGAGGCTTACATGCACCTGCCAAAGGTATGGGAATCATGCCAAGACTTGCTAACACTGGTGGAACCCCTATACTTGCTAATGGCAAGAGATATCTATCAGAGGTAAGTAAGTATTGACCAAGCTAGTAAGGGCTTCTGACCATTGGCTATAATGGCTGGGGGATTCTGGAAGGTATAGTCCAAAATAAATTGTCCATGCTCTAGGTTACACACAAGCCCAGACATATTTTTGTTACCAATTCCCTTTCAAATACATATTGCAATCTAAGGTTAATTGTTGCTTCAAACACACATGATTCAGCCACGTTTTGCAGTCTAATACAAGGATTCTATGGAGGCTGTATCTGTACTAAATCGAATGTCTGTTTGTCTGTCTGCGTCATCTTGGAGGCAGGGAAGGGGAGAGGCAGCCACATGTCGGGCGCCCAAACCCCTTCCCGAGGACGTCATCACGGGGTGCACCACTACGCACGGCGTGTGCTGTCAGGATGTCCTCTCGGCACAAGAGTTGCAAAAGAGCCACGTGGCAGCTCTTCAGGCGCCCTATTTGCCAGCTCTGGAGGGAGCAGCATTTTAGTGCTCCTTTCAGGGCCGGCAAAAGGGTGGATTGGGACTGAGGCGTGGGGCAGCCTCTGCCCCAATCCTCGGCTTCCCAGGGCGGCCCATGGCCGCCCGTCTGCATCCCCCCCTTAGAGAATTTGGTATGTTTAGCTTGGAGATGAGAAGACTGAGAAGTGACATGAGAGCTGTTTTAAATATCTGAAGGAAAGTAATGTAGCTGCTGAATCAAACTTTTTTTGTTCTGCTCTAGAGACTAGAACATGAACCAAAGGATTCAAATTGCAAGAAAAGATATTCAACCTATGCATTAGGAGAGACCTGTTTATTGTGGCTCAGTGTTTAAATGCCTGTACAGCAGCCACTCACTCATAGACCATAAGGTTGCGAGTTCAAAACTAGTCAGGGCTCAGGCTCAACTCAGACCTGCATCCTTCTGCGGTCGCTAAAATGAGGACCCAACTGTTGGGGGAGCAATGAGCTTACAGTTGTAAACCGCTTTGACATCCCATAGCGCGATATAAATGGTACATAAATGAAGCTGCTTTGCTTTGCATTGTTTAACAGTGAAATAGAATGCCTTGGAGAGTGATGGTCTCTTCTTCTTTGGAGATCATAGAATCATAGAGTTGGAAGGGACCCTATGGGTCATCAAGTCCAGCCCTCTGCTCAATGCAAGCTCTCCAGCTGAGGCATCTCCAGCAGCTGTCTGTCCAGCTTCTTTTTGAAGACATCCAGAGAAAGAGACCTCACCACCTCTCTAGACAGTTGGTTCCATTGCCCAGTTATGCTTGCGGTCAATACATTCCTTCTAAAGTTCAATCAAAATCTACCCTCCTGTAACTTAAAACCATTAGACCTAGTTCTACCATCTGAGGCAAAAGATGGGCATCTTTTAGCAGTTCTGTAGTTGTTGATTCTTCTTGCAAGGAATGGGCTTGGACTGGATAGACCATACTAAGATTCTAAGATTCTATGATCCTGCTACACAGTTGGGAATCATACAACCCTCTAGATCAGGGGTAGGCAACCTTACCCCTTTAAGGGCCGAGGGACTTCAGCTCCCAGAAGCCTCAGCCATGTTGGCCAATAGCTCCTGGGATTCTGGGAGTTGAAGTCCCTCAGCCCTTAAAGGGGAAAGGTTGCCTACCCCTGCTCTAGATGTTGCTGGATTCTGTTTCTCAGCAGCCCCAGCCCATATACGCAATGGTGTGGAATTGCTAGGATTTGCAGTCTGAAAAGCATCTGGAGGACCATCCAAATTTTACCCATGCCCTATTCTTTATGTATGGGTACAGCTAATGGCACCTATATTTGGGTAGGGAGTGGATGGGCAATTCTTCTGGGTTTGGCCTGAATTTTACGGAGCTATCCAAGTTGCCATGGCAGTTAAAGTGGAATCACAGCACTATAATCCTGTTGTGTGAAATATACAAAGAGTTTCAAAACCTTGAATGACTCCTTTCAGTTTATAGAGAGATCTTGTAGCACCTTTGAGACTAACGGAAAGAAAGAAATTGGCAGCTTGAGCTTTCGTAGACTTCAGTCTCCTTCCTCAGATGCATTTCAGTTTAGACAAACACACGGAGTGAATCCCCCAGTCCACTGATATGAAAGCCACCAGCCGTTCCTGGTAAACTACACAATTATAGTGTGCACTTTAATTGCACTTTAATTGTCATGGCAACAATCCTTGAAATCCTGGGACTGGTAGTTTTCTGAGACCTGGCTGAGCTCTGGCTGAGAATTTGAAATGTCCTGGTTTGAACTGTAAATTCCAGGATTCTATAGGAAGTTGCCACGGCAGTTAAAGTGGGATCACAGCACTATAATCCTATTATGTGAAAGGGCCCCAGGTAAATTTGATAATTCCCCTCCTTCCCCATGAAGCATGGTTTTGTTGTGCTGTGCCTTTAAAATTCTTTTCCATCTCTCTCTTGCTACCTCAAACGCATGCACCTTGGTTGCCCTCCGCCATCCTCCGAACTTTCCTTGGTCTTTTTGTTAAGCCTCCAAAGGGGAAAGGCATTGCCAGCATTTTGTGTGTGTGCATGTGTGTGCATATGTGTGTGAGTGCAAGTGATGAATATTTCTCTTTGGAAGATTTAGTGTTAGCAGAAGGGGTGTGATTGATTTTTCCCAGTGACTTAATTGAAGCAAAATGAAAAGAGAATTTGCAATAAGCGAAGCCATTATTCACAGGGGGGTTGCTTGACCGGGGCCCGGCGGTGCCACAGATGTGAGCTGACGCCGGCTGTGACATGCGTCTGCATCATAGAAAGTGACTCTTCCCCCTCCTCCCCCCACACACTTCAGAATAATGTGGTGTGGTCCCCCCCCTCGATATACACATCTAGGCAGATTGAATGGATTGACGTATTAATTGAATAAAGGTCGTAAACGTAGGCTGGAATCCAGTGGGTGTCACTTGCATGCACAAGTTCCATTGGTGCTTGCTTCAATGGAACTCCCCACATGGAATGATTTCACAGGGGCCTCATTCTTACTCTTAATTCTGTTTTAGTGGCAGCTAAAAAAAAAGCCAATGCAATTCTAAGCTGCATCAGTAGGAGTATGGTGTCTAGATTGAAGGAAGTAATAATGCCACTCTATTCTGCTTTGCTCAAGCCTCACCTGGAATATTGCGTCCAATTCTGGGCACCACAATTCAAGAAGGATGTGGCCATGCTGGAGCATGTCTGGCGAAGGGTGACCGAAATGTTGAAAGATCTGAAAACCAGGGCCTACGAGGAGTGGCTTAGGGAGCTAGACATTTTTATCCTGGAGACCAAAAGGTTAAGAACATGTTTAAATATTTGAATGGATGTTATATTGAGGATGGAGCAAGCTTGGTTTCTGCAGCTCCAGAGAATAAGACTCGTAACAACGGATGCAAGCTACAGGAAAAGAGATTCGACTTAAACGTTAGGAAAAACATCTTGGTGGTAAAAGCTGTTCAGCAGTGCAATACGCTGCCTTGGAGAGTGGTGGAGTCCTTTCTTTGGAAGTTTTTCGACACAGGCTGGATGGCCATCAGTTGGGATGCTTTGATGGCGTCTTCCTGCATGGCTGAACTTGTGGACTCTTCCAACTCTATAGTATAGAATCCAGGCATGAAATAATCAAGGCCTGGAAGTCTTGATGGTCAAAAACCTTCAGATCCTACGGATGTTTAAAAGATGCAAGTTCCATGACTTTGGAGTTGTTACAGCACTTCATGCGGGGTCAAATTATATTATTTGTACATAGATGCTTCTTCAGAGGTGATTTGTCATTCCTTCCTCTGAAATATAACCTGAAATATTATTTTTATATTCATTAGTGGCCTTCCATCCAAGTACTAACCAGGGCTGACCCTGCTTACTTTCCAAGATCACATGGGATCTGGTGCTTTTAGGTTATTTAGATCACTCTTGCAATGACTGCTCTGCTCCTGATCTCCTTTACCTGAGAGTAAGTCCTAAGGAAACCAATGGGAGAATATCTGAGTAGGTAGACATAGAATTGGGACACAGGGGTTCCTTTTTCAACCTTTTAAGAAAAGTGCACTATATCTGAATTCCCCACCAAGATATTATCAAAGCTAATTTCATTTTTTAAAAAAAGAAATATTGATTCTTCTTCACTAGTTTTAAAAAGTCTAAAAAGTTTATATATAGTATGATCAGATGAATTGGCTGGTATATGTGAGGGTGTCTATCGAATCAACTCCCCGGGGAATGCATTAAAATTCTGTTGCCATGATTTTTTAAAAATGTTGATGAATTGATCAATTAATCAATTACCAGCAGCTTCATTAATGGACTAAAACAAGCTTTAATCACTTGACAGTCTTAATTGAAAGAGATGTATTGTTTCCCCCTTCTGCATTTGTTTCTTGAGTGAGTATGGGACTAGGAGTTTCCATGGTTGAAAAGTGCCATTAAAAGAGTCACTTGGAAGATCATAATCATCCACTTTAACTGCTCTTCCTCTAAGGTACTTAAATCTCTAAAGGACTATGTGACCTAGTGGTTGGATTTGAATCCAGGGGACCAATTGCAACCTTTTCTATTGGCCCTTTGTGTGGCTTTTGCCCAGTCTGGAGGTAATTTTAATTTCATTTGGCTCACCTACACTCTTTCAAGAGAGATCCTTTCAGTGGGTGCATCTATAGTGCAGAAATAATGCAGTTTGGGACCACTTGAAATGCTGTAGCTCCATCCTACGGAAGCCTGGGATTTGTAGTTTGATAAGGTCTTTTGCCTTCTCTGCGATAAATTGCTGGTGCCTCACTAAACTACAAATCCCAGGATTCTGTAGGATGGAGCCGTGACAGTTAAAGTGGAGTCAAAGTGCATTATTTCTACCTTGCGGATATACCCAAAGAGGAATTATGAAAATGCTGTTCCCCATGACAGTTCAGTGGACCATCTAGCTGAGTCTTTTATATGCAGACTGGCAGCAGATCTCTAAAGTTTGGGACACTGCTCTTTCTCAGTCAGAATTGCCAAAACATTCTACCAAAACATTCAGAAAATTGTTTTATTTTAATGTTTTTGCATAGAAAACAGCATGTTCTGTACAGAAAGCAACATGTCTGTGCTAAAAATGCTGTTGTAGGCACAAGAAACTTGTTTTCTGTGCAGACGTTTTATTTTCTGTGCAGAAAATGTTGTTTTACCTTCAAAAAACATCTATACAGAAGATTATTGGGGGGG
>CM034708.1:213631795-213643303 GCA_020142125.1 Phrynosoma platyrhinos | reverse complement strand
ATTGGATAGGCAGTTTGATTTTATTTTAATTAATATTGATATTGATGCCAATAGATAATTTTTAATGAGTCTTTCCAAGGAAGTTACCTCAAAATATGGATTAATTTAATCTTAAATCTTGATACTCCATTAGTTATATAAATAAAGACAATGGTGATGTCTGCATTCTGAAAGTTTAATTAAATTCATCGGCTATACATCATTCTGTCTTCATTGCCCAGAAGGATTCTTTCCAAGTACTAAAATTGCCCATTTCTGCAGCTATCAATTATTATACAATTAATTCTTTGACAATTGTTTTTACATAAAAAATAACTTTATCAATGGATCCAGTGGCAAAACATAACCCAACATAGTTTCACATTCTTCCAAACCAGAAAACCAGAATTATCTTCTCTGTAAGCCTTTCCAAAATATTGAATAAATCTCTGCATCTGTTGCTCCGCATCTCCTGCAATTTTTCTGAAACTTTTGGATAGTCATTATTCAACTACTGTGGAACCTGATAGCATCTACACTGTAATTTATAGACGCTTTCTTTTAAGTCAGACACAATATAATTGAAGGTATTACATTGAAGCTAAAGATACGTCTTTGTAAAAATCAGAATGTCTGATCGTTACTGAGCATTTTCCTCTAATAACTTATAGAAGTTATCCAGTAGTTTTTATTTGGTATGTCTAAAATGTACTTTTGCAAATTCCATACCATTTCTCAAAGAACTGTAATTTTTAAACAATTGGTCATATGTTTAGCAAGTGACCAGATGTTGTGCCTGGGAATATTGAAACAGAGCTATATGTCTAGGGATGTGGGATGTAGTTCTTCACTACATTTTTTTCTCAAATGAAGCAAGGAATAATTTTAAGAGTTTTCTCCCCAATGTGAAACTCTTTAAGAAACTCTTTAAGGTTTAAAGGTTTAGAGGTGATATGATAGCTGTGTTTAAATATTTGAAGGGATGTCATATTGAGGAGGGAACAAGCTTGTTTTCTGCTGCCCCAGAAACTAGGACCCAGAACAGTGGGTGCAAGCTCCAGGAAAAGAGATTCCACCTCAACATTAGGAGGAACTTCCTGACAGTAAGGGTGGTTCGACAGTGGAACACACTCCCTCGGAGAGTAGTGGAGTCTCCTTCCTTGGAGGTCTTTAAGTAGAGGCTGGATGGCCATCTGTCAGGGGTGCTTTAATTAGGAGTTCCTGCATGGCAGGGGGTTGGACTGGATGGCCCTTGTGGTCTCTTCCAACTCTATGATTCTATGATTCTATGAAAAACAAGCAATTTTCAAAGCCTATTCGAAATTTATTCTGTGCAAAATTTGTACAAGGTTATTTTATATTCAAAATTTATTCTGTGCGAAATTTGTACAGTTATTTACAAATTTTCTGCACAGAAAATAGCATTTCTATATAGGAATAACATTGTCTACCCAGAAAATCCTGTTTTCAAAAGCATCCAGCTTGTTTTCTAAAGCTCCATAGACCTGGACACAGATCAATAGAGTCAAACTACCTGAAAAGAGATTCCCCCTCAGCATTAGGGGCTCATTCCCATTATGATTTGAAGCGATTTGCTGATTGCTTTAGATAGGCCTCGTTCACACTGGAAACAGTTTCAGATGCGACTGCGCTTGTTCGGATTCGCTTTGAAGTGAGACAAAAGCAAAAATAAAATAAAATACAACCCCCTGCTCTTTTTAAAGAGTAGTTTTTTGGTGGTTCTTTTGGGGAAAAAAATTGATTTGGAAGAGTGTTCCACAAGTGTGAATGATGGATCTGATTCTCATTGCGAATCATCCTCAAGGGGACGAGAGTCCCCAAAGGAAGGGACGGGAAATAAGAAAGACCCCCCAAAGAAAGGGATATAGAGGTGTGTGTGTCTGGGTTTGCTTCCCTTCCTCCTCCTGTGGCTCTGGCCGCGCCGTCCTTCTGGGTTCTTGACTGAGGCAGGGAGGCCGGTGGAGCCTCACTGGGGCCAAGGTGTAGCGGGAAGAGCAGCCTCTGAGGTGGGGAAGAAGAGGACCCAGCAGCTGGAGGGAGGAAAGGAGGCTGGACCCCCACTACCACCAGCAGCACACCTGCCATTCAAAATAACCCTCCTTGCGTGAGTTGGCGGGGTCTCCTCTGACCCCTCCACTCCCAGCATTCCCATCTCCCGCCTGAGGTATTGGATGCTCCAAACCCTCAGCCTCCTCCTGCGAGTGTGTGTGTGTGTGAGAGAGAGAGGGGGGGGGGACTGAATGGAGTCTGCTTTTTGGCAGTCTGGGGCTCAGTAGCTCCCATGTCGGGTGACCACAGTTTTCCAGGACACAGTCCTCCCTTTCAACCTTCTGTCCAAAAACATCCTCCGTTTTGAACCTGACTGAAGCATGGGCTTCTAGCGGCTCATTCCCACTAGTGGGAATGGCATGGAATAAGGAAATAATTCACTTCCCTAGTAAGAACTGCGTATCGGCCTGAATCAAATCCGCGACCTGGTGTCAATGCGAATCACAAACCAGTTTAAATGCAAGTGGGAATGAGCCCTAGGAAGAACTTCTTGATGGTCAGAACTCTTCAACTGTGGAATATGATGCCTCAGAGTGTTGTGTAGTCTTCTTCTTTGGAGATTTTTCAACAGAGGCTGGATGGCCATGTGTCGGAGGTGCTTGGATTGTGTATTCCTGCATGACAAGGAGATTGGACTGGATGACCCTTGGGGTCTCCTCCAGCTCTAGAATTCTGTGATTCTATGGAAAGAAAACCCAAGCTAAGAGAGTCTGCAGCCATTTGTTTTTGCATGAACCTCCTGGGAAAGATAAGATTTTACCGTCTCCTCTTCCTCACTAAGTTCATATAATCATAGAAACATAGAGTTGGAAGAAAGCACATGTGCCATCCAGTCCAATCCCCTGCCATGCAGGAACTCAAAATCAAAGCATCCCCGGCATATGGCCATCCAGCCTCTGTTTAAAGACCTCCAAAGAAGGAGACTCCACCACTTTACAAGAGAGTGTGTTCCACTGTCAAACAGCTCTCACTGTCAGGAAGTTCTTCCTAATGCTGAGCAGGAATCTCGTTTCCTGTAGCTTGCATCTATTGTTCCGGGTCCTGTTCTCTGGAGCAGCAGAAAACAAGCTTGCTCCATCCTCAATATGACATCCCTTCAAATACTTAAACAGGGCTATCATACCACCTCTTAACCTTCACTTCTCCAGGTTAAACATACCCAGCTCCCTAAGGGGGGATGCAGACGGGCAGCCCTGGGCCACCCCTGGAAGCGGAGGATCGAGGCTGAGGCTGCTGGACACCTCGGCCCCGATCCTCCCTTTTGCTGCCTGTGAAAGGAGCGCTAAAATAGCGTTCCTTCTGCAAGCCACGAAAGGGGTGGGGCAAGAGGCATGCCGTGCCTCTGTGGCGTCTCTTCCGGCTCAGCGTGTCCGGCTGCTGAGCCAAAAGGACGTCATCAGAGTGCCCATCGTGTGGACAGCCTGTCGCTCCGATGACATCCTCAGAAAGGGGATGGGGCACCCAGTGTCCGGCTGCCCCTCCCCTTCCTGGGATTGAAGATGGCGCTTTTCACTATCTGCATCACCCTTAAGTCTGTCCTCATAGGGCATAGTTTCCAGAACCTTCACCATTTCAATCACTCTCCTTTGGACACGCTCTATCTTGTCAATATCCTTTTTGAATTACGGTGCCCAGAACTGCAGTTCCTCGGATTTAACTGAGTGCAAACTACTTTTGCACTGTTAACTCTGCTTGCAGCAATTGACGGGGATAAAGAGTGAAAGTGGGAGGAGTAGAGAGACATTTAGGGCATTTTAAATGTAACTGGAAGTGAGACAAGCAAAGATGTACACTTTGCCCTTTGCAAGAGAAGCCACCTCTGCCGTGGGAAGGTGTCTCAACCTGTGTGTTTGCAACATGGCTTGCTCAGCAGGGCTTACAAAGCATTCTGGTCCTTGTTTGGAGCTGCTTTCTGTGATCTCCCACACCCTGCAGAGAACCTCTTCAGGGACCTTTGGAAGCCGATTCCTCCCCAGCGGTTACCGCAGCAGGAATACAACATGACAAGCTTTTTCGGTATTAAGCTAAAAAGGATGCACCCTCTCGGGCTGTTAACAACGTAGTGTAAACAGAAATTAATCCATCTGCTAGAGCTCAATGTGTCATCAGATAGTTATCGGTGGCCTATAATCTCCTCCAAGGAAGATCTTATTATATTAAAAAGGCATTGGTTTGCGTGGTGGAAACCTTAATAACAGCATTACCTTTCATGGAAGATTGCCTGAATTAAAACACTCAGTGATGTGTCATAAGTGGCTTCTGGATGTTCAGATTACTTTCCTCTCTTTCTTCCTTAAACAAGGCTTTTGTTTCTGTTTTGGGCCCTCCCTAGAGTGTCCTCTGTTTGCATAGATATTATTGTCTAGTGCAGATCAACAGAGTTTCAAAATGCAAGCATCACCAAGGGCAAAAACCAGAGTTCAAACGGAGGCTGGATTTGCACTTGTGCTCACAAACCGGCATGTTTTTTTTTTTCTTGCTTTCTAAATAGGTGAGGCTCCCCAGAGTGTGCTGAAGCGCACAAATAAATTAGCAAGCTGCCTGTAACTGGGGCAGCTGGTCAATGAGCTTGGATGAGCCATTGGAAAGTTTACCTTTTTAAACTTCAGCGTCCTGACTCCCTAGCTGTGCCTCCTGGAGAATTCTAGGTAAAGGAAAAGGTTCAAAGTAACTTTTCCAAGCTCTGCTCATGGGTATGTTTTGCATCTTTGCTGAGCTTGTAAAATCCAATACTGGGAGAAAGGTGGAATATCAAATTAAATTAAACTAAATTACAGTCAGCCCTCTGTATCCACAGATTCTTTATCCATGGATTCTTTATCCATAGATTCCACCATGCACAGCTTGAAAATAGTTTAAAAAATATAAATTCCAAAAAGCAAACCTTGGGACACCCATTGCATTTAATGGGATTCGAGCATCCACAGATTTTGGTATCCATGGGGGTCCTGGGACCAAACCCCAGTGGATACCGAGGGACCATGGTAATATCAATTAAATTAAATGAATAAACAATAGCAATAGCAAGTCCATTTCTATACCGATCAGTGTCCTTAAGCACTTCCTAAGTGGTTTACAATGTGTAAGCTGGTTGTATTGATATTCGGTTGCGCTATGCAGAATATAGCAGATTATAGTGAACAGCTTCCTCCATCAGCCATTCCATGCTAAAAGCATGCAGACAAATCTTGCAGTTCTAAAGTACTACATGAAGTAAAATAAGAAAAGAAAAACATACAATCCACTATAGGATCTTGCTGATGTTGTAGAAAAGAAAAGTTACATATCCATGTTTCCAGATCCAGGAGTTACATTGTAAAAACAGTATAAGCATACTAAAAGCCAAAAACTAACTCCATAGTTAAAACCACTGCCGAACACGCATGCACAGAGAGTGCTTGCAAATATAAACAATCTTAAACAAAGGATCCCTTGGCTCTTCCCATACTCCACCTTCTGGGTGTTAACCATATGCTGATTGGATAATGCCTGTATGATGTGTTTTAACCCAGCCTCTAGCAGTCCATCATCTGCCATGTGACTGCTTTTCTCATGAGCTCAGATGTTGATGTACTGACTATTTTTTCCCCAGCTAAAACTGTATTTGTTTTGACTTATTGGCCACCTGTTGTTGAGTTCTCTTTGTGTTCAGTAGATGTTGTTCCCATGAGGAAATTTCCACACACACATCTCTACATTTCACCTTTGACTGTATAACCCATCCATATTTCAACAAGCTGGGTACTCATTTTAGCAACCGCAGAAGGATGCAAGGCTGAGTTGCCCCTGGAGCCTTGCCTGGGGTCGAGCTCACAAACCTTGGGGCTGTGAATGGGTGCAGTATCGGCATTTAACCAATGCACCACCAGGGCCTCCTATAATACTTGCATAATTCCCACTGATTCAATAGGTCTACTGAGTTGAGGCTTGCAATTGCATGTAGGCTACACTAACTAATGAAATGATCATCATTGGTTTGCTATCAAAATGTTGAAAGCTACATTATCTGTACTGCACATACCCTCCAACTGTCCCTGTTTAGCAGGAATGGTCTTGACTAATCCTCTGTCATTCCCCTTGTTCAGCTGCTTCTAAAATGTCCAGGCTTCCCTCTGTTCTCCCACTTTCACCTTTTGTCTTCAGCTTATTTCAGTTGCTGCAAACTGAATTCAAAGTGCAAAAGTAGTTCGCACTCAACTCAGCAGAAGAGGAGAGGAGAGGAGAGGAGAGGAGAGGATGGGTGGAATCATGCCCTTCCCAGTAGGCTTAGGCAAAAGTAAACTGCTACATCCTCTCCTAACTTGAGTGTTCTTTCTTATTAGTAACTTTTGCCATCTTGGCCACATTCCATTGTTGCTTGGCCACATGTGTCCCAATTTGTGTCTGGAAAATGTTGGAGGATATGGAAACGTGCATTTTTGTGAGCCGAGATGGAGCGATCTGGTATCATCAAATGTATCCAGAAAGAATAATGGGAGAGCTGAACCCCTGCTTTTCATGACAAAGACATGAAAGAGCGGCCAGATACCACTGGAATCTTTCAGCTTTTTCTTCCTTCTTCAGCTTTTCAAGTGGTAAGTCAGCTTGGATATCTTTGAGCCGTTTACAAGCTGGAGGAGGAAGGGGCCTGGGCTCTTTTAGGAAGCATAATGCCCCGCTTTGCTGACATTAAAGCAGTGTGACTGACTTCTTGGCCTTTCTAAAAGCCTCTAATAAAGAGTGCAACATCCGGCGTCACATTTTTGCCAGATCATTATATGGTACAGAGGCCACTTTGCTCCTGACAAATTCTGGGATTTCAGTTTTTGATTACAAACCAAGGACCTCAGACTGATAGTTCTTCTATCATAGGGTAGTGAAATGGCTCAATTTTGGTGGAATTTTTTTTTTTTGCTTAATTTTTCAATTGGTTTATTCTTCCTATGAAATGGCCAATGTTAGCAAAGTTGATATATTTGGGATGGGAAAGTATTTGAGATGTTTTACAAATAAATAAATAAATAAATAAATAAACAAACTAAATGGGAACAGATTTATCCATCCATGCCCAGGGCTTGAGTGCTTAACTTTCAAAAGTCTCTATTTCAGTCTTCTTTTTCACCAGGATGCTAAGTGAGTTTTACCATGTTCCTCATCTTTAAACTCTTTGCAAACCCTGTATGGTAAGCAATGGCAATCTGAAATACCGTCGGACGCCATATTACACGAGAGATTCCAGATCTCTTTGCAGAATACAAAATTCTCATATTATCTGGAAAGCAATTTTTTTAAACCTGAAATGAACAATGGGATTTACTGTTTTGTGAAATATTTAGCCTTGTCTTACAGAGAGCTCTGGTGCCACAACAAACTACAAATCCTAGGATTCCATAGGATGGACCCATGTCAGTTAAAGCTATGTCAAAGCGCATTAATTCTGCAGTGTGTTAATTCTCCTTGTTTTTCTACAAAGAAGGAAAGCATGTGCATGGTTTAGAAATGTCTCTGTGTTTCCAAGTCTCCTTCCTATGTTTGTTTGCTTAATTTCTTCAACCTGGAATGCTGCAGGAATCTCGACAGTACCAAGATGAAACATATGGCAAACGTGTGTATTCGGAGGGAGCTTGAAGAGGGATCTCAGCACGATCTGGCTGTCATTTTCATTATCCATCTACTTCACATTCTCTGGTCTTCTTCCAAAGAGCCTAAAGTGGCTTCTTGAGCTGCTTCCCATCCTAGCAATATTGAATCATTTTAGTGCTTGGTTTCCAGGTCTACATACTTTACAACTGTCCTGAATTGACTACTCCTCTGTTGTCCCACTCTTCACCTGCTTTTGAAATGCCCCAGTTTTTCTTTCTTCTTCCCACTTCCTCCCATTGTCTTGGGAATACTTGAACTGCTTCAAACTGAGATCAGCGTCAAAAAGTACCGTAATTTGTACTCAGTTGGCTCAAAAGGAGGAGAAGGAGAGGACAAGAGAAGGTAGAATTTTGCCCTTCCCAGTAGGCACAACCAAAAGCAAACTGCTGCAGCCTCTCCTAGCTTGTCTGTTCTTGCTTATGAATAACCTTTGCCATCTTGACCACGTCTTGCTGTTGCTTGGCTGTACATCTTCCAGTTTTCTTTTGTGAAATGTTGGCTGGTAGGGATCCACAGAGGCACTTAATAGCTGTAAGGCACCAGATCCCATTTGATCTTGGAAACTAAGCAGGGTCAGCTCTGGTTCGTACTTGGATGGGTGACCACCAATGAATACCAGGTGTTGGAGGCTCTGTTTCAGAGAAAGGAATGGGCAAAACCTTCTCTGAGTATTCCTTGTCTAAGAAAGCCTTATGAAACTCATGGGGTCACCATAAGTTGACATGTGAGACACACACAGACACAGAGATCTACAGTCTTTCTAAGGTTTGACTTGGAAAAGTTACTCTTTAGGGCTACAGCTCCCAGAATCCCCCAGCTTGTCTGGCTGATTCTGGAAGCGGCAGTCTCAAAGAGTCACTTTTTCAAGGCCTGGTCCAAGGATGGTCATGGTGAGCTTCTGACGGAGAAGATCATCTTCAGACCATCCTTAATGCCACAAAAGGCCAGAGCAGAGAATATGACAAGAGAGCCCAATGTTACATGAAATCGAGGCAAATCAAGGAGAACCTTTCAGAGCTTTCCCAGTGACTCCTCCTTTGTAAAGTAACAATGCATCCCCCAAGTGCTCAGGGCTTAGGTTTGAGGAATGTTAAGGACAGAGGAAAGGTATTTTTCTTCCTTTCCACTTTCTCACACTTGGGATTCCCTATGGGGATAATTTTTTGATGACCAGCAACTACCATTTGCTTTGTAGCATTCAGATTGCATGCATCTTCATCAGGGTTGCCAAGTATTCCTTATTATAAAGGATGCCCCTTATATGAAGATGATAAAGTGTGTCCCTTATAGAACCGGTGTTCCTTATTATAAGGCAGGGGTTGGCAACCTACGGCCCGTGGGCCGCACCCGGCCTGCCAGCCCCTGCTGACCCCTGCCGCCGGCGACCCCTGCAGCCGCCGCCGCCACATGCATCGCAGCCGCCATTTTGTTTGCCAAAATGGCAGCTGCGACTCAAACTGTGCATGTGCAAACGAGTCACAGCCGCCATTTTGGCAAACAAAATGGCAGCCACGATGATCACGGCAGTGGTGGGGTTGGCGATGGCGGGAGCCACACGCGCGCCACCATTTCCCCCCCGCCCCAGTGGAAGACTTGGGACCAGCGACCGGCCCCAGGTAAGTAAACCTTGCCAACCCCTGTTATAAGGGATGACCCCCTAGATGAGGGTTGGAAAGCTTTTCCTTTTACAGTCGGGTCTCTGTGTCCAAGCATTTTTAAAATCCAGGGATTCAACAATCCACAGCTTGACAAATGATTTTGCTATTTTGTATAACCTTGATTTTGCTATTTTGTATAAGGAACACCATTTTCCCTATATCATTTCATTTAATGGGACTTGAGCATCCATGGATTTTGGTATCCACGGGGAGGTCCTTGAACCAAACCCTAGAAGATACCAAGGACATATTGTATATAGACTGAACAAGATGCCAAAAAAACAAACAAACAAAAAAAAAAACTTGCATTTGTGGATATGGGGCCTCCATAAAGACAGAAATGTGTGCGTTGTGTAGTTCATGAATGTGGACAATGTGATAGTTTTGCAGAAAAATGCGCAACTTGGAAATAAAGTAGTTTGACACCACTTTAACTGCCACGGCTCTATTCTATCTTGGGATTTGTAGTTTTGTGCTGGACCAGAAAGCTTTGGTGGAGGAGGCTAAAGATTGTGTAGAACTAAAAATCCCAGAATTCCATGGGATGGAGCTCCAGCACTTAAAGCAGTGTCAAATTACATTACTTCTAGATGGTACCCTAGGTTAATTGAAATTAGGTAGAAGACAAACTTATTAATAGCGACTTCCTGCACGTTGTGAATTTCCATGGGCCCTTTTTTTGAAAAGCTTGGCACCACTAGTCTTTAAGGATCCTTCCAATCAGGAACAGGGCTTGGCACAACCAATGTGGACCTGTTGTTGTTGCTGTTGTTGCTGATGTTGTTGTATGCCTTCAAATCATTTCTGACTTATGGAGATCCTATCATGGGGTTTTGTTGGCAAGTTTCTTCTGAGGGATTTGCTATGGCTATCCTCTGAGGCTGAGAGAGTGTGACTTGCCCAAGGTCACCCAGTGGGTTTACATAGCCAAGTCAGGATTTGAACCCTGATCTCCTGAGTCATAGTCCAACGCTCAAACCGCTACACCATACTGGCTCAATTCAGTTCCATCTTGCTACACTTTCCTCAATCTCATGGCAGAGGAAGGGGAGACAAAGCTGATCAGTAGCACCCCTCCAGAAGAGTGAATAGGGAGCACATTGTGTGTGCACTGCAGTGTGCATTGGAGTAACACACATGATCCCATGGAAGAGGCAATTCCGTCAGTTGGCTTCCCAGTGCATCTGTCTTTTGGTACTTGTGTGCTTGGGCTGACCTGGGTTGTTTCCAGGTCATCTGGGGAGCAATTGGAGTGCCGTGGGGCTAGCCTTTGGATGACCCAGAAAAATAGCCCTCGCCAGCTGTAACAGAGCGGCTCATAGATTAATGCACCAGGGGAACATCATGCACACATGGATGCACATGTGTACCTTAGGGTTTCCCCCCCCTTTTCATCACCATCATCTTAATATTAACAACATGTTGTTGCTGATGTGGTGGTGGCGTCTCAGAGTCATTTAGCCATACCTGTCAAACGCTGGAATATTTTCCCCGTAGGCTGTCAGAAGACTTCCTTCAAATATTTGTTTGGAGCGTTGCACGTCCTCCACCTGGGTTTTCCTGGAAGGAAATTTCCAAAAGCGTCCGTGTTCACCATCCCAGGATCAGAGGTTGTGGCATCGGAATAGATCAATCAATCAACCAACCCTCCCTCAATTATTCATGGCAATGAATTATTCATTTATAGTGCCCTTGCTAATTGTTATGTATTTATTTGTCAACCTGGTGAGTGCATTGGTACCCCCTCCTGTTCCATGCGCATGCCAGGCCCCCCTGATCCTGCCAACCCGCCCCTATTGTTTTGACTGGTTCCCCGGGATGCCTTCTCCCCAGGCCAAAAAGAGTGGGATGAAAAGGAGACACAACAATCTGTTTTGTTCAAGCCAAGCATCTGGAGCCTGACCCTAGGGCTGTTGATGTAATTAACATGTAACTAACCCCTGCCACGTTCGGGTCAAAGGTTGGAGCAGGTCCAGACTCTTTAGCTTGTCTCCTTAAGGGTCCCGAGGAGGGAGGTGGAAACAGCTCTCGGTCCCATTTGTGCCGCATTGCTCCAAAAACTCATCTGCGCTTTCTTTTGCATCCTTGTTTCATAGAGAGCTTCATCTAGGGTTAAAAACAACAACAACGCTACAAAGAGGAATCCTGATTTATTTGAAAATAACTATGAAAGACTATG
>CM034708.1:213600261-213627917 GCA_020142125.1 Phrynosoma platyrhinos | reverse complement strand
CTAAAATTGCATTGGCCTTTTTTGCTGCCGCATCGCACTGTTGACTCCATGACTGAGTCAATCCACTTGTAATGCAGTCATCCTCTTTTTCTACTTTTCTGAGCATTATTATCTTTTCCAGTCATTGGATGGTTATCTCTATGGCTATTGTTGTTGCATGCCTTCAAACCATTTCCAACTTATGGTGACACTAAGGCAAACCTGTCTGGGATTTCTTTGACAAGATTTGTTCAGAGGATGTTTGCCATTGCTCTCTTTTGAGGCTGAGAGCATTTGCCTAGCCCAAAGTCAGTTTCCACGGCCAAACAGGGATTCGAACCCTGTTCTCCAGAGTTGTAGTCCAGTGCTTAAGCCACTACATCAGACTGGCTCTCTCCAAAGTATTTTAATTTCAGGTTTATCATTTTGGCTTCTACTGAGAGTTTAGGCTTGATTTGCTCTGGGACTCAGTTATTTGTCTTTTAGGCAGTGCATGATATTTGGCAGAACACTTTGCGAGCAACATATTTCAGATCAGGGAATTTTCTTCCTCTTGGCATTTTTCACTGTCCAGCTTTGATGCTGGAAATACAATGGCATAGATGATCCTGACTTTGGTATTGAATGATGAACCTTTGCACTTGAGGATCAAATCTCATACCTTCACAGCTGCCCTTCCTAGTGTTTTACTTTCTTGACTACAGGGACTGCTTTGATTAATGAATGACTGGCCCAAGGTATACACATTTCTTTAACAATTGCAGTGGGTTCATCAATCACTTTAAAGCTACTTAAATCTTTGGTAGTCATTATTTTTGTCATTTTACCAGATGACAAATAAGGGGATTTAATTTTTGGAGGAATGTGGTTCTAAACAGTTTGTAATTCAGCTAATTTGTGACTCCTTTGGACTTTCCTGATTCATACTTTAATGTTTGGAGTGTCCAAAGCTGCATCTGCACTGCAGAAATAGTGCAGTTTGACACCGCTTTAACTGCCAAGGCTCAATGTGATGGAATTCTGGGATTTGTCATTTGTCAGCTATTTAGCCTTGTCTGTCTTAGAGCTCTGGTGCCACAACAAACAACAAATCCCAGGATTCCATAGCATTGAGCCATGACAGTTAAAGTACAGTGGGCTCTCGTCATCCGCAGGCTTGCCATCCGTGGATTTGAGCTTCCGCAGATGCCAAACACCACTGCCATGGGAAACAATGGGATTTGAGGTCCCACTTTTTTTCAGCCATGGAGAGATCCAGAACGGATCCCCCACAAATACAAAGGGACAACTGTATTATGTCAAACTGCATTATTTCTGCAGTACAAACACAACCTGAGAATTTACTGTAGTGTACCTTGGATTGTATACCTGGGATGCTTAGGATGTGAACCAAGAAATGCTGGTTAATATTTTCCTTATCTAGATGGCTATCCAAACCACTTAGACTTGCCCATCCCTTTCATAACATGGGGATAATCTTATGTACCAAGTTCATTGGGCAATTGTGATGATTCCTGAGACAGCCTAGCAAAAGTGCTCCAAACTGTTGACCATTTTGAGGATCAAAACCTGGACTTATCTGTTGCAGATTTCCCAATTTCATTGGTTGAGGAATGCATACTTTTTGGATGGGAAGCCAGCTTAAATATGGATATGATGAGCATGCTTCTTTGCACTTTTACAGTATAACTCTTACTCTTCTTCTCTCTTATGCACCCAAACATACACCCAATTCAGATATTCAAACTATCTGAAAGACTGTGCTGGCTGCCACCCTGCAGAATTAATGCGATCTGATGCTGCTTTAGTTGTCGTGGCTCCATCCTGTGAAATTATGGGATTTATAGTTTGTTGTGGCATCGGAGCTCTCTGACAGAGAAAGCTAAATATCTTGCAAAATGACAAACCCCAGATTTCCATACCATTGAGCCATGTTAGTTAGAGCGGTTTCAAACTGCATTAATTCTGCAGTGTAGATGCATTCTGTATCTCTCAGTATGGGCCTGCCCAAGTTTTAAGATCCTTGATGGAGGGCTTTCTCTTGTTTCCATCCCATTCTCAGAGACATTTGGTGAGGGTCTTCTTGGTGGCTGCTCCCATGCTATGGAATTTCCTTCCCTGGGTTGCCAGGCTGACCTTCTCTCTTCTCTCTTTTCACTGACAGGCAAAGAACTTTATTTTATGTTGTTTTATTTTACACAAGCCTTTGTCTGTAAATTGGCTGTGGCAGAAGGATCATTTAATGAGGTGTGCTGTATTTAAATCTTTTTACAATGTTTTAAATGTGTGTTAAAAAGTTTAATTAGCAGTTTTAATAGGATCCTTATTCTTTTGACACTTTTGTATTATGAAATGTCTTAACTGCCTTTGGTTTTGACCTGAGCTGTTAAGTTACCTTGTTTTCCATACTGGAAAAAAGGTAGAATGACGGATTAGATGGATAGATAGATAGATAGATAGACAGACAGACACTGACTGACTGACATGCTACCATATGTCACTTGAAACAAAACCATCCATTAAAATGGAAGTTAATCTATAGGTGAAACATCTATGGCATTTCTTTAAAAAAATAAAAGAATTATTTTATTTTTAATACAACTAGAGCTAGGTTTTGGATTTTTAAATTATTATTAGGAGGGTGTCTGAAGACTCCTGGTAAACAGTGAATTTTGCCTGACAGTCAATTTCTCTTTGAACTTGTAGGTTCCTCTTGCAGAAACACCCCTGGAATTTCCAGAAGGGTAGAACAATGTTTGAATATGACTGGCGACATTGTTCATTTGATTTCCCATTGCACATTGTATGTAGATTGAGATGGGCATGCAGTTAGTGACTTACACAGGCACAGGTCCACTTTATGCCAGTGGAGGGACTCTGTCATGCCAGGCTGCTGTCTTACCACAATCGCACAGGCTTAAGAATGGAAGTATACCAGCCTGGCACTATTTCTTATCATACCTTTTTCTGTGATAGAACTTTGGCAATCCATGGTTGCGTGATCTGTTTTCTGCACTACCAAATGCCACTTTCTGGGAGGAAGCGTGGGAATGAGCGATTGCGGCTGCCAACTGCCTCCCAAAGCCAGCTGCTGTGTGAGCGTGCACACAGCAGCTGGCATCGGGAAGATGTTGGCAGCCATGATTACTTCTTCCCTCCCCCCCCCCCAAAAAAAGCATGGGGCAGTTGTGTGCACATTCACACAGTAGCTCCACGCTTTGGGCGGAGGGGGCAGACAAATGATCGGAGGTGCCAATCACTAACTGAAGCCAGCTGCTGTGTGAATGTGCACATAGCAGCCAGCTTTGGGAAGCTGTTGATGGCCATGATCATTGCAAGGAAGAGGAGAGAAAAGAGGGAAAGGAGCAGAATCATGCCCATTCATACCATGTCACTGCCTAAGAAGCAGAGCTGCAGTATTGCACAAAGGCAGTCATGGAATAGCAGTAAGATTGAGAGCCTATTGATGGGTTTTGCCCATCAATGAAAAGATGCACTGCAGTAACAAATAGAATGCAAGGCAGTAGCAGGACAGACACGACATCTTTTATCCGATTAAAATTCCTCTTTTCATAGCCTCATGTGATAAAGTCCTATGTCTTTTTGTGTGTGTGTCATTGTGGGGGTAACTAATTTCTTTTATGATCTGCAACAACTAAAGTGCCTCCCCCAGGATCCTCAGTTTAGCCACTGCAGCCATTCAGTGACGGCTGGAAAGCAAAGAGGTTTTAAAAAGTGCCTGGCTGTGTCTCTGTAGCCAGGCACAGACTGATGACCTGCTGTGATCTCTCAAAGCCTCTGGAGAATATCAGCCAACTATGTCACCTCATCTGTGTCTGGAGACATAGGGCCTCGGCAGACGGCTAATAGAGCCATCTCCAAGGCAAGGAAGAGGAGGGGCAGCTGCACGCTCGGTGCCCCTTCCTCCTCCCAAGGTTGCCCTCAGAGCAGCCGGCCCTCCGCACGGCCGGCGCTCCCAGGGCAACCTCCTGCCGCAACGTCCGCACACGCTGCGGCGGAAAAGTCAGTGAAAGTGTGCCCTACGCTTTTGGGGCGCACTTTCACTGACTTCTGAAAGGAGCGCTGATTTAGCGCTCCTTTCAGGGGCGTCGACGGTGCGCTGCGGTGAGGATGTCTCGCTCCCGCGGCACACCGTCCCGCAGCGTCCCAGACGCCCTCATCTGTTTCCCTCCATTGCCAGACTTGTCTCTGACCTAGTCAGTCCAGGGGAGTTTAATGGAGAGATGTAACATACATTCTGCCTGAGAAACTATGGGGGGAAGCAGACGAGGGCGTCCGGGACGCCGTGGGACGGTGCAGGCATTTGGATTTTTCTGAAGGACAGGCACAGATTGTCCTGGCCTGAGAGACACTAGTTAATAATAATAATAATAATAATAATAATAATACCCCGCCTCTCTGTAGATACAACTGAAGTGGCTTACAGGATAAAACGAACAACCCCATCTCCCAATAGCCCCCCCTAAAATACTATTAAACAATCAAAATTTAAAAACATACTTAAAAATAACAAACTGCAAAAAACGCAATAAATAACAAATAAATTAAAATAGCCGTAGCGGAAATCAGGGACAGGCATAACTATTTTCGGAGGCTGGTTATCTACTCAGGAAAGGCCTGCCAGAAGAGATCCATCTTAACAGCTTTTTTGAAGCTGTTTAAGGTGGTCAAGTAACGGATATCAATATCCCACATTGTGTTTCTATAGTGCAGGGGTAGGCAACCTTTCCCCTTTAAGGGCCGAGGGACTTCAGCTCCCAGAATCCCAGGAGCTATTGGCCAACATGGGACTATTGGCCAACATGGCTAAGGCTTCTGGGAGCTGAAGTCCCTCGGCCCTTAAAGGGGAAAGGTTGCCTACCCCTGCTGTAGTGCAAATCCATTTCCACAAGGCTGAGTCTCCCTTTTTCCAGAATTCTGATATTTGAAATATTCCAAAAAAACAAAACTTTCTTTTTCATGGATAAGATAGTGACACTGTTGCTTTCTGATGGTTCAGTGTACACAGACTTTATTTCATGCACAAAATTATTTAAAATATTGTATAAGATTACCTTTAGACTGTGTATAAGTTATATAGAAACATAAAATCATGTTTGCACTTGGGTCCCATCTCCAAGATATCTCATCATGTGTATGCAAATATCCCAAAATCTGGGAGTCAGGGGGAAGAATCAGAAATCCAAATCACTTCTGGTCCCAAGTTATTTCGGATAAGGGACACCCAACCTGTAATGTACTGGTTGCACTACATCACCCGTCTGCTAAACTGTGTGAATTGAGTGTGTATCTGGGAGTATGATAGCTGTTTCCATAATCCCAGTGAATTCTGTGGTAGACTGAAGACACTAAGGAATTTGCATGTACAAGTACAACATTTATACTTGTGGGACTCTGCTTATGCAACTGTGAACTGAATACAGATGTTATTCCATGCCCCAAAACAGAAGAACATGTGTAAGGGATGTTACATGTTTGCAAAACACCTACCGGATTCCAGCCACTGATTCCAAGAAATTAAGACCAGTGAGTTAGAGTGCCCCAGTTCATCTCCACTTCTCATATTTCTCGGGGTATTTTTAAGGCAAGGGGATGGGGGGTCAAATAAGAAAAGGGATGCACATCTCTTGGAAACTCAAGGTGGGTATCTGGATTCCCCGTAAATTGTAAGGCTTAGCTCATCGACATTTCCAGCATGTTTTATGGATCTTCCGATGGAAAATGACTCTCTTAAGTGCAGGGGATGATTACTTTATTGCCTAGTGCGTGCATTTAACTGAGCTGAATGGCTCTCCTTAGACCTTTGGATTATGAGCAGGCTTATCTAGGATAGAAAGCACAGGATATTGGATAAATGCAACATGGATGTTGTAACTTCCAGCCATGATTAATTTCTCCCCTTTTTCCAATTAAAAAAAAAACTTCCATTCCACTCTGATTTGTCATACTCTTCTTACTTCCTGCAGAGTAACAATGTGATTGGGGAAGAAAAAGTGTGTTTGCATGTCTTTGTCTGGGATGGGGAATTCTGTATTAACATCTCCTTCAAGAAAGTCTATAGGTCTTTAGAGAGCTGTAGTGGCTTATGAGGAACAACTAAGGGAGCTGGATGTCTTCAGCTCCGAGAAGAGAAGACTGAAAGGAGACATGATTATTGTTGTGTGTCTTCAAGTAGTTATGGTGATCCTAAGGTGAGCCTATCACAAGGCTTTCTTGGCAATATTTGTTCAGAGGGGATTTGCCTTTGCCTTCCTCTCAGGCTGAGAAAATGTGACTTGCCTGAGGTCACCCAGTGAGTTTCCATGGGTGAGCGAGGATTTGAACCCTAGTCTTCAGAGTTGTAGTCCATCACTCAAACCGTTACACCAAACTGGCTCCCATGACAAGATCGCTACCTACATATCTGAAGGGATGGCATGTCGAAGAGAGAGCAATCTTGTTTTCTGCTGCTCTAGAGATGAGAACATAAGTCAATAGATTCAAAGTACAAGAGAAGCGATCCCACCTAAATATCAGGAAAAAATATTTTACTCTAACAGCTATTCAAGAGTAAAATAGGCTTCCTCCAAAGAGGGTGGACTCTCCATCTTTGGAGGTCCTTAAACAAAGGTTTGACAGGCATCTTTCAGGAATGCTTTAATTGCATATTCCTGCATGGCAGGGTGTTGGACTAGATAGCCCTTGTGGTACCTTTCGTTCTTTGATTCTATAATTTTTTGGTGGTATTCATTTTGGTTGACTTTTGGGCTGTAACACCCATAGGGCTTCCATGTTCCTGCTACTCTTTCAGTTATGTGCATTTTATCTGTTCACATTTTAAATTATGTGCATTGTTTTGAGTGTACTCCATTTCTCGGGAAAACCTTCTATGTTTGGAAATGTGCAAATGCCTAAGGGAAGAAACACATTTTCTTACACTCAATCTTGGGATGTGCAGAGAGTCTCATAGAAACCCAGGATCGGTGGGATATTTGCCACTTTTCTTGTCTTCAGGATAAATGGATATGTCATCATCTCAAGCCAAACCACGGAGAAAATAAGGAACTGCTGTGAATTCCCACACATTTCAGGGAACATTTTTGTGCGTGCAAAAAATATGTCTGAACGTTGTCATCTCTTGTTGCCATATTGAGAAGGGTTTCAGAAAAAACGGAGGTGCTTGGGGGTAGTGCTGGGTTTTGGGGAGCTTGTGGAATATGTTTTCATGCATTTGAGGGGCTTTGGGGCAAAAAGTACCCCCAAATGATGCTTATTTTGTTAAGTGAGGCAGAGGCTTTGGAGATTTCCATGAGCCACGGGCTGAACTTTGCCCATCTTGTCCTACAGTCCTCTTCTGCTTCCCATCCACAAAAGTATAATTCCAAGCACTTGTTTGCGTCAAAGACTACAAAGCAGCTCTTCTTTTTTTATAGCATGCCTTTCCTTCCCTGGCAGTTGTGATTTAAAGAAGAACACTTGGCATAGTGATTGATCTGGAAAAGGCATTTTTATGGAGTTTTCAATTAAACAAATGAAAAGAGTGGCTGTATTTTTCACTGGCGGTGGCACGAAGGGCTTAGGTTTTAATGGTGTATACAATGGTGAATTGAAACAGCATGGATTTTGTTAAATTCACATATTATTTACAGAATCAGGTCAAACAAAGAAGATAGGGCTCACAATGATTGCTGGTCACAAGAGGCGTGTTGAAATTCACTAGAGAGCTTGACAAAGTTCCTTTTTTTGGACTACAGTGCCCGCCATCTTGGATGAGGGATTCTGAGTTTTGCAGTCCAAAGCTGGAGGTTTCTGAGTTCTGATTCTTCATCGTCTTTGTGGACAGAGGAATCGGAAGGTTATTTCAACACATTTTCTTTCTTTCTTTCTTTCTTTCTTTCTTTCTTTCTTTCTTTCTTTCTTTCCTTCCTTCTTTGATTTATATCCTATTTTTCTCCCAAATAGACTCAAAGTGGCCTACAATGTAAGTTTAAAAAAACAATACGAAGTACAGTACAGAAGGTGTTTTTTTAAAAAAAGCCTTTAAACCATCCATTGACGTAAAACACTACTTTTAAAATATTAACTGAAAACAAAATGATAAAAAGGACATATTAAAAACAGCATCCCCATTGCATGTTCCTCTAGCTTGGTGAGTTGAGGCTGAAGGCCAGGAAGGTCAGTGTCTGCTGGTGAAAAAAGAGCAGAGAGAGGACCACTTTGGCTTCTTTTGCAAACTGAACCTCCTTTGGAAGGGAGTTCCACTATCTAGGAACCTCCACCAAGAAGACTCTGTGCCGTTTCCTCACCAGATGAGCCTGGGAGGGTGGTGGGATATGAGTCTTCCCTCATAGATCAGAAGACCTGGGCAGGCTCATATGGGAATATAAGGCTTTCGGATTTCTTGGGGGTAGGTGAGAAAGTCCCCCACAATTTCTCAGGGTAGGGTTCACCATTAGCAATGGAAGGAGCACAGATTTCTCTGTTTTCCCTAAGTTTCTTGGCTGCTACTGGCAGTTGTCGACAGCAGTAGTGACTATGAGAAGCCACTCTTCAGAAGAAGTCACTCTAGGGCATGGATGGGCAACTGTGGAAGGTCCAGGGGTCATGTTTGTGTCCTGGAACTCCAGGATCTGGATGCTCTACCGAAAAATAAAAACAATCCCCCATGCCTAGAAGTCCATTTTGTGTTCTAAACATGGGTATTTCTTGAGATTAAGACATTGTGGGTGGTGGTGGTGAAACTTATTTACACCTGGAGACTTCCAGGAACAGGAATTCACTCTATTCATTTTTGTCTAGAAAAGATGTAGGGTTTCTGGAAAAACTGAGAACCACAAAACATCCTTAGTGGTCATGTACAGTCCTTTCCCCACCCTTCTTCCAGGGCATTGTGGGAGAAAAACAGTGGCAAGGCCACAACAAAACAAGGCAAATAATATTTGGTGGAAACACTCATAGAATCATAGACTCTTAGAGTTGGAAGGAGGAGACCATGGGCCTTTGCAGACTGCTGGAAATAGTGCAAATTGAGTCCACTTTAAGGGTTAAGGTTAGGTTTAGGAATCACGGGAATATATATATATATATATATATATATATATATATATTACATTGAGCCTTCTCTGTCAGAGAGCTTTGGTGCCACAATAAAATACAGTTCCCATGATTCCTTAGCACTGAGCCAGGACAGTTAAAGTGGATTCAAT
This sequence comes from Phrynosoma platyrhinos, assembly GCA_020142125.1. Lineage (NCBI taxonomy): Eukaryota > Metazoa > Chordata > Lepidosauria > Squamata > Phrynosomatidae > Phrynosoma > Phrynosoma platyrhinos. The sequence continues at coordinate 213,618,732 of CM034708.1, read as the reverse complement.
TTGCACTATTTCTGGCAGTCTGCAAAGGCCCCATAAGAGCTTTTAAATCCATGCAGGAATACACAGCTAAAGCACCCCCGCAAGATGTCCTTCCAAGCTCTGTTTAAAGACCTCCCAAGATGGAGAATCCACAGCTCTTAGAGTAAATACGTTCTTCCTAATGTTTTGATGGAACCTGTTTCCTTGTTATTTGAATCTGTAGCTTTGTGTTTCAGCCTGTCGTTGTTCACTGCCTTTGAGTCAACTTTAAGTCATGGCAACCCTGGAATGAGACACCTTCAAGATCCCTTGTCTTCAACTGTTCTGCTTAGGTCCCACAATCCCAGGACTGTGACTTCCATGATTGAGTCCATCCACCTGGTATGCAGTCTTCTTCTCTGTCTAGCATCCTCCACCTTTCCTAGTGTTATTGTCTTTTCTAGTGAGTCATGCCTTCTCATGATGTGTCTAAAATGTGACAACCTCAATTTAGTCATGTTGGCTTCCAGGGAGAACTGAGGCCTGATCTGTTCTAGAATCCATTTCTTTGTCTTTTTGGCTGTCCACAGTATCCTCAGCACTCTTCTCCAGCACAACATCTCAAAGGAGTTGATTTTCATTCTATCAGCTTTCTTCACTGTCAGACTGCTGCATCCATACATGGTGATGGGGAATACAATAGCTTGGACGATCCTAACTTTAGCGTTCAGTTTCATATCTTTGCACTTTAGTATCTTGTCTAGTTCTTTCATAGCCTGCAGCAGCAGAAAACAAGCTTGCTCTACTTTTTGTACAACATCATTTAGATATGTATAAATAGCTATCATGTCACCTCTCAGTCATCTCTTCTCCAAGCTAAACATTTCCAGCTGCCTGCTCTCAAAGTGGTTGTCTTTTTCTAAGGAACCAGTAATATCAGACATATTCCCACTCCCCCACCTTGAGCACACCTGACCTCATATGATTTGAGAAGGTCCTGGTTACTACTTGGATGGGAGACCACTCGGGATTTCCAGGTGGGACTAGAAGCATCATTCCTGAAACCTTGGAGAATCATAGATGCTAGTCAGAACTGGCAACACTGACCTAGATCGACCAGGAATCTAACTCAAAATAAGGCAGCATCCTATATGCTTTTATAGCAGTGCATTTTGAAATATTTCAACTCAGATCTATACATGAGCCATTTTAGCTCAGAGGGACTTCCCTCTGAAATTAGCGTGTGCTCATTTGTTGCCTTCAATTCCTGATTCTTCTCTGAGAATAACTCAAGCATTTCCCCCTGCAATGGCAATACGCAGACCCACTTCCATTGTCATCTGTTCAATTGGCCTAGTTTTTCCTTCTGACTTGCCCTCAGTCAGAACATGATGTGAAGAAAGAGGTCCGCTGTTGGGGGGGGGGGGCTCTTTTCAGCCAAGGAAGAACTTATTAATGCAAAGCCTGGAACTGCGCCAATTCCCCACCCTCATTTTATTCTTTTTCCTTCTCTCCTGCTTGGGATGTTTGCAGCTGCTTCCTATCATCCAAGATCACTTGAAATGTGACTGCTAGGACAAACAGTGGATCTATCTTGGTGAGCTTTCTCTTTTCAGAGACAATCAACCAGATCAAGCTAGTTATTGGGATCTCCACCAAAATACCAGCAATCATAATGAGACTGAAACTCTATTATTGTTGTTCATGGAGTATCAGATCCAGGCTGTTTGAAGGACTGTAGTTTCCATGTGAGCATACCCAAGCTCTTGAGATTGGCAGAGCAAACACTTTTCTCTGTCCTACTAAATTCATAAGCACGGTTGTGGGAACCCAGGAGAAGGTCTTCTCTGTGGCCAATCCTACACTTTGGACTTTCCTCCCTAGGGAGGATAGGATGGATCTTTCTCTGTTTCCTTTTTGGTGACAGGTTAAGATCATTGTATTCCAGAAAGTACTATTCCTAGAAGTCAAGATGATTAAACTGAGGCTGGCATACATTGGGCATATCATGAGAAGACAAGACTCATTAGAAAGGTCTATGATGCTTGGCACAGTAGAAGGCAGTAGGAAAAAAGAGAGACCACATTATAGGTGGATTGACTCCATCAAGGAAGCCATGGACCTGAATGTGCAAGACCACTTGATGATAAGGTGACCTGAAGGTCTATCATTCATAGGGTCGCCATAAAGTGAAGTTGACTTCATGGCTTTTGGGAGCTGCTTGTTGATGAGAGAAGGGCTTTTTGCAGTGCTCTACTGTGTAGTGTAGGGAGCCAGTATGTGTAGTGCTTTGAGCTTTGAGCAGTGGACTGTAGGGAGCATTGGACTGGAGATCAGGATTTAAATCCCAGCTCGGCCATGAAAACCCACTGGATGACCTTAGGAAAGTCATACTCTCTCAGCCTCAGATGAAGGCAAAGGCAAACCTCCCTCTGAACAAATGTCAAGAAAACCCTATGGTAGGTTCACCCTAGGGTCACCATAAGCTGGAAATGACTATAACGCATACAACAACATAAGCTGGAAATGACTAGAACGCATACATCACCATAAGCTGGAAATGACTAGAACGCATACAATTTTTTCCCCTTAATTAAATTTTATTGAATTTTTCAAATGAAACACAAAAAGTCTGCAGAACAATGACAACAAAAACAACAACAATTAATATTTTAAATGGTTTTGATTCTTCAATACTGCTTTAATCTCAATTTTTGTATGCTTTAGGTATACGTTAAAAGACATATAAAGCAGATGCAAAAACTAGATGAGTTTGTATTGTAATTTTTTTGGCCTGAGAGAAAGCTGAGATATAAAGTGATGGACGGATGGATAGATGCATGGATAGATAATGTAAGTGTTAAGTTGGTGGATCTGCCACCTCTCTGCTTCTAAACAGAACCAAAGATGTTACATGAAAAGGAGGTAGGTAGAGATGATTAAGAGTCAATTGCATCATTAAGTCATTGTACAGTTTTTGCACTTCTCTGAATTTTACACTTTTCCTGTATTTTTCCCTGCCTCAATCTGGTTTGGGGATTCTGGGAACTGTGGTCCCCAAAAGTAATTTTTCCAAACTCTGCAGTATCAGACATTGAAGGAGCAGCAGGTGCTTCATTTATTTCTTCATTCATTTATTAAAATAGCTTTCCCCCACCCTTTTAGTGTGAACTCTCAGGGTGGCAAACAAGTAAAACAATATAAATAATTCAGACAACTCCAGATTGAAAGCAGACAATAATTTTAACAAGATAAAAACATATTAAATGATTCCAGCAACTTAAAACAGTTTGAAAAGACTAAAAGGGGTTTTAAAAACATTGTTGTTCTTGCTGCTCCTGATATCGTGTGCTTTCAAGTTGTTTGTGACTTAGGTTTTTAGCAAGATTTGTTTAGCGGGAGTTTGCCTTTGCCTTCGTCCAAGACTGAGAGAGTGTGACTTGCCCAGGGTCACCCAGTGGGTTTTCATGGTCAAGTGTGGATTCAAACCCTCATCTCCCCATGTTGGACATTGCATCTGCATGGGCCAGGATGCTCCAGGAGCAACCTGGATCAGCCCCAACCTCTCCCTGTTACCTGGGGTCCTGTTTTGACACCAGACAGCTGTTTGCACACATGTCATGCTGTGCCACCCAGTGCGGCGGTGGCAAGTTGCTTGCTCTTAAGGTCAGAACGAGGATACTCAGCCTCGATCACATCTGAATGGGAGACTCTGGATCTTCCAGGAAGATTTGGAGTGAACAGCGAGTTTTTAAAGTCCATTTTAAGATGGGTATACCCTAGGTTGATGACCAGCATAGTGTAGTGCAGGGGTAGGCAACCTAAGGCCCGGGGGCCAGATGCGGCCCCATGAGGCCTTTGGACCGGCCCCAGGCCGGTCCTGCCGCCGCCGCTGCCGCCCACCATAATGATATTGATTATTGTTGTTATTACTTGTTCTTGGGGTTTTCTTGGCAAAATCTCCACAGGGGTTTTGCCATGGCTTTTCTGAGGCTGACAGAGTGTGCATACATATATTTTTTAATTTTTTAATTTTTTTAAAAAAATTTATTTTTATGTATTTATTTATTTATTTAGGGTGCTTCGGCCCCCCAATTGTCTGAGGGACAGCAACCCGGCCCCTGGCTCAAAAAGGTTGCCTACCCCTGGTGTAGTGGTTTGAGTTTTAGGCTATGACTCTGGAGACCAGGGATTGAACCCTGGATTGGACATGTAAATCCACTAGGAGACCTTGGGAAAGTCACAACCTCTCAGCCCCAGAGAATGGCAGTGAAGAAGTATGCAAAGAAATATTCAAAGAAGAAATGAAGAAATATCTGAAGAAATATGCAAAGAAAACATCATGATAGGTTCGCCTTAGGCTTACCATAAGTCGGGAATGACTTGAAGTTACACAACAACAACACCCCAGGTTTGGCACTGACCAGACCAAATCTCATCTGGACTGTTTGCACTAGTTTGGGGTTTGGCCCATGCATCATCCAGACTCCCTAACAAGCATATGGAGGGACAACATTTTATTTGGTCCATGCAGACAAGGCCCCAGTCCATCACTCAAACCACTATTCCATGCTGGTTCTCCCAGCATGTTATACAAGGATTGTTCGCCTGAAAAATAGTCCTCAAAGGCCTGCTGCAATAAAATAGTTTTTACCTGCTTGCAAAAAGATAGTAGGGAAGGTGACAGTCTATCCCCTCTGGGCAGAGAGTTCCAGAGCTCGGGAGCAGCCACGGAGAAGAACTTTATTAGCATGTGTTCATGGCACTCTGCTATACATACCCCCTGGCACCATTGGCTATCAGAGCACAGACAGAAGCTTGCAAGAGAAATGCAAGCCTGGCACAGATTGCATGAGTTGGTTGAACCTTGACACACAGTCGGTATTAAACCAATTCACGGATTTGTGCCAAGACAGACATTGCCTTAGGGGTAGATCTGGCCTTCCCATCGTCTTCCCCCTCCTTCCACCCTAACCCCCCCCCCTTTGCCCAAGACAACTCATCTGTTAATGTTTGTTCCCCTAGACATTATGAGGATGTTTGGGGTAGATCTTGCTACACACTAATTAGAAGTTAAAGATCCTCTGTTTTCTCTTTCCATCACAAGACTTGAATGCAAGAAGGATTGCTGGGGGCAGGGAGAGCAGGAGTCTGGGGTCGGAAAGGGAGAGGGATTGGGGGAAGCCGTTTTTAATTCCCTGGCTTTCAAAATCTGCACGCCACATTAAAAACCCACTGTGCATCTTTGATCCAGGCAGAGACAATCATCCCGGGAACAAACAAAAATGGGCTAATAACCAACTAACTGGAATCATTTGCAAGAGACACTGTAAAGGATTAACATGGTGGGAACAGCCTGGGATTTCTCCAAGATCATGTTTGGAAGCTTTTTCGATTCCTCCCCTCTCTCTCCCTCCCCCCTTCCTCCCTTTTTATCGCTGTGGTCTCATCTGTCTATCTCTGGAGTGCATCTCCTGCCCATTAGCTATCCATCAGCTACTGCTTGAACCCATTCTGTGTACGGCGTATCTAGCAATCATAACTGCTTGTTAGATATAGCGGATAGAAATAGCGCTGGCTGTGTACTGGAGAAAGAGATTAGATGTGACTGGTCAGATTTTGACCTAGAATCTCCCTGGAAACCTGGAGCAAACAGTTATTGGGTTTGTTAGGGCTGCAAGCTATAATCAGAAGGGATAATAAACCCTGGCTTGATGTTGATTAACAAGCAAAGACCGATAGTGCTGGTTGCTTGGTTTGTCAAGGTTTGGTTTTGGAGAAAGGTAATTCCCTGTTGTTATAAGCAAGAATTTTTTCTAATGGTATTTCTTTTTAACACGGAGTGGAAGTATGTGTTTATTAAATAATCATACCTGTCACTTTCTTCAAAATCTCATCTTGGTTGAGGTTTTATTAATTAAGCAAGCAACTGATTAATAAGGAGAAGATGAATCTGTCAAGTTCTGAGCTGATCGCCAGAAAAGATGGAAATTTCCAGTCTTCCCCAGGGATGGGCAAATATGTTGGTCCTCCAGATATTTAGGAGTAGAACTCCCACAAGCTCTTGCCATTGGTCCTCTTGCTTGGGATGTCTGGGAGATGATGTCCAAAATTTCTGGAAGGTACACTTACCGGACATCTGAGAGGGTGCTCTCTTCTCTTAGCCAGAGGCATTTCTAAGGGGCTGCGGGGGGTGCGGAGCACACTGGGTGACACCTCAGAGGTGGGAATGGCATGGCAACTCCATAAGAGGAAAAATGGGCAGCTGCACCCTCAGCAATGATGCTCTGGGTTTCTTTGCCACACGCTGACTAAAATGGGATTCCAATGGGTAAGTCTCCATTTGGGTGAGGAAGAAAAGGCATCACCTCCCTTTCTGGCTGTGCCAGACCTGGAATGGACCCTCTGAAGGCTGTGGCACTGTCCCCCTTAGCAGCAACCACTGGTAAGGAGGGAGTCCTTTCGTATTTTAGAGTCTGGCGTGGCAGCCATATCAGTCTCTCAACGGGATCTCAAGAGGCTATAGCCCCATCATCATCATCATCATCAGCAGCTGTTAATGGGATGCCTTCTATTGAGAGTCTGGCACAGCAACTGTGCCAGAGTGTGAATGGGACCTTGCCCCTGCCCTGCAGCGATCTGTCTGATCAGTGGGTGACCAGATGAGGGAGAAGCAGGCAAGCTAGGCAGTGAGAGGGAAGGCAGGACAGTCCTGCCCACCACAGCCCTTTCCAGGCACCTGCACCTTGGGACACCAAAAGGAGGAATGCCACTGCCTTTAGGAGCAGAAGTGGATCCACTTGGGTGCCCACATCCTCCCTTGGACAGTAGTGGTTGTGCGGGGAACAATCCAGCTCTGGAAATCTGTGTCCCGTAATGGGTAGAACTGGGTGGACAGTGCATTTCATGCCGTCCAGATGTTGTAGGATCCCAGCCATAGTAATTCCTCCCTGGATATCTGAAATGCATCCAAAGAAACACACCTCTCTAGTTCACGGTCACCCTCTTTGCCATTTTAATCTGTGTATTCACAACACCTTTTTTCCTGCCTGCCATGCTGAAAAGGACCGGTTGGCACTCCCCTGGCACTGTTAGTGGAGGAGAAGGCAAGAAAGGGGAATCTGGTAAAGGGAAGAGGCAGGAGCATTTGGCCATCTGGCACTTATGAGGGTTTGCTTTGTACCGCTGGTTGAAGGTGATGACTCCTTCCTCTCTGTCTTTTATCCCTTTGCATAGGCCGATCTGTCTGCCGGCCTTCATAAATCCCATTTTAGTCGGTGTCTGGGGACTTACCAGCAGGCTCTGGCAATGCAAAGAAACGGAGAGCATAATTGCTAAGGGTGCAGCTGCCCATTTTTCCTCTAAGGAGTTGCCCATCCATCTAGCATCTACCTGACTTATCAGCTGCTGTGTCTGTTATGAGTGCCCATTTATCATTGCTTCACTCTATCTATTCATCATCCATCTATCTATCCATTTTCATCTATTACCAGCCCAGATGCTTTCTTTGCCACCCCTCCATCAAGTATGTTATCTCCAAAGAAATGATTGTTTATCCTCGGTTGGTTTGGGATGTTCTGTGGCCTGAGGCTCCCAAAACTGGCTGGTGGATCATAAACAGATGCAGCTTAGTACATGGTTTCCTCAGATGTAAACCCTGCTGAATCTGGTGCCCAAGGCAACATTGGGCCTCCATTTGTTGATGGATTGTAACTCTGCTTGTCCTTTAACACTGGCTGTGTAGAGCTGCTGGGACTTTCAAGGCAGATGCATCTGGATGCATCACAAATTGTTCATCACATATCTGACAATTGTTGTGATTTTTCATTTTGGATTAATCCTCTGCAGTGCTAGTTTTCCAGCTAATTTTTAAACCTCCCGATTTCTTATCTTCTCTCACTTTCTCCATTTGTCATCAGCTTGCTTCAGTCGTTGCAAACTGAGTTCAGAGTGCAAAAATATTGTGCTCCATTAACTCAGCAGGAGGGAAAGTGGAATCGTGCCCCTCCCAGTTGGCTGAGGCAAAAGCAAACTGCTGCAGCCTCTCCTCGTTTGTTTGTTCTTCCTTATTAATAATCTTTTGCCATTATTATTATTATTATTATTATTATTATTATTATTATTATTTATTTATTTCTATCCCGCCCCTCTGCAAACGCAACCAGGGCGGCTTACAACTTTAAAAAATACAATAGAAATGCAGTATAAAACCCATAAAGCCACTCACCCCTTAAAAGAATATTAAACAATCGAGTTATTAAAATATACTTAAATACATCACAATAAAACAAAAAACACAACAACAGCAGTTGCGGCAGCAATAACAACAACAATAGCGGGAGAGAGATGGACTAATTCTTGAGGCCAGGATAATTATTTTGACTACACTGTAATGCTGCTTGGCTTTATGTGTTCCATTTTTCACCTATGAAATGTTGGTGTGTCTTCCTTGCTGTAATCTCATATCAGGAGTGGGAAGCATGAAGCCCTTCAGATGATGTGGTACTTCAGGGATGGAGAAGAGTGTGGTCCACGGGCTACATGTAGTCCATGGACTCCTGCCAGTCCCCAAACTCTCAAGATTCCCCAATTTTGATTTGTTACAATTTGGAGGGTTTTGTTTTGGTTTTTTTGCCAGAAAGCTGAATAGAGATTCCCCCAATGTGCAAAAATGTGCAGAAAGACCCTCATCGACATCCAAGCCCTGTCAAAAACCAGCCTCCACATACAAATTTGTAGTCGTTGTTGCCTGCCTTCAAGTCATTTTCCAATTTATGGTGACCCTAAGGCAAGCCTATCATTGGGTTTTCTTGGCAGGTTTCTTCAGAAGGGGTTTGACAGTGCCATCCTCTGAGGCTGAGAGACTGTGGCTTGCCCCAGGTCACCCAATGGGTTTCCATGGCCGAGCTGGGATTTGAACCCTGGTCTCCAGAGTCCTAGTCCAACACGCAAACCACTGTAGCTCTGTTTTAATTGCAATTTCAAAATGGCTCAGAAAATAACAAGTGGCGGAGGATGCTGCTCTTGGAAGGGATCTGGGGGAAGGTCCCTTGGCCCCAGACAGCCCCATCCCTGTTGTCTTCGAGCTTCCAGTATTCCTCACTGTTAGCTATGCTGGGCTACTAAGACTTGTGGTCCAACATTGAGAGAGATCCATGATTCCCATCCTTGTCTTCTACCCATTGACTTGGGAGCAGGCCACATTGAACTCAGTAGACATGCACATCATTGTGCTTGTCTCAAATATCAAATCTGAGATAGATGCAACAGGACTCAGGACTTTTGAACTTATAAGAGTTGCTCTAAAATCCTTTCTTTCCTCCAAGGCTGCATCTACATTGTCAAAATAATGCACTTTGACACCACTGGGCAACCCCTGGATTTAATAGGATGTTCTTAGGCAAGGACTACTAAGGGTGCATCTACCAGTGGTTCCCAACTTTTGGGTCTTTATTTTATTTTATTTTATTTTATTTTATTTTATTTTATTTGGACTTCAGCTCCTAAAAGCTCCAGCCAACCTGGCCAACAATCAGGAATTATGGGAGCTGAAGTGCAAACCATCTGGAGGACCAAAGTTTGGCAACCACTGATCTACACTGTAGAAATAAAGCAGTTTGACACTGCTTTAACTGTTATGGTGCCATCCTACAGAATCCTGGGATTTGTAGTTTGGTGAGGCACCAGCACTCTTTGGAAGAGACAGCTAAAGACCTTGTAAAACTACAAATCCCAGCGTTCCATAGGACAGAGCTACAGTCCTTAAAGTGGTGCCAAACTGCATTATTTCTACAGTGTAGAACCACCCCAAGAAATTCAAAATGAGGCCTAGTCCTGATCCCCCTTTTAACCTCTAAACAGCCCAGCATTGCAGGCATAGGCTGAGAGATAGCGATTACTTCAAAGTCAAGCTACTAGTTATCACCTTCAACTAGAGTTCATCTTAAATGAAATTTGGAAGTTGCAACTTGGGCAAAGCATCCCAGGGAATTCGGAAAGGTGCTAAAAGGGTTTCAGCAAGTCTGTCAAACTTTCTCAAGTCAGCCTTGAAAGAAAACTGACACTGGAGCCTTTCTTTAACAGGCATAAAAAGAACACTGGAAAAGTACATTGCAAGCTGTATAAAGAAAATACACAAAATATAAACCTACTATCCTACTTTATGCTCATGGAAACTCATCTTAATCCATTTGCAAATCTTGTCTTTTAACTGGTTTATGTGAATTGCTGCTAGATCTGAGCTGAAGCATTACAAATGAGAATTTTGCAGTTTTCCTCCCCATTAAGATTTTTAAATGTGAAATTTCAGATTGAATGAGAATGTGAGGTATGCAGTCTTTAACTTTTCCCTTTTTTTAGAAAAGCACATTCTAGTCAATTGGCACTTTGCACTTGTTTTGCATTTGGCAGGTCTCAAATCTCTCTCTCACAGGCTGTCAGCTAGGAATATCTGTTGCAGGCTTGCTATCAAATCCTGTCTCATTGTATGTCATCTGTGAAACAATAGAAGGTAAAAACTATCAATAACACACAATGAAATACTAGCTGAGATTAAATACTGTTGCACGGGTACATGAAAGTCTTTCTGGCTGGAATCACATTGGTGTCATAGATATGTACAAGTTCTCTTATACATGCAGTTGCACTTATTTATTTATTTTTAAGATCAGGGCCATACCTACCAATATTTCACAGACGAAAACTGGAAAACATGGCCAAACAGCACTGGAGTGTGGTCAAGATGGTAAAAGATTGAAAAAGAGCACACAAACTAGGAGAGTCTGCAGCAGTTTGTGTTTGCCTTACTCTACTGGGAAGGGCAAGATTTCAGCATTGCTCTTCTCTTCCCCTCCTGAGTTAACTGACTGACACGTGCTTTTGTACTTTGAAATTATTCAGATGTTGAATTCAGATGGGTTATTCAGATGGTGAAAATAATCTGGCTTGAATCTTTTTTGTTCTCATGCATTTTGAATGCATCTGATTAAGTTTGGGGGAGCTGCCAAAAAAACTCACTTAACCTGGGATAATCGATGTCGGACTTTTTTTTCGAGTTTTTCTAAAAGATTCAGATTCTTGGCTGTGTGAATAACCAATGCAAATAGACCCAGGGATAAAACTTTGCATGCCTTGAATGTACTTCGAATACATTCGCATCATCGACTCCTTCTTTATTTGAGTGCTGAGACCTGTGAACAACCGAACTTGCAGAGATGTGCATAGATGTGGTTCCATAGTGTGAACAACAAACCCAGAATGTGTGAGTGAGATTATTTGCATAGTCGCACTAACAAAACAAGAACAGTCTGTGAATGACCTCTCAGTTTGCAGGAATTGAAATGAACCAAGGATTAATGGGGAAGGTGGGAGGAGGAGAGAGAAACTGGGACATTTTAAAATCAGATGAAAAAATGGAATGATAGAGGATTAATTGGGACTTGTCTCTGCCAAATCAGGACAGTTGGAGAAAATATGCACCTTCCTAGGCTGCAAAACAGTGTGCATTTCCATGCCTTATCTTCCTGGGCTGCAAACAAGAGGTCCATGCAACACCTTTCTGGGTTGCAAAAACCAAATCACGATTCCAGCCTATTGCTTTTTATTGGGCTGCAAACCAGAGCTCAGTTTACACCCAGGTTCCCAAGCTGTAAAGCAGAGCATAGTTCCATAGCACACCTTCCCTGGCTGCAGATCATAACACCCTTTCATGGACTAGTTTCTCAGGCTGTAATGTCAAGCTAAGTTCTATCCCCACATTCCCAGGCTACAAACCAGAGATCATTTCCACACAGTACAATTCCTGGCCTTTACATCTCACCATTTGGTGGTCACCAGTATCATGAGTTTTGGTGGTCACACCAAAAACCAAAGAAGGCTGAGTAGGAAATGCTCACAGGCCACACCTAGCCCCATGGGTGGGAGACTCCCTATCCTGGAGACCTGCCACATTGCAGAAATAAAGCAGCTTGACACCACTAACTATGGCTCTGTCCTGTGGCATTTTTCAGCCTTGACTGTCAGAGGGCTCTGGTGGCTTACCAAACTAAAAATCCCAGGATTCTGTAGGACAGGATCCTGGCAGTTAAAGTGTTGTCAGACTGTTTTATGTTGCAGTGTAGATAAACCCTTGGATGCAAAGACTACAGTCAGCTCTCCAGATCCATGGATTCCTTATTTATGGATTCAAGCATCCACATCTTGAAAACTTATAAATTCTGAAAAGCAATTAACGATTTTGCCATTTTATATGAGGGACAACATTTTACTGTCCATTGCATTTAATGGGACTTGAGCTTCCACGGATTTTGGTATCCGTGGCAGGTCCTGGAACCAAATCCCAGAAGATTCCAAGGTCCCACTGTATTTAAAAACTTCTGAACCCAAGACCCTGGTAAGGATTTTTGAGGATAATATTTTTTGGGGGTGGGGTGGGGGTGGGAGTGAATTCATTTTCTCTCTTGTCTTCAACCAATGCTTGTGTTACTCTTTGCTCCTCGAAAACACATTCACTGAGTCATGCTGTTCATTAAGACAGAGCAATGCTGAAGTCCCCTTGGATTTAACCAGCTGAATATTGCATATGCCTCAATGCTTAATGCAAACACAGAGGACCAAAGGAAATCAGCCAGCTTCTAAAGCCTGTGTTTTGCTTCCCACATAAAAGATAAAAGCGCTCGGTAGAATATTCCCATACCTCTGTCAAGTGTAGGGCAGGAAAGTCGATTCGACTGGTAGGTACATTGGCTTCGAGAGAGGTAACGACATGAAATTAAGGAGATGTATTGATGTGTCTTTGTAAAAATGAAGAAAACATAGATTCCCAGATTCCTCTGGGAATTCACTCTCGCAGAATCTTCTGAGCTTTCATGGATTTCTGCCCTCCACCCCACCAACTCTGTAGTTTTTTGCCCAGGAGTCTAAAAGATCCTTAGTGCTCCGGGGGAAGTTACTTCCTGGGATCAATGGACATAAGGTATTCATGCTTATTCATAGAGGCTACGATGGATGCCATCTATCATTGCAGTTGTCAGATGAGAGCCTGGTTATTTGAAAGGTTTATCCTACAGTGATCAGAGCTCCTAACAGACCTTAGCAGGTTGGGGGCGGGGGGAGGTCCCATGTGATAATACTATCACTTTGTTAACCCTGAATTAAAATAGAACTTGTGCAAAATGAGCCCTATGAAAGAGCGAAACATCTACAAAGTTGCATGTGAGATTGGTTTTGCCATTATGTTCTTTTTTTTTTTTAATAAAGGAGGGCTCAAGTGCCAAAATGCTTACAGATTTTCACTTGGAATTTTAAATAAAAAAATATTCATACATCAACGTGGAGAAGAGATGGAATGAATATGTGCATGGGAGAAAAATGCAGAAATGCAACTTATTTTTTTAGAGGTTTCCCTATTCAGGATCATCTCAATTTGGGGTCCAAAACTTGAGACCTTGGAAAAGACCAGGGCTACCCATTAAGTACTACCAGGGCTGCTCACCCTTGTTGTTCACGCACACACAGAGAATACAAAGTCCCATTTTGAAAACTGAGACAGGAATCTTAACTAAAGAGGCTGTTCCCAGATCAAGATGAAATTAGGTAGTTTTTCTCGCCTAGTTAAGAAGAAAGGATAAGGAACGTTGAAGGTGGCCTATTTACTGGTTGGAACATTGGACTGTCACTCTGGAGATCAGGGTTTGAATCCCAGCTTGGCCATGTAAATCCACTGAGTGACCTTGGGCAAATCACACTCTCTCAGCCTCTGAGGATGGTAATGGCAAACCCCGTCTGAAGAAACTTGCCAAGAAAGCCCCATGATAGAGTGGTCTTAGGGTTGTCATAAGTTGGAATTGACTTGAAGGCACACAACAACAACAACAACAACAACAACAACAACAACAACAACAACAACAAACTTCCTTCTAGGCAGAAAGTGCAAGGAGTGAACCCTGGCCTGGCAAACACTAGGAGGGAAGGAGGAAGCTAACCAAGTAAATATATAGACATCCCATAAACTCACATTGCAGGACCACATTGATTAAGCCTTGCAAAATTGTGGCAAGCTGGTCCTGTACTAGCTGAGATGAGGATTTGCACGCGATCCTTTCTTCTTGCCTTGAGCCGAGGCCACTAGAATGGGAATATTTGGACCCTTGGTGATGTCTGCATTGGCTAGGATACTCTGGGGGCAACCCAGAGTATTCTGGCCCCAGAGCTGCCCTGACTAACCCCATTGACTTGGCCCTGTGTTCTGACATTGGGCACCTGCTTGCATGCATATCCTGTTGTGCCATCTGGCATGAGTTGCTTGCTTCTGAGGTCAGAATGAGGTGCCCAGCCTCAGTCACATGGCTGGGCACCATGTTCTGACCTTAGAACAAAGCGAGAAATGGTGGCATGTGAGAGAAGCATGCAAACAGTCACCTGACATTGGAATGGAGGGTGCCAGATCTTCCAGGAAAATCCAGATTGGATAGGTTTTTAAAAATCCATGTTAATCATGTTCTACCCCAGGTGTGGCACTGAATGGCCCAGAAATTGTCAGGACTGTTTGCACCAGACTCGGAGATTGGAGCCTCCATCATCCAGGCTCCCTAGTGAGAGGATGATGGGAAGCTGTTTTATTTGGCTCATGTAGACAGGATCCAAGTCTCCCATCTGGAATTGAGAGATCTGGTAACCCCACCAGAGGATGGTAGAAACTTGGATTTTGACAGGGGGGGCATTTTTCTTTTTTCTAGCTCTGTTATTTCACAACCCTGTGCATTCATAGCTAGGTGGAATTGCCCATTGTTACAAAGGAAATTCAGTTCTAATTAGGATGACGGCTTCAGACTCAATCTATTAATCTGCAGTCAGAGCCATCTTCATCCCCTGACTCTTGCTATAAAATGCTTGCAGCTATCTCTCCAGAAAGAAAATCCACGCACCAAAGGACGGATTCCTTCTCCCTTTGAGGCCTGCTGACTTTATCCAAAGTCCAATAAAAATTACCATATCTGAGTTGAGGCGAAATAAAATCACTGCATCACAAATCCCCAGTAGGTCTGACACTGTATTAATTTTGGGAGCGTAAGCAAAACGCTTCTGCCTGCCTTCTTGGCAGAAAGTTACCGGCTCAGGAAGAATGGAGGAAAAAAGCAAAGAGGGTCCGAAGTGATGGGTACCTTGGTTTTAGATGTGGATTGAGAATGGAGAAATTTACTCCAGCTCCCAGAATCTCTTAGCAACCATCCAGGATCCCTTAGAAAAAGGCCATGTTATCTAAAGGATCTAGGAACTACAAACTTGAATCCTAATACTAGTCTCCCACTCACTAGAGCAGGCACATTGAATCAATGGCTGGAATCGACCAGTGAAATGTAGTGCCATTTATCCAATGAGGTGTAGTGGTTGGACTAGGACTCTGGGAACCCAGGGTTCGAATCAGTGCTTAGCCATGGAAACCTAATGGGTGACCTTGGGAAGTCACATTCCCTTGCCCTAAGAGGAATGGCAACTCAGCCTAAGAGGAAGGCAATGGCAAACCCTATTGAACAAACCTTGCTGTGATAGGCTTGCATTAGGTTTGCCATAAGTCAGAAATGTCTTGAAGGAAATACAGCAAAACAACAGTGGATCAGTGGATCACTTGCTGAATGGTGAGTCAAGAGGTGAGTAAATCCAGTTCATTCAGTGATTCTACTCTGGTCAGAATTAACGTTGGGAATAGGTCAATGAGGCTTCGGCTACACTGCAAAATGAATGCAGTTCAACACCGCTTTAACTGCTATGGCTGCATGCTCTGGAACCCCAGGCTATGTAGTTTGTTGTAGCATCAGAGCCCTCTGACAGAGAAAGCTAAATAGCTCACAAAACTACAAATCCCAGAACTCCATAGCATTGAGCCATGGCACTTAAAGCAGTGTCAAATTGCATTCATTCTGCAGTGTAGATGCAGCTTGACTTTTACCTACAAGCTGAATCACCAGTGGACAATTGAGTCAAAGGGTCTATTCTAAATGTGACTAACCAGTAGGAATCAGGACAAAAAAGTCTAGGAAAGGAATGTTTCCAAGCCCTGACCCAGAGTTATGTTTCCCAGTTCTCTCCTTTGACCCATCAGTGTCTCTTTGCCATGATACTTGGATGGAGTTTTCCCTGGGAAATGGAAGGAGGTATTCATGCATTACAGAGGTTGCTATGTGCTGAAGGAGACATTTTGAACAACTAGAAGTCATTCCGTCATTTTCAGCATGAGATCTTGCAGCTTGGGAGTAGGCTGAACATTGTTTTTGGCTGCAAAATGCTATCATGGGTTGAATGGCCATAGGCACTTGGGTTTTCCACCTCTCTTTTATCCAAAATGCTTGGGGCCAGAGGTGTTTTGGAGTGCGGATTTTTTTCAGAAGTTGGAATATTTGCAAATACAGAATGAGATAGCTTGGAGGTTGGGACCCAAGTCTAAACATGAAATTCAGTTATGATTTGTATACATCTTACATACCTATCCCGAAGGTAATTTTATTCATACTATTCTAAATATTTTTATGCATGAAACAAAGTTTGTGCACACTGAGCCATCGGAAAGCAAAGGTTTCACTTTTCCAGCCACCCATGTGGACAGTTGTGGATTTTGGAGTATTTCAGTGTTTGCAATTCTGGATATGCAACCTGTAATAAGGAAATACACATAAGCTAGAGATGTTGTAATGGTTTAGTTTTGCCTGAACCTACTGGGAAGGGGGAAATGCTGCACCCTCTCCTCCTCTCCTCCCAGTTTGCAGCAATTGAAGTAAGCGGAGGAGAAAGGAGGAAAGTAGTAGTAGGAGAGAGAAATGGGAACATTTTTTAAAAGCAGCTCTAAAATTGGGATGTCAAATAGTAAGTTGACATGTAGGTCAATTCCCTTGACTCCATGGGTTTATTCTAGGTGGGACTAACAATAGGATTCAAGCCAAGATATTTTGGTGAGATTGGGGATGGGATGCAGAAAATTTGACAATAATTAGAATCCGGTTTTTGAGAACTGAATCCTTTGAGTGTGTTTTTGATTAGCCATGGCGGCTGTTTTTCTCTGCCCAGTTGATAAATTGATAGCTGGTTCTATATATTTTTGAGAACATGTCCAAAATTTGATGAATGTCAAGTTTCCCTGTGAATCTTGACAAATCCTAAATGAACTATGCTGAAAGGTTAGTGATATATCTATCATCAGTTGGTCAGTCACTCTGTCTGTCTGTCTGTCTCTTTCTATCTTCCCCCCTCCCCATTTTCTAGACATAACACTTGGGAATACATCAGTGAATCTTTTTTCTAATATACTCATCCTCCACTTTCACTGGGTTTAGGGGCACAGGACCCCCACGAATGTGGAAAAATTGCAATTAACAAAGACACTATGTTTTTACTGGTGAGAACACCTCTCTAGCAATCTCTAGGTCCTCCAGTGCAATTCAGTGGTCAACATCTGCCAGACATTGACCATAGAATTGCGCTGGAGGAGCTACAAATGCCTAGTGAAGTCTTCTCTCTAGGAATCTCTAGGTCCTTAAGTGTGACTTTTGGTTAAAGTTGACCATAGAGTTGCACTGGAGGACCTAGAGATTCCTAGAGAGAACATATTAATAAAATCTGTGAATAATCAAATCTGCAAAAGCCAAAGCCACAAATGTGGAGGGACGAGTATATATTTATACATTTGAGTAAATATGGCATTGTTTGAAATGTAATATGTCAGGCCAAAACAATCAAATCCAGCCGCAGATATTCCTGTCCATCACAACTAATTTAAATTTCTGCAACAGCCATGCCAACTTCCCAGCTAGTTCCAGACTGTATTGAAGAGCTTTGGATCTTCAGGAAATTTGCATTTCTCACCAGCCTGGTTTTTCATTTTTGGCGTTGGTTGATGCCAGGCATTACTCAGATGTGCCGCTGGACCCATTTTGTTCAGTAGGGAAATGAAATGTGCAGTATGAAATAGGTTTATTTGGGTTCAGTTGGCAATATTCTTAAAACAAATAGGCTGGTGTTACGTTAGTGACATACAAAGGGGTTAAGCCCAATTTTATGACAGTATGTCTTTTTGTTGTCATTATTGTTGGAGTTGGGATTCTCCACCAGCCTTGTGTAACAACAAAAATACTCTGAGCACATATCTTTTCCATGCTGCCTCTCTTCTGAGTCAGTGAGTGGCCAGTGTAAAGTGTGGGGCAGCTGAAAAGAATCTGGCTGCTGCCACACTGCAGAATTAATGCAGTTTGACGCCACTTTAACTGTCATGGCTCCATGCTAGGGAATCCTGTGAATTGCAGTTTGTTGTGGCATCAACTCTCTCTAATGGAGAAAGTTGAATATCTCACAAAACTACAAATTCTAGAGTTCTATCCCATTGAGCCTTGCCACTGTAGATGCAATCTATGTTATTATAGCCAGACACCCAATAATGAAATCTCTTCCAGATTTCATTATTGAAATCATTATTCATTATTGGGCTTGGGAGGATTATTGTGTGATTTTATTGTTGTTAGCTGCCCC
>CM034708.1:213533492-213543780 GCA_020142125.1 Phrynosoma platyrhinos | reverse complement strand
GTTGTTTGCCTTCAACTCATTTCTGACTTATGGCAACCCTAAGGATGAACCTATCATGGGGTTTACTTGGCAAGATTAGTTCAGAGGAGGTTTGCCATTGCCTTCTTCTGAGGCTGAGAGTGTGTGACTTGCCCAAGGTCACCCAGTAGGTTTCATAGCCAAGCAGGGAATCAAACCCTGGTCTCCAAACTTGTAGTCCATCACTCAAACCGTTATGCCACACTGGCTCCCAAAGAGCGATAGAAAGAGAGACATGCAATTCTGTGTTATTTTCAGGGGTGATGTTCAGCTGCTTGACTCTGAGTGGTGTCTGGCAGTAACAACACCAGAGGAGAAGTGAATCCACTCTGGGTGCTAGACCAGATTTTTGGAGAAGTTGTCCAAGGTACGGAGCCCAATCCCCAAAATAGGTTCTTGAACAGAACCAGGAGCTATTGTTTCCCTTGTGCCATCTTGCCCAGCATTGTGTATATTCTCCAATATATACACACACAACACACACACACACATCCAAAAGATTTCTGGTCCCAAGCATTTCAAAGAGACTCAACCTGTACTGCTTTCATTATAGAACATCACAAGCCATCCTAGTGGGCAAATGGGAGTTGTAATCCATTACAACAGAAGTGCAATGGGTTTAGAGACACCTTCTTGGGTATGGAAGAAAACATAGACATCATTTCACATCTTTTCAGTGCCGTTTTGGATATTGACAGAGTGAACAAGACTACAGATCAAGATACGCTCCTCTTTCTCCCCCTTTTCCTCCTGCAACTAGAAACCCCATGGGGAGCAAATATCTAGCTCTCGGAGTAAAAACAAACCCATTAGCGTTTGTCTTTGTACTGCTAATGAAGCTAATTAAGCTCCCTGCAAAGAGACTTGCAGGGAGCAGAAGGTGACTTCACTGGGACGTGTTTTTGTCCCTTGTCTCTTTGATCCCATACCCTCAAAGACTTCCAAGGAAGGGGTGGAATTGGAAGAGGTGGAACATATTAATTTTTTCCCCCATTGCTGAATTTCTTGAATAAGATATACCAACCAGCCATGGTTCAAGTTGGCCTGAAAGTAGTCTTCCTCTTTGCCCGCAAAACCCTAGTCTTGCATCTCAATCTAAGGCTGCAATCCTATCACCACTTATCTGACAGTAAGGCCTATGCTATGAATGGGGATTCCCTCTTAGTGGACTTGCATAGGATTACTAGGAAAACCCTATTGGCTAGAATCCTATTGGTGTCACACACCTGTTAGTACACTTGCAGTTGTACCACTTTATTTATTTAATTTACATCCTGCCTTTCTCCTGGCACAGAATCGAAGGTGGCGTACAATTTACAGTGCAATTTTAAAAGCTCTTAATCCAAAAGTTAAAATGAAATTTAACTAAATTTCTGTGTTGTTTTTTTTTAAACCACAAGTTAAAATAACTTTAAAAGATACTTAAAACTAAGAGCCGGCATGGTTTGAGTGGTTTGAGTGTTGGACCAATTCTGGAGATCAGGGTTCGATTCTCCACTTGGTCATGAAACCCATTGGGTGAGCTTGGGCAAGTCACACCCTCTCAGCCTCAGGAAATAGCAAACCTCCTGTGAACAAATTTTGCCAGAAAACCCCATGATAAGTTTGCTTTAGGGTTGCCATAAGTCGGAAATGACTAAAAAGCACAACAATAAAAACTACACACACACACCCATTAAAAGCCCTCTCTTCTGCAACCCATTAAAAATCAAATACCTCCTTAAATAAAAAGATATTTACATACTGGCAGAAAGATAGCAGTGAAGGGACCAACCAGATTTCCCAGGGAAGGGATTTCCATTAACTTGGGGGCAGTCGCTGAAAAGTTTCTCTCTTGTGTCCCCACAAGATGTGTCTGGGATGATGGTGGGACCAAGAGAAAGCCTTCCCCTGAAGATCTTAGAGCATGGACAGGTTCATATCGGGAAATCCAGGTTTTTCAAATAATCTGGAACCAAGCTGTGTAGGGCTTTAAAGATCTGAGCCAGCCCTGTAAATCCTGCCAGTTTCAACTTGTGAAGTTGCACATGGTAGGTAGACTTCTGAAGGGATGGGCAAGCATAGCAGATCCAGGGATCATCTAGGAAAGCACAGGGCCTGTTAAAAATGTGGTGACAAATGGAAAGTAGCCAGAAATCCCCTTCTAGTTTAGAAGAATCAGAGGAACTGTTTTTAATGTTAGAGGGGGCTCAAAATCAGTAGGGAGGGTCTTACTAATTTTGCCTACTGGCAACTAGGATAAATGACTTTCCCCATCCATTAGCATTGAAACATCCTTAAATATGAAGGCCAGAATCCTGTTGGGCATGAATATGTAACCTATAGTTATGCATTTGTAACTGCTACATATTCATGATCCCCTAGTTTAGGGGCTATATAGGGACCATGAAACCCCCAAACCCCACTTACTGGTAAGCAGCTGGTGGGATCAATGAGGGGTCCATTCTCCTTTCAGTAAAGAAGCAGTTGCCCGAGGTTCCCACCACCTCTGGTATGAGGAGGATTTGTGACAGATCACTCATGAGATGGGATGGGAACATCTGGCAGCCACTTCTTGATCAACTGGGGAATGGAACACTGCTGATGCCAGCAGCTGCTTTACAGTAAGTGAGGTTTTTTGGGGGGTTGGGGTCTGTCTGAGATCCACTACATAGCACCATAGTTATGGTGCTTCATAGTATGTAATGGTCATGCAGGATTCCACCAGAAGCCCTGCCAAGCACAATGTGTAGCTGGAAGTCCCCTCCATTATTTGGTGTAGTTTTCTTCCAAATAACTGTGCATAGCATACATATCAGGCAGCTGTTATTCCTGGAAGGGCTGGATGACCATAACTATCTTCATATTTCTTAGTGTTTGATCATCGAGTACTTATCTGATAATGGCCGAGGAGTCTTGGTTGTCCAATTTTGCTATATCATGTTGGGGAATCACCCACCCATCTCCAGCCTAATCCTACGGGATGTCACTTTCACCTGACTCCATGTTCTGGGATTCATGGGAAAGCCAGAATTTCTTAAAAAAACATTAAATAATGCATGGGGCCTTTGCAATCTGTTTAAAAGTTGGAATTCAGAGACATAGCTGTGGTAGTTTGGAATATCAGTATGCAAAGGGATCTTGTAGCACCAATTGTGTAGAAAACGTTGAAGCATAAGCTTTCATAGACTTGGTCTACTTCCTCAGATGCACCTGAAGAAGTAGACCAAGTCTATGAAAGCTTATGCTACAGTTTCTTCTACACAGTTGGTCTCAAAAGTGCTGAAAGGTCCCTTTTCATACTGTTTAAAAAGTAGTTTGCTACTTCCAGAGTCTTCCAAGAGGAGGAGGAGGAGGAGGAGGAGGAGGAGGAGGAGGAAAAGGGTGGTTTGGGGAGGACTACAAAAACAGTTGTGGGGCCGTATGTTGCCCATCTTTGGTTTAGAGCACTGCCCCCTCCCTTGGGTACATCTTGCAAGTGGCTTTGTCCTTTCTGATTTGTTTCATTTGGGGGGTGGGGGGGTTATATTGTAACATTTCAGTGGCATACGAGAGGAGGAGATGGGAGGCAGGAACAGCTTGCATTGAGACCACCTATGGCGCTTCTGTCCCCCAAGCTCAGCTGAAAAACACAGTGGCGCACATGCTCGGGTGGACTCAGGTTTGCGCAACCTCAAGGGAACATCTCAAGTCACAGGAAAGCTGGCAGGTTTGGATTCCCACATCATTCATGCCTCAGAGACAGCTGGGGCCAGGCCTCAAAAGAGGCAGAAAACCTGTAACCTTTGGGAAGAGATGAAAACCGAGCGTCTTACTTGACTGGATCAATAGAGATCCCATCATACCTCTTTGGACAATTGAGGTCTGGTCGGGTTCGCATTCGATTAGCTGCATTTTGTCCGCCTCGCTGAAACCCACCCATTGGCATTAACGGGATGAGAAACTTTCTTTCTGAGCTCCCAACGGCAATGGCTCAGATTCTACATTGTGCTTATGTAGCGTAAATCTACACTCACATGGTTACGCACTGGTTAGCCTACAGCACCTTTCCCCTGAATACTGGCATTGTGCAACTGATTGTATATCGGCCAATGCACTGCTTAGGTTGAAATGTGGAATGCACAGCGTTTGCTTCTACAATCCCAATGAATTGGGTGTCTTCAATCCCAGTGAAAAGAGATGCCACCTAAATATTATGAAGACCCTCCTGTTGGTAAGAGCTATTTGACAGTAAAGTATGCTCCCTTGGAGGGTGGTAGAGTCTCCGTTTTTGGAGGTTTTTCAACAGCTACCTGTCGGGAGTGCTTTGGTTGTGTATTCCTACATGGCAGAGTCGGATTGGACCAGATGACTCTCGTGGCCTCTTCCAGTTCTATGATTCTATAAGTGGGGTATTAAAAGCACAAACGTATTGTTACGCAGTATCTAAGAATGCAGAAACAGAGGGATGGAATCCTGTTGGTTACTCCCAACTGCTGGAGACATATTCGACTAATGTTGACTGGTGAGTTGACACTTGCAGATGTCCATTTGCTTCATTGGCTCTATTCTCATCAATACAAACTCTACCTGAAATTTAGGCTCTACTGTATTTGTGGAACTCTACTTACACATCCATGAACTGAATGCATCTGTTTCAAACTGTGTCCAAAAGTACATGTGGAAGAGAACTTATACAGGTACAGTGCACCAACAGAATTCCAGCCTATATGTATAGTTCTTGTCTGAGACTTAACCATGGTAGTCCATGGTAGTCCATCTTTCCCTGAGCAATCCATCAAGTTTTTACAGCTGCCTCACCACTTTCTCATTAGGGTAGAGAAAAGAGTCTGAATTCCCAGAATTCCATAGCATTGAGTGAGCCGTGGCAGTTAAAGTGGCATCAACTCAGATTATTTCTGCAATGCAGGTGCAGCTGATAACATGTAAAGTCTTTTTGGTTTGAGCTCTGTAGCTCATTTTAAACTTTCCCCCTTTTTATTTCTCTAAATTCTTTTAATTGCTCCAAATAGCTGTGTTTGGGTGAATTCCTGTAAATGATTGACCTTGTCCAGTAAGTTGTGTTTTATTTCTTACTTTTCTGGACATAATGAGCATTTGGAGGTTTTATCTGTTTTAGCTGCTTTGAGCTCATACTTTTATTGGGAATCGCTCCTGGCCTTCAGCAATTTTGTATGCTCTTAGTTACAGTTTTAGGGATTTCCTTTTCAATCTAATAGGACCTAGCACCATTGATTGGTTAAGTATATATTTTTAAATAATTTCTTCCAGCACTTGCCCCATTAAGGGGCAAATTAGTAGCAATAAAAGTTAAGGAGCAGACCGGTTGAGAAATTTAGGAGACCTGGGGGGAAAAATCCTGAAGTCTCTTAGCTTACTTTGGCTTTATGCTGATTAACTTCATACCCTCCAACATTTCACAAATGATAACCAGGACACATATGGACAAGCAACATCAGAATGTGGTCAAGATGGCAAACATTGTTAATGACAAACATACAAGCTGTCCCTGCTTCAGCATAAAAACCCATTGGGTGAGTTACACTCTCTCAGCCTTAGAGGATGGCAATGGCAACTCCCATCTGAAGAAACTTTCCAAGAAAACTCAATGATAGGTTCGCCTTAGGGTTGCCATACGTAAGTCAAAAATGACTGGGAGGCACACAACAACAACAAGTGTAACAATACCCATACAAGTCCAAAGTGTCCCGAAGCCATGCATTTTTTTGTATGTAAGGAGACATAGGGCAGATTCTCGAGTAAGATTCAGGAAACTTGTACCTGCTGAAATTTCCTGTTCCGCTTGACTGTCTATCAGACTCTGGCAATTTGGCAATGTCTTCCCTTTCAGCCTTGCAGACTGCAAGCCTTCCAGCTGTCCAGATTTGACAGAAACAATCCCAATTAATCCTCTGTCATCTCACTTTTCCAGCTGCTTTTAAAATGTCCCGGTTTCTCTCCCCCCCCCACTCCTCTCGCCTTTGTGCTCAGCTTACCTCATTTCCTGCAAACTGATTTCAAAGTACAAAAGTAGTTTGCACTCAATTGCACTCAGCAGGAGGAGAAAGGAGAAGGTGGAGAAATCATGCCCTTCACAAGTTGGCTCAGGCAAAAGCAAGCCGCTTCTCCCAGCTTGTTGGTTGCTCCTCATTCATAACCGTTTCCATCTTGACCACTGTCTAATGTTGCTTGCTTGTACGTGTCCCAGTTTTCATCTGTGAAATGTCTGAGGCCATGGTCTTTATTTTGAGCCCTGCCTCTTTCAGGCATCCTCCACATCTGCCTAAATCTACAGAATTGACTTGTGGATTCAGGATTTGTGTGAATCCAAAGCAAATGCCCAGGAGAATTCTTTTCAACCAGACGCTGGAAGAGTTTTTCTTTTGCCTCGGAGAGCATGTGCCCTCAGGCAGCTTGTTCATTTAATTCTGGGTTGTTGTTGTTGTTGTTTAAAGAAAAATCACTTTATTTTAGTTGCCCAGTAGCCATTGTTTGGAACAGCTGTGGCTTGGAGCCAAAGCACACTCTCATGTCCTTGGTGGCCAGTGGATTTGTTACAGTCTATTTGTCTCTACATCTCTCCCCACATACCCCTTTTTTAATTTGCATGTCTGACCTTTCTGAGAAAGGACTCAGCATGGGGTTGGATATATTTCCAGAGGTCCTGCTCCGCCAACTGAGGGATATTGAGGTTGACCATTTATGCCGGGAGTCCCAAAGCTTCAGTTGATCTATCTAACTTTTGCTGCCTTCTTGCTTGCTTAATTCGTACACGCTGCAGCCGGGGCTCCTGACGCTGGCTTAGCGGAAGTACGGTACCGACGTTTTAGAGAAGCAATGTGCTTGGAAGCCAGATAATTACTTTGTAAAATCTTCCTAAAATATATAGATGGAAATCATGGGATCCTCCAGATGTCATTGTACTGTGAGTCCCAGCAGCCACCATCAGCATAGACAATTACAGTGGATGCTGGAGGACCTAGAGATTCCTAGAGAGAACATATTAATCATGTCCAGGAAGCATCAATCAAAGCTGCAAGAGTCAAAGCTGCAAATGTGGAGGGCCAACTGTAACTCACCCAAAACCAGGGATCTGGAGGAAAGGAGGGGGGAGAATCTTGCCCTTCCCAGTAGGTTTCGGCAAAAGCAAACTGCTGCAGTCCCTTTTAGCCAAACTTGGGGAAAACCAAACTGGTGCAGGTTCTCCTAGCTTGTCTTTCTCATTCATAACTTTCACCATCTTGATCCCACTTTGATGTTGGTTGGCCATGTGTATCCTAGATTTCATCTGTGAAATATTAGAGGGCATGCTGGTGGAGAGGCCGCCAATATCACCCATCAGACAGCTGAGCAACTTAGAGCAGTCTGAGAGGCCAATTTTTGGGCCGGAGGACTCACTATTGGCTTCATTAGTGCTGGAAATCCTTTTTTAAAAACACCTTTACCTTTTTACCTTTAGCTTTCTTAAAGGGTCCTGTACTCTGTAAAGACAAAACTGCCACTCCTAAAGGTCTCTGGGAGTATAAAAATATATTCTACAAATATTAAAAAAAAAAGTGCAGGACACACTAGGGAAAAGGAAGGTTGCAAAAACACACTACACACCTCTGCCCTCATATATGCATCTTGAATCATTTTTACCCTGCCTAATGGTACTGATATATTATTGCATTGGTGCCTTAAATAATCAAACTGGGCTCTATACAGAAATGCAGCAGAATAACTTCACCTTTTTGTGGAGACCATACTCTCCAGATGTCTCGATTTGGCAGGAACAGTCCCGATTAATCTTCTGTCATCCCACTGTTCCAGCTGCTTTTAAAATGTCCCAGTTTCTCTCTCCTCAACTGCTGCCACACTACAGACTTAATGCAGTTTGACACCCCTTTAACTGTCATGGCTCCATCCTGTGATATCCTGGGATTTGTAATCTGTTGTAATATCACAGCTGTCTGATAAAGAAACTTTAAAATGTCACAAAACTACAAATCCCGGAATTTTTCCAGCTGCTTTTCAAATGTCCCAATTTCTCTCTCTCCGACTGCTGCCAAACTGCAGAATTAATGCAGTTTGATACCACTTTAACTGTCATGGCTCCATCCTATGGTATCCTGGGATTTGTAATCTGTTGTAGCTTCACAGCTGTCTAATAAAGAAACTTAAAAATCTCACAGGACTACAAATTCCAGAATTCCATAGCATTGAGGCATGGCAATTAAGGTGATGTCAAACTGAATTAATTCTTCAGTGTATTAACAGCAGCCCCCTCCCTGTTTCTCCTTTTGTACCCAGCTTACTTGAATTGCTGCAAATTCAGCTCAAAGTGCAAAAGGAGTTTGCATACAATAGACTCAGCAGTGGGAAAAGAGAAGAAAGGGTGCAGCCTTGCCCTTCCCAGTAGGCTCAGGCAAAAGCAAACTGCTGCAGCCAGTCCTAGCTTGTCCTTTCTTCCTCATTCATACTTTTTGCCATCTTGATCACACTTTGATATTGATTGGCCATATGTAGCTCAGTTTGCATCAGTGAAAAGTTGGAGGGCATGATATAAAGTGATGGGTCAGAGAAAAGGACAAGGAATGGAGTCAAGCAGAGAGGCGGCAGGGAGTCCCCTTTGTTTAGGGGCACTCCCCAGAGACTCTCAGCAGTTTGACTAGTTTTCTTGTTATGGACAGCAACCTATTAATTCTTTCCCAGCACAACCAGGGTGTCAACTACTGCAAGTCACTGAAAAATGTAAGACATTGCATAAAAAAGTGGGACATTGCACTATAAAGGCTAAAAACACTCATATAAAGGCAAACTCATGCTTCTTAGCCATGCTCAAAATGGAGGACATTTTGGAATTCCTCTTAGACAGAAGGCTGAAAGGACATGTCCTGAAAAAGGAGGACACTAGGTCACCCTGAGCACAACCCACGTGCCTGAGTCTGGTAAATATTGCTCACTTAGCAGGGCCCAGAAAGTTGTCTGGAAAATTTCCCCCCTTCTATTAACAGTAAGGAATATGGGAGCAAGCTGAGAGTCTGTTGCACAAAGGCGGTCCAGGTGCATTTTGGAAACAATAGCCTTATTTATCCCACATGTCAAAGAGGCGCGCTAAAATACGGCGTGCTTCTCATGGAACACGCGGCAGCTTCTGAAGCAAACCCTATCTCTTCCTCGAATGCAGCTCCAGCTGGAGATTTAGTGAGCCCCGTTTCCCTGAGTCACACATCCGAGGGTGCTCTGCGCTTCATCTTCTTTTTCGCTCCTCCGCCCCTCCGTTTCACATCTTTATTTAATCTCTCCACCTGGCAGTTCTATATTTATTTATTTATTTATGTTTCCCCTTTTTTTTGTTGGTCGGAGCATGATTTCAAAGCTTGGGCCAGCTGTTTGGAAGGGATTTCATGCTTCTGTAGGGACGGCGGCCAACAGCCGATCCATCTGCCTGTCCAAAGAGAGCCTGCTTGGCCACCCTTCAAAAATAATATGGCTAACAATGGGCCGAGGAATCTTCTTGGCTTGCAACGGGGCTGTGGAGCAGAAGATGTGCCAACTGGACCAGAAGGCAAGACATTGTACGGTGTCTTGAAATTAGCAACTTTCCTCTCGGGGGAGAGATAACTTTCTATGAATTGGGTTTGCCCACTGGGGTCAGATCAAATTGTCCAATCCTAGTTGGAAGGGACACTCACGGCTCCATCAATTGTTCTCTGAAAATTGTTGTGCCTTCAAATCGTTTCTGATTTACAGCGACCCAAAGGCGAGGTTCCCACAGGTTTTCTTGGCACAATTGGTTCAAAGGAGGTTTGTGGAGATTTGAACTCGGGTCTTCCAGACTCCAAGTCCAACTTTTAAGATGCTATACTACATTGGTTCTCTTAAAACGCTGGCAGGGTTTCAACAGTCTCCCAATATTAGGCTGACCATATTTCCTTGAGACAATAACGGGATATTGGGATGGCAAAAATGGGACAGGGTTACATAATATTCTGTATTCATTAAAAAGTAAGAGGGTAAGAAGATTTATTGCATGAGCCTATTGTGCTAACAATTTTTCTTCGGTGACAGAACTCATATGAAAGTACAAGTAGACGTAGAAGGGGATTGGATTTCACCATGATCATACCATGAACATTTCTCTGGTGAAGCAATGTTATGCCGCAAATTTCGGTCTTTCAGCACCTTATCGTAAAACTTCTCACACTCCATGACACAATTTTCTTTTTGACAACCACAATGTCAAACAGGGATCTTCAAGCCATTTTCACAACATATCAGGGCATTTTTCTAGAAAATGGGATGAAAT
>CM034708.1:213479722-213499504 GCA_020142125.1 Phrynosoma platyrhinos | reverse complement strand
CGCCATAACTGGTCTAGAGATACTCATACAGATGTAGAATTCAGAGACATAGCCATGTTAATCTGGAATATCTGGATGGAAAGGTACCTTTGAAATTAATTGTGCAAAGGAAGTTGCCACCTAAGTTTTTGTAGACTCTCAGATGCAACAGATTAAGTGTATAAAAGCTTGTGCAACAACATCTTTTGCACAGTTAGTCACCAAGGTGCTACAAGTTCCCTTCGTATAGCTATAGGTACAGATTTTCTGTTCAATTTTATACATGTATAACAATTGATGATATCATACATGTAGGTAATGAAATAATTGTTAACAGATATTTATATGAGCAATTGCCGGAATGTCTGTCAGTTTAGTACTGCAGAGAAAATAATATATCTGAGAGTAGCCCAGCTCTTTGTCTAATTCCTTCTGTTTTGGTTTTACAGATCCGCGTAGATGGTCCAATCAAAGGTGCTCTTGAGTATGAGATTGTCCAAGTGGTGGATTCCGGTCCAATACTGCGAGACATGGCCTTTTCAGTGGATCACAAGTATCTGTACATGATGTCTGAGAAACAGGTGAGCTGCATGGCCTCTGCTGGAACCTTTTCATTCAAGGGTGGATGATGTCCATTTTATTTTCCATCTAAAATAAGAAGGCTTTGAGTCTGGCAGTGACTGAGCATGTTGACAGCACAGTTGCGTTGGTTCAGCAGATTGTGCTTTGGAGTGCAATGTTGACTTTATTGATTTCTGCATGATGTTGAAGAGGTTATAAGGTGCTTCTAGATAGAAGCAATTTGGGTATCATCAATGCTGGTTGAGAACACATGACACCTGCAAGCTACATTGGAAATATTTCCACCCTGGCTAGTTGACTGAGCAGAATATTGAATTGGCCAGGTCCATCCAGGTGAGTCATTGCAATGATATAATCTTCTACTGGTTCCTATTAGCTTTTTGAACAGGTGATAGGCTCACTTGAAAAACCCAAATAGCCGAAGCATATGTAGAAGAGGGGGAAGGTTTGAAAAAAAGGAGTAATAGCAGGGAGAAAGGGCTCCATGTCTTCCATGAGAGGATCAAAATGTCTCTTCCTAGCTAGAAATGACATGAGGACATGTCCTGTTCGGATCTTGGGACTTTCAGCTTCTATGCTGAGGATCATGAGTCTTATAGTTGCCCTGCAAAAGACCATAGGTCTTGTTATTTTTAACAGTACAAATAAGGCCTTATCTCAATGCATGCCATTCTAGTACACTGCAAGAATCAGCCTAAATCCTAAAGGTAATGCCTAACCAGAGTAATCTAATTGAAATAACTGTTAACAGTTTTGTAATCCATGATAGTGGGTCAATGAATTTGCTCTGAGTTTTATTCCAAATTTGCAAAACAACAACAACCAAAAAACCCCACAAAAATACACCTATCTGAGGTGCTCAACCTCAGTTTAGACTAACTTGAAGAGTGGATTTACCACCCCACTGATAAAGAAACTGCCAGCTTGTGCCCCATTAAAGCTGGAGACTAATTTCCTATACTTTATTCCTTACTTCTTGCCCATAATAGTCAATGTAACACCCGGGAGTTCTCTTCTAAGCATGGACAGAAATGGTATCTCAAGTCCATAATTCTTCAAGAAATATACACAGATGGGTTACTGTGCAACTAAGCCATATACAAGCTGCTGCGGGCTTGGGAGATCATCTTTGAATCCCTGCATTTGGATCACTATAATTTCCTTTCCTTAATCCCCTTCTCCCCCACTTCTTCCCAACATCAAATGAGATTGGACCGTTTCTGAATCAAGCAGATTGGCCATCTTCTTATCCCAATGTGGGAGAGGTTGTTTTATCAAAAGCAGTTGGGGATTCCATCCCAATCTCATTCTCAAGGCACTGAGTAGCAAATCTAGCAAATCTTTCATCTCGCTCTCCCTCCCAAACTCTGTAACAGACCCAGGAGGGAGGTGGGGGGGGGGAAAGGAGGGGGAAATGGGAAGGAAATCTAAGAAGCTGATGATTACATATGAATCCTGGAAGCCTGATAATCCCAGACTCAGTTAAACAGCTGTCTCTTCTAATTCCACTGCCAGCCAGACTCCCTTTTCTTGAAGACCTCCCATTTTCCAGGTCACTTCCAAACATATTTATTAACCGATTCCCCCCTTCCAGGTTTGCTATTACCCCTATCCAATTCTGGGCAGCAAGCAACACACCAACAATCAAGGAGGAAAGTGCAAATCTAATCTACACAACTCCTGGGGGTGGGAAACGGGGGTGCTTGTCTTTTCCCATCTCAGGCTCTGCATGGCTTCAGGAGAACTCGGGTACGTGCTGAAAATGCATTTCTTTCCCTCCAAGCTGGTGCTCGAGGGAAATGAAAAGGAGCAAAGGGAAAGTAATTACATACCGTAAAGACAAGCCTCTCCCCGAAATTTATAAATGCAAGTGGAAGTCTAGAAGGACAAGGGCAGGGAAGGGGAGAAAACTAGACCGACTTGTGCACAAGCATGGAGGATCAAACTGTACACTGACCAGTCACCCAAGAATACCAAGAATCTGTAAGCTTTCTATGGTGGTAAAAAAGAGGGTTTCAAGGGTGTCATGCAGATAGCAATCCTAGACTTTTCACTCCTGCACCATGGTGGCATGACATGACATAGGAGCTCATAAATTTTTTTCTTACAATGAATTACTGGTGGGTAATGTGCAGCCCAAAGGCCACATGTGGCTCCAAGATTGTTTTGTGCTTTTTGACCCCTTTGAACTCCTTAAAACCAAAGAAGCAAATTTGTGGAGCTTAGGTCTACCAACTGCTATCAGTCATGATAGTTCAATGGAATTCTGATACTTTTATTGTAGGAGGTAATCATTTCTCATATACTTGTATATCAGGTTAGGGAGGCAAGCACTCCAAAGAGTTGTAGGCTTTTGTGGCCGGCATCCATAGTTTTTTGTGGGTTTTTCGGGCTGTGTGGCCATGTTCTAGAAAAGTTTCTTTCTGACGTTTTGCCAGCATCTGACGTTTTGCCCCCATGCTTGGTGGCTTGCTGCAGGGATGGGAACCATGTGCTCTCTAGTTGTTATAGACTGCATTGTTCATTGTTGTTATTGCTGTGTGCCTTCAAGTTGACTCCAACTTATGGCAACTCTAAGGCTTTCTTGACAACATTTCTTCTGAAAAAAATTTGCCATTGCCTTTGTCTAAGGATAAGACAGTGCAGCTTATATTGGTGCCCTGGTAGTGCAGTGGCTAAATGCTGGTCCTGCAACCACAACATTGTTAAGTTCGATCCTAGAGGAGGGCTCCAAGGTCTACTCAGCCTTCCATCCTTTCGTAGGTTGGTCAAATGAGTACCCAGCTTGTTGGGGGCAATTGGCTTACAGACTGTAAACAGCTTAGAGAGTGCTAGTTGCTATTGCTATTGTCCAGGGTCATCCAGTAGGTTTCCATAAGAGGAAGTTCCAGTTAGGTCTCCTGAAGCCCTAATCAAACATTTAAACCACTACAGCACATTAGGTCTTTAGTGCTCTTAATTCCAGACAATGCAGCCAGTGGCTGTCAGGAGCTGCATTATGCATCTTGCCTTTCATTGTTTTTCATGGTTTTAATGGTACTGATGTATATACAATACTGAGGGGCAGTGGCGGCCCTGCCGCTGGTGTCACCCAGTGTGGGGGGCGGGGCTTGAGAGGCAGAAGGGGTGGGGCTTCTGCAATCAGGAATGCACTCAGGCAGGCCAAGCACATGCCTGTGCCCATTGTGGCGTGGGCCTCATCCTTGCTGCCTCCTCCTTCTCTTCAGAGGAGAAAGGGACAGCAATGAGCTGGGGAAGCACGCACTTCTCCCAGCAGTCCTCAGCACCACTCCCTTCTTCTTAGAGGAGAAAGGGGTGGCGCTAAGGGGAACCGGGGGGCACACATGCTCAGCCTGGCTCATTGCCACCAGCCCATTCTCCTGAGGAGAATGGGGCCTCCTCTCGGGTGTCACCCAGTGCATTCCACACCCCTGCACCCTCTGCACCCCCCAGTGAAGGGTCTGGAAACCATGCCCTACAAGGAACGATTTAGGGAACTGGAGAAGAGACGGTTAAGAGGTGATATGATAGCCCTGTTTAAGCATTTGAAGGGGTGTCATATTGAGGAGGGCGCTAGCTTGTTTTCTGCTGCTCCAGAGAATAGGACCCAGAATAATAGATGCAAGCTCCAGGTAAAGAGGTTTGACCTCAACATTAGCAGGAACTTCCTGACAGTAAGAGCTGTTCAACAGTGGAACACACTCCCTTGGAGATTGTGGTGGAGTCTCTTTCTTTGGAGGTCTTTAAACAGAAACTGGATTGCCATTTGTCAGGGATGGTTTTATTTTGAGTTCCTACATGGCAGGGGGTTGGACTGGATGGCCCTTGTGGTCTCTTCCAGCTCTATGATTCTATGAAATGATGGAACATACAGTGGAGTGTTTATAGCTAGAGATTTTTCATCACATTCCTTTGGGGTGAACTAGCAGAAGGAAAGGAGTAGCACGTAGCTCAAAGACACCTAAGATCATTTTCCTGGGAATGCAGGCAGAAGAAATAAAGGAAGGGAGTGGTATGGGGACACCCAAAGAAAAGGTTGTTTTGCCTTTATATCAAATGAGAAGGTAGCCCACAAAAAGTTTGAAGTTATGTATGCTTTAATTATCTTTTGCTAACGCTTACTGTTTAGTTCTGACAACAAATGTCTGCTTTGTACATCTCTAGTTACTGAATAAAGGTGTCCTGAGTTGTAACTGCTGAAGCCTGGGTTTCTGAACTAAATGGGTTACTGGACTTGATAGTGGCAAAGGTTGGTGGGAGATGGAGTGCAGCATATTATGCTGGTATCTTTATGCAGGTGTAAATTCTTCTATGGATGCAGTTGAATTATTGTATTCAGTTCAGTACAGAACAGTTGCATACAGTTTAGGGTTGTGAAAGCATAGTTGTGCATGCAGTGCCATTGTGTATGTAGTCCCATTGTGCACAGATGCACATTATGTGCATTCCACAGCAGTGTGAATGGTGCATTGTGCATGGACGGAAACAATTGCCCATTGGGTTCCAAATTTGGTGCCCTGGATTAGTTGCACAATATAGCCATTCAGCATGAGACTTGGGTAAATGTAGAGCAGGGGTAGGCAACCTTTCCACTTTAAGGGCCAAGGGATTTCAGCTCCCAGAAGCCTCAGCCATGTTGGCCAGTAGTCCCATGTTGGCCAATAGCTCCTGGGATTCTGGGAGCTGAAGTCCCTTGGTCCTTAAAGGAGAAAGGTTGCCTACCTCTGATGTAGAGGATACACTGCCCAGATGAAATGTAGGAACCTGGCCACATTCTCCAAAGCACCTCACTTGACACTGTCTCAATGTCATAGATTCCTCTAAAGTAGATGGAGCAGGGGATTTCTTTGTCTTCTTCCTATACCCCATGCTGCCACACTCTTCTCCTTTCTGAAAAGAACATTAGCAACCCCAAGATTTCATCCACTCCTACCTTGCTGCAGGCCATTAACTTCCAGGCTGATCATTATGGACTGCTTGGCAGTGACTGATCGCCCGGGGGCTTTGTTGCTTAGGAAAATGTGGAACTGATTGCTTGCCTGGCCCCATTTGACCTCTGGAATTTGGAGTTCAACCTGGGCTTTCTGAATAATAAACTCATATAATTAGCAGAGAAAACTGCTTGTGATGGGGGTGGAGGCAAAGGTGTAATTGATTGGAAACAGGAGTCACTCATACTTGATCTGCCTTGAGACTGGACCAAGGTTTCCAGATTGCCGGGAAAGATCTGGCACTTGCTTTTTGTAGGGTTGCGCCAGAGCAGGGGAAATTCAATCCAGAGCAATTCGGATTTGACCTCAATATGATTTGGACCCAATCCAGTCCACTTTAGTTTCCAAATCCAAACCAGGACCCAGAAATCCTGATTTTTATGTTTCCCATTCAGCTACATTGAGAAACCCAACAGCCGTATTTTGTAGTTATTTTTTAAAAATAGAACTATATGAAATTTAGAGACATGATACCCTACTTCAGACCACAGAATGCCTTCTAAATTGTAGACAGGTTACTCCAGGGACTTTTCTGCTACCCACACTGGGATTTCTCTTTTTACAAACAAATCACATAGTATATTTTTAAAGCTTTTTCAGGCAGCCCTGACAGTTCATGCTCCTTTCTGTATTCTACTATTGGTAGAGTATGTCTGCAGTTTGTCCAGTAAGAGACAGTGTGTGTGTGTGTGTGTGTGTGTGTGCATGTGTGTAGCTGACACACCTATAATATGAAGAGACAAAACAAAAGAAGAAGAAAGAAAAAAGGGAAAGAGAAAAACACCCTATCCAGATGGACACAATTTCCCTACTTTTGGAGGCATCATGCCAAGAGCATTTCTAAGGTTCAGGTTCTGAGGCTAAGCAGTACCACTCAAAAATAAATGCATGCAGTCATGCTCAAAAAATGCTCCACTGAGAGGCCACATGGTTGGCACTTGGTGAACAGATGGACAGGAAGTCAGAGATATTCTGCTATCCATTCGTTCTAGGAAAACAATGCACATACCTGCAGAAAAAAAAAAACAACACAAAAAACTGAAGCTCTGCAGCCTGCACCATCTTCCTCTCCCCCTCAAGCATATTGGCAAGGTATTTGTCCAGACAGGGAGCTAGACCCACTATGCAAAGTCAAACTCTACTCCTTCCCCTCCTCTCTCTCTATCACACCTGCATGATCTTTTCTTTACATGGCTTGGTTGGATACGTATTGTCTGACTCTTTCCTCCCTGATCCAACTGATCCAAAACTCTTTAGATCACTTGAGATTATTATTTATAACACTTCTGAATGCTTCTGAGGTTCTGCTCAGAACTAATGCTGATAGTTGTGACATAAACAACTAGCAAAATTAAAATTATACTTCAAATTACAATATCATATGGACAACCTAAATGTTGGGTTAAAATGTGATGTTTTTTTTTTAAAAGAAATTTTTTAAAAGAAATTTGAAAATTTAATTTTAATACATTTTGGGGGCCCTCCTTTCTCCTCCCACTGAGCTTCACCCCACCCCCCACAATCTCTTACAGCATTTTAAAAGGAAGCAGATGAATGCCCCAGCCCATTTCTCCCAAAAGGTAGGTGTTTGAGGAGCAGTACTGTCACCTCCCTTATAGCAATAGCAAGTACATTTCTATACCACTTATCAGTGCACTTAAGCACTCCCTAAGCGGTTTACAATGTGTAAGCTAATTGCCCCCAACAAGATGGGGACTCATTTTAGAGACCTATGGAAGGATGCCAGGCTGAGTCGACCCTGAGCCCCTGTCTGGTATTGAACTCACAACTTTGTGGTTTGTGAGTGAGTGGCTGCAGTACAGGCATTTAATCACTGCGCCACCAGGGCTCTTTGAGCCCCAGTGGCTTAGGGTGTCACCTGGTGTGGTCTGAACCCCATATATTTCTAGTGATGCCACTGCCTGCCCCCAAGCTCTCTTTGTTAGAGGCTTCTTAGAGTCCCATTAAAAATTACTTAACCTCCTCACATAATTTACCCCTTTGTTTCTCTGGGAAAAAGGCTACTTGCTGCTCAGCTAGTGGGATAACCCACATTATCACACCAGTCTAATCTACTCCAGATCCCAATGAGGCTAATCTAATCCACTTTGGAGTGTCTCTGATGCAATCTGTATTGACTTGATTCACATTGGAATTGAGGATTTGCACAATGTTAGTTATTTGTTGGGAGTTGGCGTGATGTAGTGGTTTGAGTGTTGAACTAGGATTCTAAGAGTTCATATCCCTGGTCAGCCATGAAAACCCACTAGATGATGCTAGGCAAGTCACAATCTCTTAGCCTGAGAGAAAGGCAGTGGCATCCTCCTTTGACTAAATCTTGCCAAGAAGGCCCTATGATAGAATCAGCATAAGTTGGAGTCAACATGAAGGCATTTAACAACAGCAGCCCCTTTTCTTTAAAATGCCAAAGTTGACACCCCAAATTCATGTAATGCAAAATTCAAAAGTAATTTGGAAACTGTTTCTTCTGTAAAACTGTTGAGGGATTTTATTGGAATGGGAAAGTTTCAAAAGACTAACAACAACAACAAAATATTCCCAGCAGAGGTTTCCATGGATCCATATTAAATATTCACCAAATCATTTGAAATCCAGGAGGATGAGTGTTTTTCTTCCCCTGTCTGCAAAACTGCAGTTGGATGTTTCCTGCTCATCTCATTCTGGACCACCAAAGAGTTTGGAGAATCAGAAGCACTGTGCTTCAATGGTTCCAGCTCTATCTCTTGGAGGTGATGCTTGGTACTCCTCAAAAAAGGAGCTGTTAAATGGCATACCACAAGGTGAAATTCTACCTCCAATGCTGTTTTAACATCTACATGAAACCACTGGAAGAGATCATCTGGAGGAATGGGGTGGGATACTATCAATATGCTGATGACACCCAAATATACTCTCTATGCATTCAATAATATCATTAACTAGTGATAGTGTGTCTCCTCTGAATTACTGCATGGAGGAAGGAATGGATTGGATGAGGAAAAACAATCTGAAGTTGAATCCGTACTAGACAAAGGTCTAACCATGGCAGTTAAAACAGTATCAAACTGCTTTATTTCTGCAGTGCAGACTAGATGTTAGATGTGCATATGGTCTCTTACAATGAAGAGCAGCTGCATTCACTTCAGGACTGTGAAAGCAGAATTGTTCATACAGTGTAGCAAGCATGGGTGCTCATTGCATGCCAACGATGGTTTTTGCACTTAGCTGTGTAACAGCACTATTCACTGATGCTAACATGGAGGAACAAGGCAGCAACAAGGCCCTGATTTTCACACAAACAATTGAAACTGCAAGGATCTTGGTTGCTATAGAAGTTACTCCACTTCCATCCCAGCCTTAAAACGTATCCGTTGACAGGATTGACTGCAGTAGACGGTGGGAATATGGCCTCAAATATATGACCATCACCTTTATGTCCACCCTGCCATTCATCCAAAAGGGAGGAGAGGACTGCTGGAAGGCAGCAGCACCAGCTGCTCCTTAACAGCAAAAATCTCCATTATCTTAATGTGTCCGAAAATGGGCCTGGAAACTGATGAGGTGCTATTTGGATAATGGAGTTATTGAGATAATAGAATTAGAATTGTATTTGGGGAGCGGTGGGTAGGGGGGGAGATGTCATGTTCTGTCATTCTAGAGGATCTCTTGATGGCTTCTTTTCCTCTCCATCCGCATGGGTGATGGCAGGTCACTGAAGCAGAGTCAGATGGGAGTGTAGTGATCTCCAGGGTGTTCAGATTTCAAGGTATATGATGGGATGGAAAAGAGAGGCATATGGGCTTTAGGGCTGCCTGATGAGTAGTCAGTTATGCCTCTGTTCACAAAAAGGCAAAAGGGGGGGGGTAATGATGCCGCTAAGACTCAGAGCTTTGCAAAATTCCTTTTTTGGGTGACAGTTCCCAGAGTCTTCCAGCTAGAATGGCCAGTGGCCAATGCAGCAAGAGGAATCTGTGCATTTCAGGTGGGAGATATTTCTACAAGGGCTCTACCAATGGTCTTTATTTTTTATTTTGATACATGTTTTCATCCTATGTAAATTTGAGTTTTTTTTGTCAGTCCACCAAATGGAATGAAATTTTCAGCTCCAGAAATTTCTGCTGCTAGTTTCATATACTGCCCGTGAAGGAGGCCATTGAAATACTTACATTGGCTGAAATGCCCTGAGCTTGTTTCATAATACCATCTACACAGCACTTGGAGATGCATCTCCGTCTTTTTCTTGTGGATTCTGTTGTGTGGTCTTCCGTCTTTGTCTCTTTGGTTTTGTGTTTTCTGGACATGATGCATTCAGTTGCACAATGTTACTATTCCACACAAGAGTTGCATAGAATAATTCACTGAAAACTCCAAATGAGACAGCCAGCGTACTGTAATGGTTTGAGGATTGCACTAGGACTCTGGAGAACAGGATTTGAATCCACGCTCAACCATAAAAACCCCTGGGCAAGTTACATTCTCTCAGGCCCCTCTAAACAAATCTTGTCAAGAAAAACCTATGATAGGTTTGCCCTGAGGTATTTACAAGTCAAAAATGACTTGAAGGCACACAACAATAGCAACTCTACATGTGGAAATGTACATTGTGGAGGATCTCAGCTTTTTTAAAAATTTAAACTTTAAAGGAGCTCTCCAAAGGTACAACCTTATCCCCCAAAGACATTCAGCACCTTTATCCTTTAAAAATTGGGACCAAAACCCTTGATGCACTGTCCCACCAAGGAGCCACTGACCTCCATGGTGATGAAAGTCATCTTGGCTGAGCAAATGCTTGAAAATGTAATGCTCCCCATGAAATATCGACTCTTCTGGGCATCTGAAGAAGCCATTGCTATAACATGTCAATACATGCCTGACTTCTAAGCTTATAGCATAGCTTCTCCTTTTGCCCTCCAGAGTGGATTTCTGTCCTTCCTTCCTTCCTTCCTTCCTTCCTTCCATTCATTCTTTGACAAATGTCGGCAAAAATGAATGGGACAAAAAACATTTAAAATGATACATTTACCTTGTGGGGCTTTCTGTTGATTTCTTCAGTTGTGAGAGAGGTTTATGAGCCAAATCCATTTACTCTTCTTCCATGCAGGAGGAACAAATCATGGTTCTGTATTATTTTTGCATTGCTAAAGAGCACCTTTAAAAAAATATTCAAAAACAATATAATACATTTTTGTTCATTTGTTTGTTAATTTTTAACTTTATGGACAAGATCCTACATCAGGGTTGGCCAATATAAATCACTACCTGAGAGGTTATGAATTAAAGGTGCCACACAATTCTTGTGTTGTATTGCAACATTGTGAATGTGGACCAAGACACTGTGCACATCTCCTTGAATAATGGGCATGCCTGGGGAATGAGCATGTGCAGCCATGTGCAATGGAGCAACATGTGCAAAATATGGCCGTTTTACATCAGACAATGTTTGGCATCCTATTAAACACCCTTGTTATGTCAATTCTGACTTATGGGACTTATGGGGACCCTAAGGTGAACCTATCATAGGGTTTTCTTGGCAAATTTCTTCAGAAAGTATTTGCCATTGCTGTCATCTGAGGCTGAGAGAGTATGACTTGCCCAAGGTCACCTGGTGGGTTTCATGACCGAGCCAGGATTCAAATCCTGGTCTCCAGAGTCAATGCTCAAACTACTATGCCATAAACCACTATGCTGTGCACACATGGAATTTTCCTTCATGCATGTATATGTACTTTGGGAGCTAATGTAATAGTTGGCATTCTTTCTGCTCCCTTGTATAACATCGAAAACACCCTCCTTGACTTACCATGGACCCTGTGAAGCCTCCCCTGCCATTCTGTGCCATGCAGGGAGTAGGCAGGATTAGAGATGTGTACGGCTATGTCCCTGTAGCCAGACATGAAATGATGACATCAACACAGAGATCATTCAGAATTCTTTCTTTTAAATATGACTCATATGATGGAAAGAAAAGAAGAAAGAAAACTAAGAACGATAATTCTATATATGATTTCAGCTGCTAGAATTCTGTTTGCACAAAATTGGGAAAAAATATCCTTCACAGAAGAATGGACAATAAAACTAAAGGAAATGATGGATATGGACATTTTGACTGCACTCATACAGGATAAACCTGATAGAAAAAGAATGGCTCTTGATCAATCAATTTTGTTATAGAAAATGGCCTAATTTAGGGAAAATTGAGAATCCTACCAGTTGATTTAAGGAACTTTTTGTTATAACAAAAATGTTCTATAAGCTTATAATAAGAATACAAGAATAAAAACTAGAGAAGCAGTAGGAGAAAGATAAGTTATTTAAAATCTGATAGAGAGAGAAGATTCAAGGATTATTACAAGATTATGGGAAACTATATAGTTAATGAATTAATGGGATATTGAAACTGTGAAGGAGTACCGACAATAATTTAATTCAGTAAACGGACAATTTATTGTTAGACTGTATTGTTAGCAGTAGATAAATGTATGGTGGTGTTGGGTCAATGTGTTAATGTTGTAGTTATTAGATTGATTTTAAATGTTGGAAAAAATTATTAATAAAACATATTTTTCAAAAAGAAGTCTCAGAACTGATATAATCATTTCACATCACCTGCTTATTATCCCATGCTGCAATAAGGAATGCATAGGGGCTGTGAATCAAGCGGTAAACTGACAAATACAGGGGTAGGCAATCTTTCCCCTTTAAGGGCCGAGGGACTTCAGCTCCCAGAATCCCAGGAGCTATTGGCCAACATGGGACTATTGGCCAACATAGCTGAGGCTTCTGGGAGCTTAAGTCCCTCGGGCCTTAAAGGGGAAAGGTTGCCTACCTCTGGACAAATAGGTACACACAATCCAGAAATTCACTAGTGAGTGGTTGGATTCCTGTTGGTTAATCCCCGTCAGAGTAGACCCATTCAATCAATTATTGGTTAATCCCAGTCAGAGTAGACCCATTTGAATCCCCACTCAACCATGAAACCCCTTGGGCAAGTCACATTCTCTCAGCCTCAGAGGAAGACCATAGTAGCCCCCTCTGAA
This sequence comes from Phrynosoma platyrhinos, assembly GCA_020142125.1. Taxonomy (NCBI): domain Eukaryota; kingdom Metazoa; phylum Chordata; class Lepidosauria; order Squamata; family Phrynosomatidae; genus Phrynosoma; species Phrynosoma platyrhinos. Next base: position 213,486,915 of record CM034708.1, on the reverse strand, counting down.
CAAATCTTGTCAAGGAAACCCTGTGATAGGTTCACTTTAGGGTATTCATAAGTCAAAAATGACTTGAAGGCATACAACAATAGCAACTCCACATATGGAATGACTTGAAGGCACACAAGTAAATCCCATAGATTTAGGGCCTTTGTAGACTGCTAGAAATAGTGCAGATTGAGTCCACTTTAAGGGTTAATAGGGTTACGGAATCATAGGAACTGTATTTTATTGTGGCACCAGAGCTCTCTGACAGAGAAGGCTCAATGTCTCAGGAAAAAAAAAAAAACAATTCCCATGATTCCCTAACACTAACCCTAACCCTTAAAGTGGACTCAATTTGCACTATTTCTGGCAGTCTGCAAAGGCCCTATATGAAGCTGAGACTACCAACAGGATTTAATCACCTGAGAAATGGTTACCTTTGTAATGAATATGCCCATTGAACAATGCCTCCAAAAGTGCAACTGTATGTATACTATAAGGGAACCTACATTGTGTATGACACCAACAGGATTCTAGCTTGGATTCTATAATCACCCAAAACATAGCCCTCCTACGTTGTGGCCTTTGCATAGTATAATAGCTAACTCCTCCTAGTTTTTGCTTGTCTCACATTCCACCATCTTCTACATTATAAAATATGTAGGTGAATGTATGAAGTATGCACACCTAATCAAGGCACAAACTAACGAAAGTGGCTGAGAAACGTCACTTAATTCATGCAAGCCATCCATTTTCTGAAATCCTTGAAGCTCAGTGTGAAAGTTCAGCATACAAAGCTATAGATCTTTCAGAAGCTGATTAAAGAAATAAAACTGAGTTATGATGTTATTTTCAAGGATATATTAGTTATTAAGGGAAGTAGTGTATAAATATGCCTCACGTGAGCTCACCTTTCCTCAGTTCCTGGGAAATCTGCAGGCTGCTTCAAGCAAGACCAACTGCATTCAATAGGGCTTACTCCCAATTTAAATATGCTGAAAGCTGGAATCCTGACTGGGATCCAGTTGGTTAGTCCCAAATGGATGGAATCAATTGTTGAGTAGTGAGTAAGCATGGGATACTATAGCAACTTGAGCATTGGACTACAACTGTGGAGATCAGAGTTCAGGTCCTCACTTGGCTATGGAAACGCTGTGAGTGACCTTAGGTGAGTCACACACTCTCAGCCCCCCAGAAAACCCTTAATAGGGTTGGCTTATGGTTGCCATAACAAGTCAACACATAGGGATGTCTAGCTGATGCAATAGCTCTACTTTAGTTGGGCCTAACTAGATCCAGCTAGACCTGGTTCTACTCTAGTTGGGTCTAGCTGAGTTTAGACCCCTGTTATTACTTACCCAGGAATAAATGCCTTTAAACTCAGTGGAGCTTATGTCTAAATAAACATGCTTGCAGTATAAGGCTTAAATCCAATTATTGTTGTGTGTTGTTTTGGCTTTAAGTTGTTTCTGACTTATGGTAATCCTAAGACAAATCTATCATAGGGTTTTCTTGGCAAGTTTCTTCAAAGGAGGCTGAGAGCATGTGACTTGTCTAAGGTCATCCAGGACACATGACTTGCCCAAGGCCATCCATTTCATGGCCAAACTCAGTTATTGGCCCCTTTTAGAGTAAATCATTGAGACCATGGAACTTAATGAAGTATTGACTAACCAAATTCCCCTGTTAATTTCCACTGCTCTAGGTTGAACCAGCAATGGGATTTAGGCCCAAAACTGGGACCTGATTAGGCATGCATATCCCATCCCCTTCAGCCAGACTCCCATCTTCACTCTTTATAGACAAGAGGGATTATGCTGATGCCTTGGGCTGATCCCATTGTGGTGGATGCCTTTCTTAATCCCTTCATGGAGCCAACTGGATTTATGGCCAAGTTTCTGCCTTGGGGTTGCCTTTATAGGTCACCCACTGGCCACTTGCCTCAGTGTCCTTTTTAATATTAGATTGATATCAAATATGAGAGGGGTGATTGGATGCCTGGTCCCAGGGTAACATGAGTTGCTTACTGGGTAGGAGAGTGTGGCCAATTGCTACCCCACTGAAGTTGTGCAGCCAGGAGGAAAGGAGCTGTGTTTGCCTTCTCAGACCTCCAGCATAAGTACTCTAGTAGAGTTTTAAACTCTGTCATAGTCAAAAAGGACCTTGATTCAGAAGGACTATCTCCTTTGCTGATCTGCATTCCAGCCACAGTGTTTTCCTTTCCCAGGTTTCAAGATTTTTGGAAATATGACATCAATAGATTCCCCCCCCCCAGCACACTTTTTGTGCCTGATATTGTAACACCATTGGCCATGCTGATGGGAACTGCAAGGGTGCCTCCACATTTGCTGGGGTTAGAAGTGAAGGATCCCCATGAATGAAAAACAATATTCTTTTTGCCTGAGAAAACACCTCTATAGGAATCTCCAGGTCCTCCAGTGCAACTTTATGGTCAACATCTGCCAGACGTTGAACATAGAATCATGCTGGAGGACCTATAAAAGTTTTGAGAAGTGTTTTTTGTAGGAACTTCTAGGTTCTCCAGCACACCTTTATGGTCAACTTCTGGCAGAGTTGTGCTGGAGGACATAAGAATTTCTAGAGAGAACATATTAATCAAAAGCATAAATAATCAAATCTGCAAATGTCAAAGCTGCAAATGTGGAGGGCCAACCGTATATTCCCATGTATATGAAATACAGCAGGTTTGGCACTGCTGTCATAAGGCAATCTCCCTTCAATTCTCAAACATCTCAGCACAAATCCTCTGAAAGGGAAGTCTCTTCAGCTTACTCCCAGGTCTACACCTGTGTAATAGAATTCTTTTCAAGCTCCAGCATCAGGTTCATTGCTAAGAGTTAGAATGCTCTTAGCTCATGTCCTGGATGCAGAAGAGGAACCAGCTGCCTTAGTTAAACTCCTCTGGTGTAAACCAGAGCTGAGGTCCTTCTTCAGCTGAAAATTGGAGCACAGTTTCATGCAGCAGCTTCTGCAGCTGCAAACCAGAGCTCAGAAACTTGCAGCAGTTTCTTGAGCTGCATACCTGAGTGGAGTCCTTTGCAACAGCTTACTGAGCTGCAAACCTGAACTCAGTTCCACACAGCAGTTTTTCAAGCTCCAAATTAGGACTGAGGTCCTTGTGGCAGCTTGTTGAACTGCAAACCTGAGCTGAGTGCCATGCAGCAGCTCATGATCTTTGAACAGTCTGCTGTCAGTATTCAGCAGAAGAGTTATATAGCACACCTACCATGAACAATAGTCTTGGCTTCCACTACACAGGTACTATGTAGAATCTCAGACACTGGGCATGGCATCCCATAAGCAAAGATGAAGAGGCAGCAAAATGTCACCTGAAGGGACTCTGGGACCTATGTTGTTCCTGGGCTGTGCTCTAATGGAAATGCTGGCACAGCTTTAACATGATAATCAGGCGTCCCGGAATAGTTAATTTTTAATTCAGCTCTGAAGGGAGAGTGGGTAATGGTCCACAGACCTGCTCTGCTAAAAGGTGTCCCCACCCATTCATTCTTATGGAGGTCACTGGATCCCCTTGCCTATAATTAAAACATCTCCCCTATTAATTCTTGTCCTTTTTCCTTACCTCAAATCCAGCCTTCCTTGCTTGAAGGAGTCCCATTTTCCAATCAATACGTATTACCATATTCCCTTGGAAGAAGTCTCCCTCTTCATCTAATTAGCAGCGAAAACTAATTGCATGCATCTGAGAGCACTTGGGTGCCTCTAAATATACGTTAAATGAGATCAGACCTGACATCATCTTGTCCTTATGGTCAACATCCATGGCTCAAGAAAAAGAGTGCTTTCAGCCTTGTTATGTGTAGATTTTAGTAAATGCAAGCAAGGGAAAAGATAATATGGATCATTGGCATTCTTATTTAATTTATAATATATGAAATAAGCACTTAGAATCCTATTGGTGATTTATACTGTTGTTGACACACGTGGCTCCACTTTCTAGGTGGCTGTGAAAGGCTAACATTCAGATCATAGTAGTGCAAATAGCAGAACCAATGCACAACAATTGAGCAAGAGGAAATGCTGCCTGTTGCATTACAGGTTGTGCAGTTGTGAGAGGCAGTACAACTCCAGTATTCAACAGCTTTATCAGTTACTTGAAAGATGGAATAGAGGGCATGCTTATCAAATTTTCAGATGACATCAAACTAGGAGGGGTAGCTTGGGCCAAAACAAACAAAGGGCCAAACTAACAAAGCAACCGCATGGTGGGTTGCAAAAGGGTGTGTCTTAGGCGCAGCATTTACACACCTTACACAGAAGAAATGGACAAAAGCTGCTGCTGCTGCAAGTAGGACACCCTTTCTGTGGCACAAAAAGGAGTTGCTTTTTGCAGCTTCTTTTTGTGCCACAGAAAGGCCAGATCAGGGCCGTGGCATGTAGTTGCTGCGGCCCTGATCCAGCAAGGAAAGGGGCAGCATCCTGCTGCCCCTTAGGGGCCATCTGTACAGCCCCAAAGTGAATGTCAGCAGGGAGAAATGTAAAGTACTAAACTTAGGCAGAAAAACTGAAATGCATAGATATAAAATGGGTGACAACTGGCTTGATAACAGTACATATAAAAGGGGTCTGGAAGTCTTAGAAGAGCACACGCTAAACATGAGCCAACATGTGATGCAGCAGTTAAAAAAGCTAATATGATCCTAGCCTGTATCAGTAGTATAATGTCTAGATAGAAGGAAGTAATAGTGCCATTTCTATTCTGCTTTCATCAGACAGCTTGTCCCTATCTCTATGCCCATCTTTTCCCTTTCTGCCTTATGTCAGACACAAACCTCAGTTTTGTATCTTTTCTCCCTGATAAGCCCCCATTTATAGCTGTGATTAGCTGGCCCCCGCCAAGCTTGCCCAGCTTATCCCTTCACAGCATATATATGGTTAAAAAAAGGGCTAACAGATCAGTTGCCAGATCTCCTGAGGTGCAAATGATTATAAATTTTTAAAATGAGTAAACCCATGGAGCTTTATCTCCAGTTTCTGTTTCATACTTTTGGCTATCTAAATTTCAACTAATTGATGGGCAACAAATTCAATAGAAATAAAAATCAGGAAGATCTGAGATATTTATGCAGGCCAGAAGAATGGCCCCATTTTTCTTTACATGATGGTCATCGAGTTAGATGGCTTTAAAAGGAAATGTATGAAGCTGGGACATGTCCAGAGGAGGGAAACCAAGATAGTCAAAGGTCTGGAAACCAAGCCTTTTGAGGAAGAGTTTAGGGAGCTGGGTATGTTTAGGTTGGAGAAGACTGAGAGGTAACATGATAGCCATCATTATCTGAAAGATTGTTGCGTGAAAGATAGGGGAAGCTTTTCTGCTTCTACTGCTCCGGAGACTACAACACAAGCCAATAGATTTAAAATATGAGAAAAGAGAGTCCACCTAAACATTAGGAAAAACTTCCTGACAGTAAGAGCTGTTCGATAGTGGAACACACTCCCTCAGTGAATGACGGAGTCTTCTTCTTTGCAGGTTTTTAAACAGAGGCTGGATAGTCGTCTGTTGGGGTGCTTTGATTCTGTGTTCCTGCATGGCAGGGGGTTGAACTGGATGGCCCTTGAGGTTTCTTCCAGTTCTTTGATTCTGTTATCCTAACAGTGAAATGGACAGCCTTGAAGGATGGTGGAGTCTCCTTCTTTGAAGATCTTTAAACAGAGGTTGGACAACTGTTTCTCAGGAGCCCTGTAGCTGTCTATTCCTGGGTTGTGAAGAGTTGAACTAGATGGCTCTTGAGATCCCTTCTAACTCTGTGGTTGTATGATTAATAGAGGCTAGTGCTAGCAAAGGCTGCTAGTCATTATATGGACAAGCTGCTGGGAACATATGTAGAAGAGTCAGGGGTGAGTAATGGCTTCCATGTCAGTAGATTGATAAATCTACCCAGGGTTGCAATCCAGATATCAAAGGAACCATCCAAGATGCTTGATCCTATTCCAGAAATAGGTTCTCTTTGCTGGCACCTTTAATATTCAGTCTCAAACCTGGCGCAGATTTGCCCCCACCATGTATGTGGGAGCCATCAGCGGCCCCTGATTTCACATGGAAAACACCATTGTACATGCCAAGATCAAAAGGTGGGTGGTAACCCACAGACCCATTTTATTCCTCCTTCCCTGCTTCCCCCTTTCCCGCCCCTGAACATGCTTCTAAGCAAGTGCATTTCACAAGGAGGTCTATTGCTGAAAGACCAATTTTGCTGCCAGGAGGTGATGGAACGAAGGCACTGAAGGAATATAGAAAGCTATTTTAATGTTGGATTTCATTGAGGAAGCTGGGACAATAGCCAATAACTATAAAACTACTGAGGCAGAGCCGTACTTGTTCTGAGGGCATCGCTCAAATACTTTACTGCAGGGAAGAGAAGTGTTTTCATCAACAACATGGGAACACCACAGTGTGCCATGGCCTTGCAGTCACAGGCCATCAGTGTTATGCAGAAATAGCTCCTGGCGGGTTGAAGCTCGGTTGAAAGAATAAAGGCTCCCAGCTGGCTCAAACAGAGAGGTTGTGGAAATCTACCCATGCAGTTTGGTTCCCACTGCACTTTTAGTGGAAAAGGCAAATAAACTAAAAACCAGTGGTAGATGGTGGGTCCCATGTCAGATAGGTGCTCAGTCAGTACCAGGAAATTGTCTAAAGAAGCTGTCCAAGGTGCTGGACATATTTGGGAGATAGGTTCATCACCACGGACAGCTCCTGTAATGCTTAGATTCACTATCCCACTGGCATGGAAGCCACCAGAGGCCAGTGCTTACTGTGTACGTATATGTGTCTTTCAAGTTACCTGTTGACTTATGGTGACCCCAAGAATTTCATCAGGGTTTCTTAGGCAAGGAATACTCAGAGGTGGTTTTGCTGGTTTCTTCCTCTGAAATATAACCCACAACACCTGGTATTTGTTGGTGGTCTCCTATCTGAGTACTAACCAGGGCTGGCCCTGCTTAGCTTCCAAACTCAGATGGGAGGTGGTGCCCCAGATTACCTATTTGGGGGAGAAAAATGGAAGATACATCCAATAAATAAATAAATAAACAAATAAATAGTTACAGTGCTTACTAGGGCTGCATCTACACCACAGAATTAATACATTTTGACATCGCTTTAACTGCCATGACTCAATGCCACGGAGTTCTGGAATTTGCAGTTTTGTGAGATATCTAGTCTCTCTATCAGAGAGCTC